>OZ024837.1:9606436-10026395 GCA_964016985.1 Anodontia alba
CCCAGTAAACGTGTGGTTAGGCAAACTGACCGCGCTCGACATGACCCCATTGGGTTGGCTGGGACGTAAAAACCTCAACACAAACAAACAAAGACCAGTACAGATACCTATGCAAACAGTGACCCAACAGTGTAGATCCAGATGAGAACACTCATAATGAGCCATCTTATCAGGAGCCACGCTGTTTGCAATTCTATTTTGATTTTTTACTGAGATCTCTATACGGAACAATGGTTTTGACCAGATTCAAAGATGGAAGAGTCCACTTCAGAAACTCAGGGATGGAACAGCCAAGCAAGAAGGTATTTTTAACTGATTTTTACCCATCCATTTCTCACTTAAATGGGAGTCAGGATTTTTTTGGGGTGGCGGGAGGGGGGGGGGGGGTTTGATTGTGTTGGGGTTTAACGACACGTCAACCCTTGTGGGTCATTTTCTGTCGTCTCCAAGAGAAAGGGAGAAGAGAGATAGTAGAGGAGATGAAAGAGAGGGATAACAACCACCATAAACCCACAGCACTCTCTGAGCAAATACAGCAGTCAACAACTTTGCTAAATTTGTCTGATTTTTTCCTGAAAATAGCATTTGACATTTCATACAAACAGGAAACAATTTACATGAAATGCCAAACCAGTGCCATAGATAAGCTGCTTTTGGGATATTTACGCAATTAAAATTTCTGAAAAAGTCATTCAGATGAAATTTATAAATACCCAAATATCAGAAGTAATTCTTGTATCCATTAACAATACATGGTGCTTGAGAAATGCCAGTGATGTGTATAGTGGTACAATAAAACATGGACAAATCAGCTTCCTACAAAAAGAATATTTTCTTTGATCTGTTCAGGAACATGTAAACATATATTATGAAGTGATAAAATGAAACAATATTCCTTTATGATGGAGATAGTCATTATAATCAAATATGAATGGTCTAAGTCTTAGTTGTCTGGTATGTGTCTTAACCTTTACCACTCTCTCAGCAAATTCAGCAGATGACAAGCTGACAATATTTTTTTATCATTTTCTCCAGAAAAAAGGCTTCAACATTTCATGCAAATAGTCTCCTTTGCATAAAATGCCAAAGCCTATTTTCTCGAAAAAATAAGAAAATATTTCAAAATACCGTCTGCTGAATTTTTTATCCAGCATGCTTAGCGTTAAAATGTTGGTTTTCCCCAGCTAACCTCATTTACTGACAAACACTTAACCCTTGAAGCGCTAATCACAACTGCAGCAGACGACATTCCAATTTTTTTTTTTTTTTTTTTTAACTTTTCAAACAAAATAGGGCTTGGCATTTCATGCGAATCATTTCATGCTAGGCAGATAATTCATATGAAATTTCAAGCCTTATTTTAACTGAAAAACAACAAAATCAGTTTCACTGTCAAAAACATCATCTGCTGCAGTTGTGATTTGCGCTTTAAAGGTTAAACTGTGCCATGCATATAAAGCAACCTTTCAGTGTATTAGAAGAAGGAATACCTGGATGCACACTCTCAGCAAGACCTTCCCCGTGTCTGTTTACATGTACCTGAAGAATTTTGAACCAGGACACTTCTAAAGCTATTGATGAAAAGGGAAGGCTGTGATCAGACCTCGCAAATGCACAGTCTGATCATGGTATTCACTTTTCTCATGCAGACTAAGGTCCTTTTGGGCTGAAATGGCTCAGTTATTCTGCACAACATTTCTAGCATATCTCCAAATAATAAGAGCAAACAGATGCATTTTTTTCCCCCTATTTTTCTATGCAATAATGTTCTAGCTAAATAACAACAGAATAATTTCTGAGTGAGATGATCCTTCTAAATGAGAATCTGGAATCAGAGGAATTCTTATGGAGTATTTAATGATAATTCTGGTATAATTAATTGTTCTCATTTCTCCATAAAAAGCATATGTTGTGGGTATGAATTAGAAACACCTCAATGAGGTGCTTCTAATGAGTACCTACAACATAATGTTTTTATGGAGAAAATGAGAAAATCATCCCAGAATTATAGTCAAATACTCATCCTTTAACTGTTCCTGAGACTGCAATCCAAAACAAGGGTCACACAAAGAAGTAAGGAAGATTTTGATTTTTATCTCCAAGACAGAAATCATCTGGAATTCCTATACTATAGATAGGAAGGGGCATCAAGAAAAAAATATTTTTCATATTTTATCCTTGTATCACTGTAGGTTCATCAGCTTCCTTGTTTTCAAGGATAGCCATACTTTAAACCCTTGCCCTGCTAAATAAATTAGGATGCCATGCCCACTTTTAATTTTCAGCCAATCAGATAACTTGATCCAGGTTGTTGAAACAAATCCACAAACTTTATGACAAACAGTGCAGATCCAGATCAGTTGGCTTCTTCAGAAGCCAACTGATCTGGATCTACACTGTTTGCTGGGCTGTTTGCAAAGGTAGGGCATATCTGGGTTAGGCAGAACCTGGGTTAAAAAACCGGTCTCATCTGGAGCCATGAATAATTAATTATTTTGTCTCCTAGTCTGAACTGACAAGGACCAGGAAAAATTCCACTATGATTCCCAGCTGTGCAGATTCCAGAAAAATCATTTGACTGGTGTCAGCAAAAAAAAATCTTTAGCCTACACGAAGAAAAACCAGTAGATTAATCTCCGATTATACACAGTCTGATCAATCACTGTTCAGCCAGAGGATGCCTGAAAAATGCAGAATAAACTGACTGACAGAAAAAAAAGGCTCTGATTATCCTGTGCAGATGGACAGGCTGATCTGCCTCTCTGCTCAGGTTTCCTTTTTTTTTTTGCATGGTGCAGCTCATTTATTACTTAGAATGCTGGGTAAAATTTTCACCATGCTCTTATTTTACTCAGAAAAAGGGTTTGAAAGTTCATGCAAATTGTCTCTGTAGAAACAATTTGCATGAAATGTAAATTTGTTTGTGTTAAGGTTTTACGGCCCAGTCAACCCAATGGGGTCATGTCGAGCGCGGTCAGTTTACCGAACCACACGTTTACTGGGCAGGCTTAGTCCTCTAAGCGGTTAACCAGTTTTGTGCACATTCTTTCGCCAGAAACTGACAACTGCCCTTCTTGAATCAGTGGAAGGGAGAGAATGACGGTAGAAAATATTTCATGATCAATCTCCACGAAAGAATGTTGCCGACCTCGGCGGGGGTTGGAAGAAATTACAAACAAACCTTCTACTGGAATTTTTACCCAGCATGCAAAGTGTTAAGTAAGCACATCACATGTATGCAGATACCTTTGTTCTTCTACATATTAAACAGGAATGTCCAAAAATTTACACTGTACATGTATTTACTCCAAGGGTGTGAGCAAAGAATGTAGACCCAGATCAGATGCCACAGAATGTAACATCTGATCAGATTCTATACTGTCTACCGCTCATCCAAAAGTTTAAATACATCACCAAGTAGCCAAATGGACTTGTTCAAATTTTAGGTTAAGGACGGTAAAAGAATTAGGGTGTCTGAATATTTAGGACAAATATGGCATAGTGAAAAGTTGATTCCTTTAATCAGATGGAACAAGAATGCAGACTGATCTGGGTTTTTTTTGCCCTTGACTCAGAGATACAACTGATATTCCATAGCTACAGATCAGGCACTTTTTTTCAACCAAAAATTGATATTTTTTTCTAATTTCTCCACATAAACATATTGTGTGGGTACACATTAGAAGCACCTCAATGAGGCGCTTCTAATGAGTACCAACACGGTAAGTTTTCGTGCAGAAATAACAAAAATATGTGTCTAGCCTCTCCTGCTATCTGGAACTACAGTTTTCTCACAATGAATGCTTCATTAACTTGGCAGAAGAAGTGCTAGAATTATTAGCTAATTATAGCCTCTTGCACAATGAAGCCGAAGCTTAGAATTGCTACAAGAAAAATCAGGAGCCAGAATTCCAGACAAGAAATTCGCTGGATGACTATGTCCCAAAACAGCTAAGCATGAAAAGTAGGTCAAGGTCAGTAACACCACAGTAGTGGGCAGGGTGCATCATGGCAGATGTGTAGATGAAGTTTCATTAGCCTAGAAGCCTTGATGTTTGAGAAACTGTTGAAAGCTATATGCACAGACTTAACATTCTTGACGCCGACGATAACAAAGCCAGTGCCGGAAAGGGATCCCTATTTCGCTAGCAGTCAGAACAACAACCTGAACAAAAACAAAATATCGGATTTTTTTTCAATTTCTCTCTAAAAACATTATATGAGGGTATTCATTAGAACAGTCTTAATCTTTAACAATCTCTAGGTTAATTCAGCAGATGACAAATTGATGATATTTTTCTTATTATCACAAGAAAATAGGCTTCCTTATGAGACAATCTGCATAAAATGTCAAAGCCTCTTTTCCGGGGATAATAAGAAAATCATTTCAAAATGTTGTCTGCTGAAAGTTTTACCTTGCATGCTATCACCATTAACCTTTACCACTCTCTTGGCTAATTCAGCAGATGACAAATAGGTGATATTTTTTCTTATTTTTCCCAGAAAACAGGATTTGATATTTCATGCAAATTGTCTACATTGGAGACAGTTTGCATGAAATGTCAAATCCTGTTTTCTGGGAAAAATAAGAAAAATATTTCAAAACTGTTGTCTGCTGAAAATGTTACCCAGAGTGCAAGAGACTGCATAGCTCCAGTAAGGCGCCTTTTTTCCTTTCCCCAACAAAATAGTATATTTTTCTTATTGCTCCATTTACCACATATATTGTTGGTACTCATTAGAAGCACCTCAGCTAGCCCTTTCTAATCAGCACCCACAACATTAATTATGTGTCCATGAGAAATAATTATTTACCTGATAACGCCTCTTATCTGGGGCTGTGTAAAGTGTCCTTGATGCAATATTTTATAAATATTTATTATGAAAAAAAAAAAAAAAAATACGGAGTTATATATAAACAATCTTATATCTCCTAGATTATATAAAATATTCTAATCTCGATAAGTGACTGTTTTATTTTGTTTCATTTTTTGGGGAATGCAGATAAGTGATTATTCAAGTGTTAAGGATTTATACATCTGCGCTCTTGACTTTGGTCTGAACCGGCAACTAATTTGTAGCCACTAACCACATAGAACCATAGCTTAGTAAAGAAAATAAGCAACATCTACAGTCTATGGACATACACTGGAATTTATTTATGGCCAGTCTTCTATATAATCTATTCAGTTTTGTTGGATACAACATGGTTGTTTAGTGCTGACACAGAATTTGCTTTGGATCCCAGAAATAGTGTTATAAAGAGGTTGCTGTGTAATTACTTTGTGATGCTGCAGTTCACATCAATGCATATCAACATTTTTTAAGAAAAAAAAAAAAAAAAATCACATTACTTTGCAGAAGTTAAGTTCATGCAAAAATAATATGAATCGAAAGACAAACACATAAATTCTCAAAATGGCAGATTTCCAGTAAGTTAATGATGCAGTCAATAAAAAAATGGGATTTGAATTTTTGATGATGATGATGAAGATGATTTGGTGTTTTACAGCCCTTTCAACATTATTTAAGTCATATCGAGATTTGGCAATACCAAACAAATTTTTAGATTCTCATCCCCACCCGCCCCTAAAAAAATCTGACCAATAAAAAATTCTGGGGTGGAAACTTTTTTCACGCAACCATGCTAATGTTGAAGACAGCTTTTATCTGGCTTTTATTGATTGGAATAGCTTTTTTTATAGAAAGAACAATAACAAAAGGTTTGCTGTCTTTGTCACAATCAGTACTGTCTGTTACCTTGTTTTGCTTTGATTAATATTTTCCATGAAAAATGAAAAAAAAAAAATTAAAAAAAATCCACCCACCCGCCCCATTTTTTTCTAAAATTTGGATGAGAAGTTATTAATTTATTTGGTATGGCCTTATGGAAGGGTGATAATGAAAGGCTCTGTGCAATGCAGTGCCGTGCAGGTAGGAGTTTAAATCCCAACAGGATTCAAACCCAGGACTTGTGATCCGAAGTCAGGAGTGCTAATCATTTGGCCACCTGAGGAGACAAAATTTGCATAAAATGTTAAATCCTATTTTCTGGGAAAAATAAGAAAATATTCCAAAATGTTGCCTGCTGATATTTTTACCCAGGATAAAAAGTGTTAGAAAAGTGGCCATTACAGGGAGGTAGTTGTTACTGAAAGGTGACTGTTCCTTGAGATTTCACCATACTTGAACATATACTTATAGTCACCCTTTTTTGTTTAACTTTCTACAAATACAACAAAAAACCATAGTTCTAGATAAGAGGGGATCTCCACATATTATTTTTCTTACCTGTGCACAAAAACATATGTTGTGGGTACCCATAAAAGCGACTCAGCAAAGCACTTCTAATAAGTACCAACAACACATGTTTTCGGGCAGAAACAAGAAACATGTTGGCACTTCGGACGAAAAAGTGCCTTATCTGGAACTATGAAAAACTATGCAAAACTGGGGACAATGACTCTAAATGTGAGGGATAATTATGGAAAATCCATATTAGCACTTACCCATCTTGAAAACTAATTAACCCTTAGCACTCTCTTCTTGTAATGAGCACATTACATAAATAAGCCACAATTTTCCATAGCTCCAGATAAGGTGCTCTTTTTAACTCTGGTCCTGCTGAACCTGGATATGCCCTGCCTTCTAAAACAGTGTATATCCAGATCAGTTGGCTTCTTCAGAAGCCAACTGATCTGGATATACACTGTTTGTCAATAAGTATGTGAACATATCAAAAATCGGATCAAGTAATCTGATTGACTGAAAAATAAGAAGTGTGCGTGGTATCTTAACCCATTGTAGTCGGGAGACCCCTAAACGGGCAATTGGCAAACGGTGTAGACCCAGATCAGATGCCGCAGAACACGGCATCTGATCAGGGTCTTCACTTTTTGCAAATAGTTAAGCCAGTTTTCTCTAGGAATACGAAATCTCACAGCCGGGTGTACCTAAAATTGAAATTGGACTCTTCCAATATATAGTGTGGGAGAATCTATTCAGTATACAATGGGTTAATTTATTCAGCATGACAAAAGTTAATCAAAGGATATTTTTCGTATTTCTTCTGGTAAACATACATGTATGTTGTGGGTACTCGTTAGCAGGTGCTCAGCCAGGCGCTTCTAATAAGTACCGACAAGGCCACAACATATATTTTCTTGGAGAAATTAGAAAAAATATATATCTCGGTACCCCTTTTACCTGGAGCTTTGAAAATTCATATTTCATATCCATAAACTGGGACTGACACAGCATTTCCACAAAAGCTTGATCAGAACAAAAAATTTAATTAATTTTCCTCTGCATTTATAATCATTCCCAAAAAGATTGATCTGAACAAAAAATATAGTCCTACTTTCTGCGAAAAAAAAAAAAATTGAAACATTTTCTACTGATGTTGAAAATTATATTGGCTAAATGTTAACCCTTGTCACGCTGAATAAATTAAGATGCCATACCCATTTCTAATTATCAGATTACTTGATCTAGATTGTTATATACATTTAAATTCACATACTTAATAGCAAACAGTGCAGATCCAGAATTGTTGGCTTCTTCAGAAGCCAACTGATCTGGATCTACACTGTTTGTGAAGGCAGGGTACATGTACATGTATATCTGGGTTCAGCAGAACTAGGGTTAAGATGTTTGTATAGTATTTACCCTAAAATTTACGCATCTTAACCTCTTATCATATTTGTCTTAAATTTTGAATGAGACCATTTTGCTACTTCTACTGTAGTTGCTGAGTCTAAAAACTGCTGAATAAGTGGTGAACAGGGTAGACAACATTCTGCAGTGTCTGATCTGGATCTATGCTGTCTGCTGAGGCCTCAAAGTGATTGTCCAAATACTTAAGGTGAATACGGAAGTACACTTTTTATAACATGGTTCATTATAAGATGGTTTGGGATATAAGACAGTTTTGTTTTTTTTTGGATTTGGGTTTTACGGTCCTTTCAATACTATTTCACTTTCATGTATATTCAGCCGATCGTTCATCAAAGGTGGGTGAAAACCAGAGAACCCGGGGAAAACCACTTGACCATCCGTAAGCAGAACTTGGCTTTCCCACATGTGACCAGAGCGAGACTAACCACAGGGGTGAGAAACCTAACGGATTAACAGTCAACTTTCCTATCCACTAGGCTAAGGGGGTTCGCTTATAAGCCGATTAAAGGTGGACCCAAAACCGTTGTAACCAAACAAAAATGTAAAGAGTATATAGAAAAAATGACCCTTTATAGTCCCTTTTTCTATATACTTTATACATATTTTTTTGGATACAAAAAAAATGTATAGATTATACAGAAAAATGACAATTTATGGTCATTTTTCTATGTAACCTATACATTTTTAAACGGTCATTTTTCTATCTATAAATCTACATATTTTTGTTTGGCTACAACATGGTCGAACAGATTTTGCTCTGAAGTTGTGGTGTATCTTTTTCTTTTTTTTTTAAACCAAAGTAAAGCAGGCCACCAGATCTGATCAGCCAGACTTTCCCATCCAAAACAAACAGCCTGTCAATCATTCGTGTGACCACATTTTATACAAACAGGCATTCTGATGACTTTAACATTTGTTTTGACTGCTGATTATATCTAAGATTTATATCAATTAATAAAAAGCGAGCATTTCTAACGTACTACTGCTGTATATTAAATCTTGAAAACAGACTGGATCCCAATATTTTGCACTTGAAATGCATATTAAGCTGTGGACCACAAGACCTTTACAACAGACACCGTAGATCCTTAAACAAGAAATTCTCTGAATGGCTAATATTTTCCAACATCGACGTGAAAGTAATCACTCTGTTGCTAGCAAAAGCAGTTGCAACAAAAATAAGTCTGGTTCAAATTTTAGTGTAAGTACATGACTAAATATTAAGGGCAAAAATTTGCACACAGTGCAATAAGGTATATTTTCGCTTATTATAGTGCAAATATTAAAGGTGACAGGTCAAACAAGTCTTGACCTTGTTAACATTATAATAAAAGGCAAAGATGACAAAATGTAGCCAGGTTACACCGCTACACCATTAAACTGTCACAGTAACTATTGTTGGGGAAAATACTTCCAATATAAAGCCTACAAAACACTATGTTTACACATGAAGACAACCTTATTTGTATCATTATATAGTAGGCACCAAGCAGTATAGTATAGTCACAAGACACATAGCCTACTTTCTTGGGTTGAACTATTTTTAATAATCTGCCATTTTTATTTTTTAAGACCAACATGTTTTTTCATTGATTTACAAATCATTCCCAACTATTTATCTCAAATGTTAAATCAATTTTTTTACTCCTATTCAGTACGCGTGAGAAAAAAAATGTCTTCTTTAATATATTCTCCCTTTTTCTTTGAAGCTAAACCCTATGTCCCCACCCCCAACCTCCAAAAAAAAACAACCCTTTTTCTGATTTTCAGCTCTTACCCAACCACCTATGCATGGATTGCTCCCAACCCCTCACTCTCTTGGCAAATATAGTAGACAACAGATTGATGACATTTTTTTTCTAGCAAAAAGGTTTGACCTTTTAAGCAGGAGACAATATGCATGTAATATATTCTGTTGAAATTTTTACCCAGTATGCTGTTTTAACCTTTAACCCTAGTCCTGCTGAACCTGGATATACCCTGTCTTTGCAAAAAGACTTGAAACAGTGTAGATCCAGATCAGTTGGTTTCTGTAGAAGCCAACTGACCTGGATCTGCACTGGTTGTGATTAAAGTATGTGAATTCAACAACCTGGATCAAGTAATCTGATTGGCTGAAAATTAGAAGTGGGTGTGTCATCTTAATTTATTCAGCAGGACAAGGGTTAACATGCCAGGTGAAATTTTCAGCAGATAACATACTGAATTAGTTTTCTTATTTTTCCAGAAAACAGATTTTGAAAGTTCATGTAAATTGTCTCCAATGGAAATTATTGGCATGAAATGTCAATAATTTGATGTTTTATGTCCCTTTCAACATTATCTGTCATATGGAGCCAGCAATAGAAGGGTGATAACAAAAGGCATTGTACAATAAAGCGTCATACACCCGGGGTCATAGTGTCATCAGCTATATTTCATCTCTAGTGGGATTCAAACACAGGATCTCATGGATCTGAAGATGGAGCAATGACCACTCGGCCATGTGGACCATTCACATGAAATGTCAAATTCTGTTTTCTGGATATCCTTCTTATATGGGTACCTGTCTTATCTACAACTATATGGCTTTCTGTGCAAAAGATCAAGTACAGAATACTGTATTTGACCTACTGTATTTGCTCTAATTACCGCACTGTGGGCTTTAGTTTTTTTAAAATTACTAGAAAAACTTGTAGTAAAATAGCCTGCTAATACGGGTACACTTAAAGAAAGATCAGCAGAGAACTTCATGAGGGGCGTATTTAATGATACTTACGCAATATTTTTCTGATTTTCTTCATAAAAGCATATGTTGCTGGTACTCATTTGAATTGCCTTGACTTGTTGAGGCAATTCGAATGAGTACCAACAAAATGTTTTTATATAGAAGTAGATAAAAGTACACTGGCTGTCATCTAAAGACTACTAAATTGCTTGATTGTGCGCTTATAGGAGCATGTGCAGTAATTAGGTCGATTATGGTAATTACCACACATACCCCTATAAGCTAACAGTCAAGCAATTTATTATCGAAGTCATCAAATTACAGTCTGTGTGCCTTTATTTATTTCTGTGTAAAAACATATGTTGTTGGAACTCATTTGAATTGCCTCGACTTGTCGAGGCAATTTAAATAAGTACCAACAACATATGCTTTTACAAATTACATCATAAACAAAATCGCAGCATAAGCATCATTACATAGGTCCCTCCCTCATACAGTCCCCTGTTAATCTTTCTTTAAAGTGTGCCCTTATTATGTGGTTATTTTACTACAAGTTTTTCCAATAATTTTGAAAAACCTGAGGGCACAGTGCAGTAATTAGGTAGACTACAGTAATAATTTGTCAAGATCATGCTCATCATGTTCAAAATGTTGGCATTTTATATATGTCTTTGTTTGTCAGGAAGATGCTTTCTCCCAATCTATATAAGTAGACATGGCTTACACACAGCTACAGATAAGAGGGATATCAACAAAATATTTTTTCTTATTTTTCCACAAAAACGGATGTGGTGGGTACCGTACTCACTAGAAGCACCAGTGTGAGGTGCTTCTAATGAGTACCAACAACACTGCTCCAGCTAGCCCTATACAGAGGGGCAGGCTGCCCCTCTTGCCCTCTCCTGTCACCCCTCTGCCCTTCTGAAGGTGCCTTCTGCCTTATTTCAACCCCAGATATAAAACCCTACATTTTAGTGATAAAAAAAAGCTATCAATATCCAAAGGTTGTATTCTAGTTTGAGACATTTATTACGGAATGGGATTATATTTTGTAACACGTCCTCATACATGTACTAAACACATCACATGACACATGGTGCCCTAATTCTTGTATGAGGATGCAAAGAGAGCCCTACCCAGCACCCCTCTGCCCTCAAATCCTAGCTGGAGCTCTGAACTATGTGTGTTTTCCTGAGAAATAAGAAAAATATCAATACTTTTTGCATAAAAAAAAACGCCTTAACTGGAGCTATGGTTACAGGTTATGGTATTTCATAAGTGGCTCACTCTATCATACTGATAGCTTCACATTTACTGTAAAATGAAGATGTGCATTATAGAAAATAAGTACTAGTGTATACAGCTGGCATTTGCATTTATTATTGTAGTTACCCTAAATACAGGCATGTTAACCCTTGTCCTGCTGAATCCGCATACACCCTACCTTTGCAAACCGTGTAGATCTAGATCAGTTGGCTTCTGAAGAAGCCAACTGATCTGGATCTGCACGGTTTGCCATTAAGTATGTGAATTTATAGCAACAATCTGGATCAAGTAATCTGCTTGGCTGAAAATTAGAAGTAGGCATCTTAATTTATTCAGCAGGACAAGGGTTAAGTCTCTGTATTTTTAGTGAGACTGCCAGTGCTAAGTGTTAAGGGTTAAAATATATTATCAGATACTTATCATATTTATCAGATGTAAACTTTGAACAGATAAAAAGAAAACATTTCACATTCAATCTGTCTGTATTTCCTTAACATAGAACTGTTTGTAAACTAACAGCTTGTTAATAGACAAAATACAGGGCCCAGTTGTTCAAAGCTAACGACGTCGTTAGTTAACGATTCGTTAAAATTTAAATCGAGTGATACACAAATATGCTGAAATTTTTTGCTGAAAAAATGTGAGTAGCTTTTGCAGTGCAAAAGCTACTCGCATTTTTTCAGCAAAAAATATCAGAATACTGCATATTGAAGTCGCTAAAACAGTTAACGAAAATACCCTTAACGAGCTCGTTAAGCTAACGACGCTTTGAACAACTGGGCCCAGACTATTATAAATTTTATGAGCTGATATATACGTGTAGACTGAAAGAAAAAAATTGTTTACTATTAGTGTTGTGTCGATCGATTGTAATCCATGACCAGTCGAAAAACTAAGGTTTCGATTCTACTAATCGATTATGTTAGTCAGCAAGGAATTACATGTAGCTAAAGGGTCACTAAGGAAAGATAGTCTCCCGCTCATAGCTCTTGATAAGGTGCTTTTTTTCAACCAAAAAGTATCTATATTTTTCTTATTTCTCAACAAAAACAATGTTGTGGGTACTTATTAGAAGCGCCTCGGTGGGGCGCTTCTAATGAGTACCCACAACATATGTTTTAGTTGAGAAATGAGAAAATTATTTACCTGATACCCACTCTTATCTAGACCTATGCCCTCTGTTTACAAACTTCTCCCTAATTTCAGCTGAAGAAGTCAAAACACAAAGAATAAATAGGAAAACATGAAATTCTGCTAGAATCTCCTCCCTGTTTTTTTTTCTCTAGAAACAGGAGAAACTTCTCCCTAAATTTCAAGTCTACATGTAGCTTGCAATTTCAAGACTAACTTTTGACAATTATCTTGAAAGAATAATGCTAGATACTATAAATTACTAATTCAATTTGTTAGAAATGACAAGAAATAGTACTCTGCAACCAATCATACTATCAACTTTCAAGGAAGCCATAGGTCTAGACAAGAGTGGGTATCAAGTAAATATTTTTCTTATTTCTCGAGGAAAACATATGTTGTGGGTACTCATTAGAAGCACCTCGCTGAGGCACTTCTAATGAGTATGCACAACATATGTTTTCCTTGAGATACAAGAAAAATACAGATACTTTTTGGTTGAGAAAAGCACCTTATCAAGAGCTATGTTAAGACAGAAGCTCACATATTGCAAAGATGGATGTTATGAATTTTTTGTATACATTGTTGTGGTTGGGATATTTGAACTCAAATTATGCATGCAAATGATACAGTATGTATGAGGGTCTTAATCGTTAAATTCTACATCACAAAGATCAGTAGTCACTCTAAAATTTTAGACCAAAAACCATCCAGGGCCTCATGCATGCTTTGATCAGATAGCTAGAAATAAAATTATACACGTTTACTATTCCAAGTCAGTGCTGGGTCCGAATGTCTTTCAATAGCGGAAAATCAATCGAAAAGTACTCTCCGATTATTTTTGATGATAGATCATGAAAATCCCATAATCGAACAATACCATTTACTATAACTTCATGACCCATATATGTGTGACTATAGCCATTGGTCTGAACTGTTTGTTTGTGTTGAGGTTTTACGGCCCAGTCAACCCAATGGGATCATGTCGAGCGTGATCAGTTTACTAACCACACGTTTACTAGGCAGGCTTAGTCCTCTAAGCGGTTAACCAGTATTGTGCACATTCTTTCGCCAGAAACTGACAACTGCCCTTCTTGAATCAGTGGAAGGGAGAGAATGACCGAAGAAAATATTTCATGATCAATCTACACAAAAGAATGTTGCCGACCTCGACGGGGGTTGAATCCGCGACCTCCTGGTCTCCAGTCGGACGGCGCATCCAACTGAGCCACTGAGGCCAGCCCATTGGTCTGAAACTGTCAGAACTACCATATTTGTATTGGGACACCATAACTCCTTACCCTACTTGTCTTAACCCTTCTCATGCTGAATAAATTATAATGCCACACCCACTTCTAATTTCCAGCCAATCAGATTACTTCACCTGGGTTTTTAATAGAAATTCACATATTTAATGACAAACAGTGCAGATCCAGATCAGTTGGCTTCTTCAGAAGCCAACTGATCTGGATCTACACTGTTTGCTAAGAGTGTTTGCTAAGACAGGGCATGACGTGTTTAGCAAGAGAAGGGTTAAAATTTTAACTTCTTCTTATGTCTAAAACCATCAGGATGAGTGTGAACAGAGTAGAATATAAGATGCTGCACTCTGCAATATCTGATCTGGGTCTACTAAAATGTATTTGCTCAGGTTGGTCTGTTTCAGTACTTAGGGTACATTATGGTAATGTGAAAATTTACATCCTGTTTTTCCTTTTACACGCACTTTGGGTTTGTTCCTTGCGACCATTCATATGATCTGAATCATTGCATATCCACACATCCAGATAAACCTGATAACTGTGGCAATAATTGAGAATATTTTGAGCCCAATCATGAGAAAAAGGTTCTTTGGATTTTCCGTAGAATCAATCTGTCAGTAGGATCTGTCGGTGTGCATGCCTGGTCCCTTAGCAAGGCTACTTGTCTACATGTACTTCTTTGGCATAATTTTCCCATTGGCTAATAAATCTCTTATATGAGTGAACAGCATAGGTTGAGGCGCTTCTAATCAGTACCCAAAAAATATGATTTTTCAGAGAAATAATACATGTATTTGGATTATCAACATATGGAGAGATAAGAAAAAAAAAAAAAAATCACAGAATTACAACAAAATGCAAATGCCTAAAGAGCTTTTGTTTGTGTTGAGGTTTTACGGCCCAGTCAACCCAATGGGGTCATGTCGAGCGCGGTCAGTTTACCTAATCACACGTTTACTGGGCAGGCTTAGTCCTCTAAGCGGTTAACCAGTATTGTGCACATTCTTTCACCAGAAACTGACAACTGCCCTTCTTAAATCAGCGGAAGGGAGAGAATGACAGTAGAAAATATTTCATGATCAATCTCCACGAAAGAATGTTGCCGACCTCGACAGGGGTTGAACCCGCGACCTCTGTAGTCGGACGGCGCATCCAACTGAGCCACCGAGGCCGGCTACCTAAAGAGCTACTCTGATACCTATCTCATCTAGAGCTGTATGTTACTGTCAGACAGTTCAAGTTCATGTGTACCAGTTTCATGAAACTGACCAGGTATAAAACCATTGATAAGACTAACTTTGAGACGCCTACATTAACACTAAGCATGCTGGGTAAAAATTTCAGCTGCCATTTTGAAACATTTTTCTAATTTTTCCCAGAACACAGGTTTTGACACTTTATGCAAACTGTCTTCTAGAAATTAGGCTTTGACACTTCATGCAAATTGGGGACAATTTGCATGAAATGTCAAAGCCTATTTTCTGGGAAAAAAAAGTGAGAAAAATACAATCAAAAGTCACCTACTGAATTTGTCCATAGCGTGGTGATGGGTAAAAGCCTTTGGCACACCCTAGACCAGATTAGTAATGTAGTTGTACCATATTTATCCTAAATATTGGGACACCTTTACTTAGCGCTAGATAAGTGGGAATCTCATAAATATTTTTTCATATTTCTCCGTGAAAACATATGTTGTGGGTACTCATTAGTTAGAAATGCCTTGCCAAGGCACTTCTAATGAGTACCAACAACATATGTTTTTTTACGGAAAAACAAGAATTCCACGGAGGGTGGTGTCGTATCTGCTTTGGGGCAAGGCAGTTGGGACTCCATTAATACATCACTGGAGCATAAAATATAGGTCAAGGTCATCAGTACAAGGTGCGTGCTGAGTGAGGATGTCGAGGAGAAACACTATGCAAGGTTTGAAGGCGCTAACAATTATAGTTGACAAATTGACTATTCTGCGGCTGCGGGCCATATACCAGAATTTTAGTCAGATTCACACACATGGTGTACTGATACTGATGAATTAGTTTTACATTAGTGAACCTGCCATGATCATGTGACGGTGCTTTTTGAGATATTGGAATAAGAAAAAGAAATCAAAAGACTAGAGCAAGATGTGGGCATTGCAGGTTTGGTGAATATCGCTTTGCCAATAATCGACTTAAGTTCGGTTAACAAAATCTCAACAGATTTCATGAAAATTTTCAGTGGTTGAAGCAGTTGAGCAAAATCAGCTCAGCTGGCTCTAACTTCCAATTGGTGCTGTACGATTTCAAAAATGTGCTATGAATACTCAAGAGTCTCATTCTTGTGAGAGACATGGGTAAGTTATCTGCCGTAAACTGCTTGAAAATAACCTTCAGGATCCTCCAGCCCCTCCCCCCCCCCCACCCACCCACCACCACTCGCATTTTGGCAGTTTTTACCCCCAAAACCTTGTTTGGGACCCTTAAAAGGTAGAGGCAAGAGTTCTAAGTGATGCATACATTTATAATCAAATCTAAAATTAAAGTTGTTTATCAATTCCTTTGTATTTTAATCTGTTAATGGTCTAAAGTAAGGCTGGCTAATCGGACCTGAAAAAGCAACCGATTATCAGTCCTGCCATTGTGATCAATAATCGATTAGTAATCAGTGAAGATTTGGCAATAATTTTATCTATCTGAATGACTCTTTACATATGTTATACTTTACCATATCAGACGCAGCAAATGCGGCATCTCATCAGGGTCTACACTGTTTGCCACTCATCCAGCTATTTTAGACACAACAGTGGGTAGTAAATTGTACTTGTTCAAATTTTACATAAAGTATGGTAAGGAGCCGAGGTGTCTGACTGATCGATTATAAGCAAATCTGTAATGATAGAAAAGTTTTCTCTGACTCGCTTTTGGCAGTTTTTCACTCCCAAAATCATATTCTGGACTCCCAGAACTAAAGGATAAGAGTCCTGATTGAAGCATTTATCATCAGTGTAAACTTGATTTTATTTATTTTTGGCTTTGAATTTTGATTTGTTTTGTACCTAAAAGACAAGAAATATAACTATTTGGGAAACAGTCAATTTCTTTAAAACACAAAACTCCTAAATCATATTTATGGACCCCTTAACTCAAGATAGACAAGTCACTGGGACCCTCGGTTTCAAACCCTGAGGGAAAACCCTGGGTAGTTATTTTTGTGGAATTATTCAATCAATTAATCGATTATCCGATTAATTGTGCCAGTCTTAGTCTAAAGGTTAAGAATTGTAACATTTGGGTAATAGTTCACCAATAAAGCACAATGCAAATTGTAGCAGACAACATTCTAAAATTGATTTTATTTTTCGGAGAAAATTACAATGTACTTGATATTTCATGTGAACTGTCTGCTAGGCAGACAATGCACATGAAATGTCAAGTCTTATTTTCTCACAAAAAGTACTTCAAAGTGTTGTCTGTTGCAGTAATGGTAAGTGCTTAAAGGGTTAAACTCTTTACGACAATAAACCCCTAAATCTTATTAAAGGACCTCTCAACTCCATATAAGGGAGTCCCTTGGACCCTCACTTTAAAACCCTAAGGGAAAACCCTGAACCTCCCTTAGTACAATTTATTAAAAGCAAATCTGATTATATAGGGCAGACAATAATGGCTGTTTACATATCTTGTACAAAAATATTTATAAGTGAAGATATCCAGGAAATCCCACAATAACAAAGCACAGCCCTCCCAAGGCGCCAAAAGAAGCAGTGATTAGGAACCACACAAATGCCACATATGAAACCACAGATGCACAAAGAAGAACTGCAACAGCAGAACTGCCTTGGAACTGTCTTACTTGTATGGAAAAGTAACAGTCCCATGTTCCTGTTTCTTTTAGCTCCATGGGGCCATTCGCTCCACAGGAGAAACTCCTTGACAAAGCACTAATCTTATTGGATAAAATAGTGAAGGACCAAAAAATGGAAAATCAGAAAATGGTTAACTCTTGACTATGTGTATCATCAGCATGATCCAGGCCTGCACAATCCTAGCCCGAGTCTTCTCTGATGTTTGAGTGGCTTTTCTTTATTTTGATATTTACCACTTACCATTAGGCCTAAATAAGCAAATGTTCTATTTCCGATTTCATCACCAATTTGCAATAGGGTCAGTAGGTCGGCAACTTTTTTTCTCTCTCCTTTTTTTCCAAGTCAAATTACGATGAATCGTATTTTTTTAACAGAATCTTAAAATATTTTGACTTCTCTTATGGAACAACTGACAGTTTTTGAAAACCGATGATATAGGGGTGCTGTGTTAAACAGCTTTTATCTTATTTTAAGCCGAAATGTGGCTGCACACTTTGAAATAAACTGCACTAATGTGGCTGCACGCTTCCAAATAAACTGCACTAATGTGCTTGGTTTGACTTGTAAGGGTGCAGCCATATTGGAAATAAATAGACGAACGATGAAGACCAACCATACAGTATCTGAAAATTGGTATGGACAAATTATGTAACAAACTTATATAAAAATCGGGATTGTCTGGGGTCAGTCGCGGATTAATTTTTTCTTCGTGTGGAAACAATTACAGTCGGCGTATTTTTTTGACAGTCAGGCGGGAAATCTGAACCATAACATTTTTTTAGGCTTCAGTGGCAAATATCAATACAAAGAAAAGCCACTAAAACATCAGAGAAGACTCAGATTAGCACAATCCATGTGTGCTTGAAGACTCCATTTCACTTGACCTTCATCGTCCCTTTGTGGAATCACTGCCAGTGTAGAAATCATATACATAGGATGAGCTCGTCTTCACTGTCTGCTTCTTTCCAGAAGACTTTTTCTCATATAAATTTCAGACATATGTTAATGCATATTCCCCATCAGGACTATGTGACAAAAGAAACAAACTTCGACGGTCATGTTCCATTTAGTCTAATCCACAGTTTGCAAGCAGAGAAGACTGTGATCAGATTGGTTAGTGTATTGGCGGATTGCACTGTTTACTTGATCAAAATCACCAGTTTTATTGATAAGGCCATTTACATGCCTCAGAGCCAGCAGTCATAATATTACTGTAGTGGACTCATCCTGTTAACATGGATTTGCACTGACAGCAGAATGAAAGGGTCACTTTTATCTAAGAGGTGAAGAGGGCATTTAAACTCATCCTGAATATTCTGGACACTAACTGCTGATGGTCTCCGAAAAACCTGACTACAATATAATGGAATGCAATGTCTGAGCATACTACTCTAGGTCTACTTTACAGATTTGATTCCCTGCAGGGAAACAGTGGTTAGCATTTTTTCACCTGTTACATATGATTGAAGATTCTTTCAAAAAATATTTTAAACAAAAATTCTAAATGAAATTCAAACACCTGAATGTAACTGTTCATTTGATGTCAACAAAGGGATGACTGATTAAAACCAATCTCTTCAGATGTTTCAGCTGAGGCTCATTAATGTCAACAGGCTGATACTAAAAGCAAAGCTTATTCATTTCAGGACCATGCCGTTTTTGTTATTGGAGCACAAATGCTTAACCAGCTGAAACATCAAGGTAGCCTTGGGAGCCTGAGTGAGTCATCTGTTTGACAGGAACTCAGAAATGTCATAAAAATCGTTATTTCCAGTTACCTTCAGACAGTTCCAAATCTAATTCGGCCAATTTCAGCCTTATATCCTCTGGTAGCTGATTAAAGTCTATTGCTACGTCAGCCATCTTCCATTTAAATGAATTTTTCTCTGAATTCTCACAAATTATTTATCCTCATTCACTGTTGTCGCCATTTTGGTTTTTGGTGAAACCCCACCTCAGTCTCGTGAGAGTGTGCGAGACAAAAGATGGTGGCAACTTTCACAACTTAGGGCAAATAATCGTAACATTTTTACTTAATATCAACGCTAATATAGTTTCAAAGTTATTTTAGTAAAGCAGATGTATTTACCAAACGCTCATCTATCATCAGGAAGAACCAAATTCCCAGGAAACGTCGAGGATGTATGTATATCCTGTCAAATATTTTGACAGGTGTAGATTCTTATGAATGTCATCAGTTTTCGCGTTTTTTTTTGTTTTTCTTTTGCAGTGTGTTGCCCGCAAAACAGCCATTTTCATGTATCCAACCTACTGGTAACATCCCCTTCCCCCGAAAAAAAAACTGTTTTCATGTGTGCCCAGCTTCCCAGTAACATTAGTTACTGGAACAATATGACTTCTGTAGGCTGTAAGATCAGTAAGTGGAACACTTTAGTCATATTAGTCATTAAACAATAACCAGTCATACGTCATCATTTAGTGCCTGGGTGTCTATGTGACCTCTTTGTCACAGGCAGGTATCCTGGCTCTGTATATATGACCTCTGAAGCCAAAAGGCTGTATATCCTTGAGTCACACATGTATTAGGCCCCTTGTACTAAATCGCAGTATTAGTAAAATAAAGCACTTTTTTTTTCAGCCAAGAAGTATTGATAATTTTCTTATTTCTCCAGGAAAACATACTGTAATTTCTGTGTGTACTCATCAGAAATACCTAGCTGAGGTGATTCTAATGAGCACCCACAACATGTTTTTGTGAAGCAATAAGAAAACTATTTACCCGATACCCCCTCTTTTGTAGAGCTATAGCACTGCAAATTATTTCTGTTCACCTTTTGATTTACAGTGAAACATGTTTAAATCCAAATGCTGATTTTATCCGGCATGCCAGGATTGAAAACCTGTTGAACATCAGTTACATCGGTTCCGAGTTGTTTCATCCCCAAACCACTTCCTACCCTAGATGTTTCACCCCCAAGACGTTTTGCCCCTGGTCATTTTGCCTCCTGGGTCTACACTGTTTCCATTAAATATGGGAATTTCTGTAAAACATAGGAATAGGGTCATCGGCATATGAAAGATTTTCTTGATACAAAAGATATGCCAATTATGACAACTTGGAATTCCATTTTACATTCACGGACAGTGTCAAATGATCAACAGACCAATTTGATACACTATTTTAAACAGGTAAATAATGTACTAAAGAGATGATTAAAGCCGTTTGCTTCTTTCTGCTCATTTTCTCGCGCATCAAAATAATTTAAAAAATATTATTGTGCAATCATATTGTATTTTATTATTCATGGTTCTTCCTTTTTAGTTGATTACTAGCAAAAGATCTCTCTCTCTTACACACACACACACACTACACACACATGCCTTTGCATAATATGCATTTTATGTACACAATTAAACTGCCTAAAATGTACTAAGTGCCCTGTCGTTTGCCAGTAGCTGACAATTGTTCTTGAAAATGATGTTTGTGTTATTACTTATATTGTATTCTTTCTTCATACATATGTTCATAATCAGTTTTATGATATTATTTTCATACACGTACACACACACACAAGACATGGCTAAACAGGGTTGTGTACAAAACAACAAGGAGGACATGGTTTGGGGGCGAAGTCCAATAGGCGTGGGATGGTATTGGGGGCGGGGTGGGGTGAGTAGGGGGGGGAGAGGGGAGGCAAAACGACTAAGGGTGAAAAATAGAGGCAAAATGACCAGAGGCGAAACGTCTTGGGGCGAAATGTCTTATTACCGTTACATCACATCACATGCTCCATAATGATATACTAATAATTTAACCATATCACAAATTCTAACATTTTAGTGTATTTGCGCAATTTAATCAAGATTTCTGAAAATGAAATTGTTGTTATAGCTCTAGATAAAATATTTTTAAAGCACTTCTAATGAGTACTCACATGATTTCGTGGAGAAATAAGAAAAATGTTTATTTGGACATCCCTATGTGTCATCATTGAGAACAGCTAAATGTCACTTATACATTTGAACTGGGGCACAGCATTTCCTACAAGGGTGCATGTGTGCCCAGCAAGGACTCAGATTACCCTGCGTAGTCTGATCAGAATCTTCTCATATCAGTCTTGGTAGCCAATGATGCAAAGTGTCTTCTGGCACTCAGACAGGCATTCAAGACAGCAGATGCACATACTGATCTGAGTTTTCACTGGCTGCATATGTTGTCTTGTAGGAAATGTTGTACTCTGGCTCATTTGTTGTCTTAACTGAAGTAAACTCTTATAGAAACTGAATGTTAAAACCTGTGTAAGATAGCCACCTTTGAATTTGACCTTAGTGGTTGATGTGGAAACTTGTCATGTAATTTTGCTAGCAAAATTACATGACATGTACCTTTATAAGACAGACAACTTTTTCCACATCAACCACTATTTAAAGTCAGTCTCGAAAATGGCTCTCTTACACAGGTTTTACTGTAAGTCACATTTTTTATGCAGGACCCAGAAGAATTGGGTGAACGATTGAGAAAGACCTTATATTATGGAAAGCCACCATCAACAGACAGACCATCGCTCCCTCTAACTGGTAAGTGCAATCAAACTTCTGACTTTTGTCAAATAAACTTTATCACTCTGGAAGTTAATGCCAAGATCACAGGATTATTAATTCAGGTGTTATCTTGGTTAGTGAAAGGTCTGCCTGTCTCGGTGGCTCAGTTGGATGCGCCTCCGACTGGAGACCATCTCTATCTTGGTTAGTGAAAGGTCTGCCTGTCTCGGTGGCTCAGTTGGATGCGCCTCTGACTGGAGACCAGGAGGTCTCGCGTTCAACCCCCACCGAGATCGGCAACATTCTTCCGTGGAGATAGATCATGAAATATTTTCTATGGTCATTCTCTCCCTTCCGCTGATTCAAGAAGGGCAGTTGTCAGTTTCTGGTGAAAGAATGCACAATACTGGTAAACCGCTTGGAGGACTAAGCCTGCCCAGTAAATGTGTGGTTAGGTAAACTGACTGCGCTGGACATGACCCCATTGGGTTGACTGGGCCGTAAAACCTCAACACAAACAAACATAGTGAAAGGTCTTTTTGAAATCAATATCTTAGAGTAATACCTCATAATATTTAGCCTAAATGTTTGGACATGCAGGGCTGAGCAAACAGTGTAGTCTCAGATCGGATGCTGCAGACTGTGGTGTCTGATCAGGATGTACACTGTTTGCCATCAAGCCTTCAGTTTTACACAGATTTATTCAAATTTTAGAAGTGGTTTGGAGTTCAGGTGTCTGAATAATTAGGGTTACCCAGTAATACAATGTACATAACAAACTTTTTTTTTTATTTCTCTGGCAGATCTGGCAGTTGACTTTTTCCAAGAAGCAGCACCTAAAGAACTAGGGAAACTAGATACCTACTTTGCTGCATCAGCTTCTAGGTAAGTACAGTATGTATCCGTAGGTCTAGATAAGGGGAGGTATCCCGTAAATATTTTTCTTATTTGTCCACGAAAACATATGTTGTGGGTACTCATTAGAAGCGCCTTAGAGAGGTGCTTCTAATGACTCGGCGAGGCACTTCTAATGAGTACCCACATGTTTTCATGGAGAAATAAGAAAAATATCAATACTTTTGGCTTGAAAAAAAAGTGCCTTAACTAGTGCTATGTACAGTATAGTTTTGACACAAATGACCCTCATGGGTTGACACATTGTTAAATCCTTATCATCTTAAAGGCCATCTGTATCAGGCAAAAACTTGTTTTAAGAGACCAAACATCCTGGCTCCAAAAGAGGCAATCTCAGTTTAAATCAACCCGTATTAACCCTTGTCCTGCTGAACCCAGATATATCCTGCTTTGCAAACAGTGTAGATCCAGATCAGTTGGCTTCTGAAGAAGCCAACTGATCTGGATCTGCACTGTTTGCCATTAAGTATGTGAATTCTTAGCAGCAATCTGGATCAAGTAATCTGATTGGCATCTAATGAGTACCCACAACATACGTTTTTGTGGAGAAATAAGAAAAATATCAATACTTTTGGATTGAAAAAAGTGTCTTAACTAGTGCTTTGTGTATCGTTTTGACTCAGATGACCCTCATGTGTTGACACATTGTTAAATCCTTATAATCTTAACGGCCATCTGTATCAGGCAAAAACTTGTTTTAAGAGACCAAACATCCCGGCTCCCAAAGAGGCAATCTCGATTTATATCAACCCTTATTAACCCTTGTCCTGCTGAACCCGGATATGTCCTGCTGAACCCGGATATATCCTGCTTTGCAAACAGTGTAGATCCAGAAGCCAACTGATCTGGAGCTGCACTGTTTGCCATTAAGTATGTGAGTTCATAGCAGCAGTCTGGATCAAGTAATCTGATTGGCTGAAAATTAGAAGTGGGCGTGGCATCTTAATTTATTCAGCAGGACAAGGGTTAAGCAAGCACCTGCCATACCCAGAACATACATTTTCATGGCCAAACCCCGCCCCCCCCCCCCCCCCCCCCCCCCCCCCAAAAAAAAAAAAAAAAAAAAAAAAAATGTGGATACTACTCTGATCTAGAGCTATGCTGTAGACTTTATCAGCGGAGGATAACATGTTTTTACTTCATTTATTCTTCTTTGATAACCCAGACTCTGAGAACCCAGAAAGCCTAGCAAACTTACAAACACATTCTCCAAGGTGTTGAACATATCCCATGGGCTTAAATGATCTTTGATCACTGGACTTGTCTCAAATAATAACTGCCATATGCATGGAAAAACCAACATTTCTCCAAGTCTTTTCTATTTATTTCAGGGGAATGGATATATCTTCAGTGGAGGCAACTCTGTAAAACTTTTGCCTCCCTCTGAAAAGGGGTCTACTCAAAAAGGAAAGACTAGACTTGTCCAACATGAAAGAATTTACTCCTCTAAGGAGTCTACTCTAAAAGGAAAGAGTAGACCCTTCCAACAGGAAAGAATTT
Organism: Anodontia alba; assembly: GCA_964016985.1. NCBI lineage: Eukaryota > Metazoa > Mollusca > Bivalvia > Lucinida > Lucinidae > Anodontia > Anodontia alba. Next base: position 9,631,242 of record OZ024837.1, read on the forward strand.
ACTCCACATACGGTCTTCTCTAAAAGGAAAGAATTTGCTCCCTATGGGAGCAAATTCTTTTCTTTTTAGAGAAAACCCTTTTCAGAAGGGACTTGATGTGCAGGAAGGCAAACAGGAAGTCAAGAAAGTTGTCTCCTTTAAGAAAATTGCGGAAAATCTATCAAGTGTACCAAGTCCCCTTAACTCTTATATGATATGAGTCTTAACCGTTATGATGTGGGTTTTAACCCTTGTGTTACAGATCAGCATGCATGTCACCAAGTTCTGTGATGGCGGGGATGTTGTATACCAATCGTCTGAGGAAAAAGAATTCCAGTTATCTCCAACAGGTTTCATCTTCAGAGCTCTTCTTGATTTCGATGGTAAGTTGCCAAATGGCTTTATCTTTTCCACCATGACTAGTAGAAAAAAACAAAACAAAATAAAACAAAAAAAAAAAACAAAAAAAAAAAACAGATCCAGAAAAAGTGATGCTTGTTGTCATAATTTAGGATTTTTTTTTATATGTGCCAAAGATAAAAAAGGCAATACTTATGATCATAATTTAGGATCATTTTTGTTATTTTTGTGGTTACATAATTAGAGTTGCCTCACCATGGCAATTCTACTGAATGTCCAAAGACATGTTTTGGAACAAAAATCATTGTTGTAGATACATGTAAGTGGAGCATCACCAGGTAGATATTTCTTCATATTCCTCCATGAAAACAAATTGTAGATACTCATTAAAAACTCCTTGCAGTGGTTCTAGGTACTCATTAGAAGTGACTTACTGAGGCACTTCTGATGAGTACTCACAACATATGTTTTCATGCCATTCTATCAGTACTTTTAGAAACATCTAATTCTAAGGATAGCCAAACAGACTTAGTTAAATTTTATGTACAGTATGTGCAAAGTCCAAATATATGTGATAATTTTGGTATAATTCTACATAAAAAAATGTTAAAAAAAAAATCCCCACCTACCCTACACCTACCTTACCTATTTTTTTCTTACATGTTACCCTAAACACACATATATTGTTTTATTTTGTCTTCGTACTATAATTATCCTGAACTTTGAACATATTCATTTTACTACATGTTTGGTGTCAGAAAACCTGCTCTTCTGTAGCATCTGATCTAGGTCTACAATGTTTCTCGGGCCAGTTTTGTCAGAATATTTAGGGTAAGTGCTGAGTTTAATCCTTTTGTCCTGCTGATCCTGGATATGCCCTGCCTTTACAAACTGTGTAGATCCAGATCAGTTGGCTTTTAAAGAAGCCAACTGATCTGAATCTGCAATGTTTGCCATTCAGTATGTGAATTTATATCAACAATCTGGATCAAGTAATCCGATTAGCTGACATTTAGAAATAGGTGTGGCATGTTAATTTATTCAGCAATACAAGGGGTTAATATTCAGACACCTTCATTTTTTAGTTCATTTTTGACCTTTTAAAGAAGCCAACTGATCTGAATCTGCAGTGTTTGCCATTCAGTATGTGAATTTATATCAACAATCTGGATCAAGTAATCCGATTAGCTGACATTTAGAAATCCGTGTGGCATGTTAATTTATTCAGCATGACAAGGGGTTAATATTCAGACACCTTCACTTTTTAGTTCATTTTACTAGCTGTTAATATTTTTAAAAACTTCTGTATGAGTGACAAACAGTAATGTCCTTGATCAGAAGCTGCCTTCAGCAGTGTCAGATATGTGTCTATACAATTAGCTCGGGCCTCGTCTGTGCAAGTACTTGAGGTAAATTAAGGTACATGTAAATACTAGTACTGTAGGACTGTTTTTTGAGTAAAAGTATACTTTTTCTCACAAAACAGTCCTACAGTTTTAGTGTTTACCTTAAGGCCAAAAATAAAAAAAAAAGTGTGTTTCAGGTTACCCGGCTATGCCTAATTTCTCACCTTTGACCCTAAAGTTTTTTAAGGATTTTGTAGGGATTTCCCCGTTCCGCCATGTTGTTTTCCTATTAACCCCATATAAAAACTTTTAACGAAATAAAAATATTTTCCTACCTGCTATCCCTATTTTAAAATTCCCTGTAACCTGAAACACTCATTTTTTAGCTCGCCTGTACGAAGTACAAGGAGAGCTATTGTAGTCACCCCGGTCGTCCACGTCCACGTTTGCGTTCCCGTTCCCGTCACACTGCGTTAAAGTTTTTCAAATGCTTATATCTCAACAGTCACTCCTCACAGAGGCATCAAATTTGGAACTTAGGTACCTTGGAGGGTCTTCTGAGATTCCAAGAGAATAAACCCCTGGGTTCATGCCCCTGGGTGGGGCTAGGGGTCAGAATCTAGGACACCTTTGTAATACTGTGTTAAAAGTTTTTCAAATTCTTATATCTTGACTTTCACTCCTCATAGAGCATTCATATTTAGAATTTGGGTACCTGGAGGAGTCTTCTGAGATTCCAAAAGAACATACCCCTGGGTTTCTACCTCAGGGTGGGCCTTGGAGTGGGGCTAGGGGTCAAAATCTAGGACACATTTGTAAAATCTTATATGCCTACAGGTTATAGACACAACTGGTTATACATCAGCCAACTATGTGACATCGGTTTAAGAGTAAGAGAGTGAAGGTCATGGTGACCTACATTTTACGGTCCAGGTCACCTAGATTTCACGGTCCAGTGATTTTGCCTTATATCTTGAATACTATTTGTTGGATAAATGTCACACCTGGGATATTAGTTCCTTGTGACCCAAATGTTGACGTCAAAATATATCTCTGTTGGTGTGACCTATATTTCATGGTTCAGTGATTTTGCCTTATATCTTGAATACTATTTGTTGGATAAATGTCACACCTGGGATATTACTTCCATGTGACCCAATGAATGACCACTTACTATATCTAGGTCATTGTGACCTATATTTCATGGTTCAGTGATTTTGCCTTATATCTTGAATACTATTTGTTGGATAAATGTCACACCTGGATATTACTTCCATGTGACCCAATGAATGACCACTTACTATATCTAGGTCATTGTGACCTATATTTCATGGTTCAGTGATTTTGCCTTATATCTTGAATACTATTTGTTGGATAAATGTCACACCTGGGATATTACTTCCATGTGACCCAATGAAAGACCACTTACTATATCTAGGTCATTGTGACCTATATTTCATGGTTCAGTGATTTTGCCTTATATCTTGAATACTATTTGTTGGATAAATGTCACACCTGGGATATTACTTCCATGTGACCCAATGAATGACCACTTACTATATCTAGGTCGTTGTGACCTATATTTCATGCTTCAGTGATTTTGCCTTATATCTTGAATACTATTTGTTGGATAAATGTCACACCTGGGATATTAGTTCCTTGTGACCCAATATTGACGTCAAAATATATCTCTGTTGGTGTAACCTATATTTCATGGTTCAGTGATTTTGCCTTATATCTTGAATACCATTTGTTGGATAAATGTCACACCTGGGATATTACTTCCATGTGACCCAATGAATGACCATTACTATATTTAGGTCATTGTGACCTATATTTCATGCTTCAGTGATTTTGCCTTTTATTTTTATTACTATTTCATGGAGAATTGTCATACCTGGATTATTATATCTATGTGACAAAATGATTTACATACAAATACATCTAGGTCAGTGTGACCTATATTATATGGTTGAATGATTTCACCATATAACTTGAAAATTATTTCATAGATTATTTCATTTTGAATTCCTTAATGATAAAAATGTTACAATATAAAATGTACCCTGCAGGCGAGCTACGCTGTCCTACGACAGCTCTTGTTTTATTGACCTAAGTACAGTATAACCTCAATGGCTCAAACATGGATGGCTTGTTTACCATGGATGATTTGAACTCTTTTTTCAGTCCCTACAAAATTCTTCCAATAGCTCAAGAAAACAAATATTTAGGGATTTTTTTCTTATTTTATCATGGAATTGTATGTTGAGTGTACTCATTAGAATTGCCTAATGAGTACACTCAGCATGCAATCATTCTGTTGAAAATCGAAAATATTTCCCTAAATTATCAGCCGGCCTCGGTGGCTCAGTTGGATGCGCCGTCCGACTGGAGACCAGGAGGTCGCGGGTTCAACCCCTGCCGAGGTCGGTAACATTCTTTCGTGGAGATTGATCATGAAATATTTTCTACGGTCATTCTCTCCCTTCCGCTGATTCAAGAAGGGCAGTTGTCAGTTTCTGGTGAAAGAATGTGCACAATACTGGTTAACCGCTTAGAGGACTAAGCCTGCCCAGTAAACGTGTGGTTAGGTAAACTGACCGCGCTTGACATGACCCCATTGGGTTGACTGGGCCGTAAAACCTCAACACAAACAAACAAATTCCCTAAATTATCACTGTTTGTTTCCTGAACTGGTGCCATGATTAACCCTCGGTGGCTCGAACTACACATGTCTCGAATGGATTTCCATGGTCTCAAAGATGTTCGAGCCATTGAGGTTCGACTGTATTTGCACTGACAAAACTTGTACCTTTTTGGTTGGAGCTATGTTATGTAACGCTTTGACTTGATTAAAACTATACATAGGTCACAAACAATTGATTTTTGACTGGCACAGTAGCTCAATTGGTAGAGCATCCATTTTGTGACCCTGGCGGTTGAGTGTTCAATCCCTGGCAGTCATACTGAAGACTTTAAAAAATGGTATAAATTGCTCTTTTGCTTCACGCTAAACATTAAAGAACTAGGAATTAGAACAGGTCAGCCCGGTGTCATTATAATGTGATTGGGTGGGATGTTATTGTGTCTTGACATATTCTGGGGCATGATATTTCAGTGAGACAGCACTCTAAAAGTGAGCATTGAGCTCCCTCCCACATTCAGACACTGTTGCAATATGACTGAAAGCGATTTAAAACCAGAATAAAAAAACAAAGCAATCAGTTTGTTTTATACTAACAAATCCACCTTGAACATAACTTGACGCATTTAATTATAGATGATGGCTTCCAAGTTCATGTATGATGAAGGTGTGGATGAGGAAGTATTCAACGATGAATGGGCGGACGCTGGAGATATGGACGTTGAGGATGTTAATCAACTTGAACGAGAATTTTTGTCAGCTATTGTAAGTTGAATATCTTTCAAATAGTTTTTGTGCGTTTTCGTAGAGTTGTCAGCTTTTGTATCCTCCAGTGTTCTAGTTTAGAGGGAAATCCAGACAAATACATTTAACCCTTAAAATGCCAAGAAAACCTGCATCTGAAAATGTCGTCTCTTTATGTCATCTGCTGAATATTTTTGCAAACTTTTCAAACCTATTTTTGCGTACAGGCAAACAGTGTGGACCCTTATCAGACTGCCCCTAGAGGAGCAGTCTGATCTGGGTCCACACTGTTAGGAAAAATGACTTAAAATCACAAGCAGATGACAAAGCAGACAACGGTTGTTGTGATTGGCAGTTTAAGGGTTAAAATCTGTGGCATCACTTCAGGGAGACATTTCTGATGAATTGCCATAAGGTATTTTTGAGGAAAAAAGATCCATATTTGGGTTGAAAAATGCTTCTAATCTGGATTTCTGCTTTAATGCTTTTTAGCAACCTGGTTAAAAATTTCAGGAAGAAAATCTTGCAAAGGAGACAGTTTGTATGAAAAGTTAAATCCTATTTTCTGGGAAAATAAGAATAACACCATCAATTTGTGGGAAAAATAAGAACACCATTATCAACTTGTGTGATCTGGTGAGTTTGCCAATATAATGCTAATGGTTAAAGAAATCTTTTCCAAAATAGCATCTGCACTGATTGTTAACACACATAGGCTTTAAACATATACATCATGATAACAAATAGTTTAGACCCTGATCAGGCTGTGCAGATGCTGGATGCATATGGCTCAGTAGAGAGGTGCTGAATTGTTATAGGCATTTCCTTTTGGGGCACCTTTCAAACCTCTTCACCATACTTGTCCTAAAAATTGAATAACTCCATCATATTACCTGTTGTTGTGTTTAAAAACTGCTGAATTTGTGGCAAACAGGGTCAACCCTGACCAAATGTTGTGTTCTGTGGCATCTTTTCTGGATCTATTATTTGCTCCAGTCTCTGTCCAAATACTAAGCTAAACACTTATTCTACAAGGGAGTCAATAAACCATAACTCCAGATAAGGTGCTTTTTGGGCAACAAACAAGTATTGATATTTTGTACATTTCTCCATGAAAACATATGTTGTATTACACATTAGAAGTGCCTCAGTGTGGCATTTCTAATGAGTACCCACAATGTTTATTTTCTTGGAGAAGTAAGAAAAAAATATTTACCTGAATTCTCCTCTTGTCTGGAGCTGAGATAACTTATTATCATTAACTATTGTTTAAAATAATTAAGCGAGCTCTGAGTGAACTTTTAGCTGGTCACTGACAGATCAAAATAACCATTGCAATACCAAACCAAGTTAATAACCGTTTTGGTGCAAATGACCCTAATGGATTGACGCATAGTTTAACTTGAACTCGTCATCATTTTAAAATTATGTTCTTAACTTTTCTGTAAAATTGAGATTGGCATGTTATTCAAATAAATTATGGCTGCTCAAGATGAAAAAGATACCACCTTCCCTTACTGTACATTATGTTTGATGTTGCTCTTAACAATACCATCTTTTCCAGGACTGGGAATTATTTGTGAGGCCTGAAGAATTTTCGGAAATGTTGCACCTGATAGAAAAAAGGTGAGTTGATGTTTAAAGTTTTGTTGCAAATTAAATTTATTGTCCTCTTGATTTTGTGGTAAGAGTATAACATGTATTTGTTTTCCCAAAATAGCTCATATGCATGCTATAGATAAGATGATTTTTCATACGTCCAGATAAGGCGCTTTTTTCAGCCGAAAAGTGTTGCTATTTTTCTTGATTCTAAAAAAAATATGTTGTAGGTACTTATTAGAAATGCCTCATCGAGGCACTTCTAATGAGTACCCACATATTTTCATGGAGAAATAAGAAAAATATTATGTGGATACCCTCTCTTATCTGATTTTTTTTACAACAAAAGGTATTGATATTTTTTTTATTTCCCCATGAAAACATGGTCTGATATTCTTTAGAAATTCCTCATTGACACACCTCTAATGAATACCAACAGCATAATTTTTGTGATCTAATGTGATAAGTATAATTTATCTGGACCCTTTTGCCTAGAGCTCTGATATTATTACATTGTCCTTTGTATTTCAGGATTGCCCTACAACAAGGTGTGGATAGAGGCTGGTTTTCATACAGGGATCTGTGGGTTTTGTCTCAAGATGCCAGTCTACAACCTTGGTCTAATCTCACAGCTGACTTGGCAAAGGTATGTTACATAATTCGGCACTTCAGAGAAAGGGACTCAGTGATTCAGCTAGACCAGAATCAGTTCCAGACATTCTGAAGTTTTCTTGGACAAATTATAAAAGCTAGAAAATCGCTTTACTGTGGAGTCAGCAGTGGATGAGGGGCTGGCTTTATTATTGCCATTTCCCTTGCAGGGATTCCGTTTGGTCACCACTGGATTTCGGCATAAAAAATGTCAACTTACAAAGCCAAAAATGGCAGTCGCACACTGTGTCTAACCAGGTCAGAAAAGTTTCGGACATCTGAAAATTTCGGCAGACTATGGCTGATGGCCGACGTCAAACTGAATCCCTGAGACTTGATATGCTTAGTAGATTTGTCGCCATTTTTTACGAGGGAGACAAATTTATGGATTCCTGTTTTGTTTTCACACAAATTCCCGTCTGAAAGGCACTACTTTAAAAAGAGAGAATTTACTCTGAGGAGAAGCAAATTCCTCTCTTTGAGAGTATACCGTCAGAAGAAGAATGGCTAAATAGTTTTGACAGAGTTGCCACCCCTGAAACTGTATCCATTCCACTTATGCCATACATCAGGGTTCAAATTTAACTTTTTTGACTGTTTGCTAAAATTAGCAAGTGGCGTTATTTTTTACTTGCTTAACCTTTAGCCAACTTGATTTTTCACACTTGTAAACACTGTTAAATGTGTTTAAGCCTTAGCACTCTGGGTAAAAATTTCAGCAGACATTTTAAAATATTTTTCTTTTATTTTTCCCAGAAAACAGGTTTGGACATTTCATGCAAATTGTCTCCAGAGGAGACAAATGACAATTTGCATGTAATGTCAAAACCTGTTTTCTGGGAAAAATAAGAAAAATATCACCATTGTTTTTGGAAAAGAAATTGCAAAACTTCAGCAACAATGCCACAGGTTCAGCCAATTAAAAAAGATTTTTTTCCAACTTGCTAGAGTTAACAAGCGATGGAAATTGTAGCTTGCTTTTTGAAGAAGTTAACCAGCATTTAACAAGTTAGCAAGTGCTAAAATTGATCCCTGAAATTTACATTACCATGATTGTCTTAGCGTTTTGTGTATGTGGTAAAAAAATCAGCGGACAACATTTTGAAATATTTTACTCATTTTTTGAAGAAAATAGTGTCTGACATTTGATGCAAATAGTATCCAGAAAGACAGTTTACATGGAATTATGTCAAAACCTTATTTTCTGTCTATCAGACCCTGACTATTTAGGATCATTACAGCAGTGCACAATTTATTCGAAGCTTCACATTTAGCGGACAATATTTTAAAAAGGTTTTCTTGGCTTTTTGACAATGTAGGGTTTGACATTTCATGATCTCATAGTCAATTCATCTGAAATATCAATCCCTAATTTCTCAGAAAAGTAAAATACCTCAAGATTTTCTTTTTTTTTTTTTTTTTTTTTTTTTTTTTCTTTCACAGTTCACGTGTCACAGGGAAATTATTTACATATTGACAATGATGCATAATTTTAAAAAAATCAGGCAGTGCTTTCCATCACTAAAATATTAACTTAAGCTGAACTAGCAACAATAAACTTTGGCATAAATTAATATTACAATGATGAAGGCATGCCACCACCTGAAAATTTTATCTGTGTCATGAATAAAATTTTTGAATGTCTGAAATTTGTCATCTGCCAATTTCATGAATATCCTGTTTAGAGTAAAGTTATTAACTCTTGCCCTGCTGAATAAATTAAGATGCCATGCCCACTTCTAATTTTCAGCCAATCAAAGTACTTGATTCAGAATATTGATGTAAATTCTCATACTCAATGAAAAACAATGCAGATCCAGATCAGTTGGCTTCTGAAGAAGCTAATTGATCTGGATCTACACTGTCTTCAAAAGCAGGACCTATCCGGGCTCAGCAGGACAAGGGTTAAGAGGAAGCAAAACCTATATTCAGGAAGATTAGACTGAAACAATAAAACTCTCAATATTTCCTGTTGTACTTACGACCTCACAACTCCAGATAAAAGGGAGTATTCACAAAATATTTTTAATTTGCCCAGAGGGTTTTAAAGGTAAATAGGCTTAGTCCTCTAGGTGGTTAACCAATACTTTGGGCATATGGCCTTCTTGAATCAGTGGGAGGAATGATTGTAGAAATTGTTTAGTCTGACTGTTTGTTATTTACATACGATAAAGTGTCCGTTTCCTTATAGGACCTTCAGTTGGTCATAGTAAGTGTTATTGTTGTTTTCATGAGCACTTTGCATAAGTTTAAGTAGTTGCATTTAAGGCTTGGCACGCTGGATAGAATGTTAGTGATGTTTTTCTTATTTTTCCTAGAAAATAGGCTTTGAGATTTTATGCAACTGTCTCCTAAGGAGACAGTTTGCATTACTGTAAATATCAAAGCCTATTTTCTGGAAACAAAAAAAATAAGATAAAATATCAATGTGCAGGGGACTTGATAAGGAGGAGTATTTGATGATAATTCTGGGATAATTTTTCTTATTTCTCCATAAAAACATATGTTGTGGGTACTCATTAGAAGCGCCTCACCGAGGCGCTTCTAATGAGTACCCACAACATATGTTTTTATGGTAATATAAGAAAAATTATCTCAGAATTATCACCTGATATGCAATCTTTATAAGTTCTCTGAATGTGTCCAGAGTGGTAAAGGTTAAACATTTTACTCATTTTTCCTTGAAACTGGAAATTGTCATCCCATTGAGATTGTCAAGAATAGTTTGAATGTAGTGTCGGGCTTTACTTGCCAGAAAAATGCAATGATTATACATAGGTCTAGATAAGGGAGAGTATCCAGTAAATATTTTTCTTATTTCTCCATGAAAACGTATGTTGTGGGTACTCATTAGAAGTGCCTCGGTGAGGTTCTTCTAATGAGTACCCACAACATATGATTTTGTGGAGAAATAAGAAAAATTTCAATACTTTTGGATTGAAAAAAGCACCTTAAGTAGTGCTATGAATTATATTATTGATATATCTCATTTTCCAACTGATTTTATTGCCCATGTCTTTTTCAGGTGATAGCAGTTAGCTCCCTTGCCTATCTTGCTGGTATCTTGACAATGATTGGTTCGACACTCCTTGCTTCAACCCTTTCGACTGGCCTTGTCTCACTCGGATCGTCCATGGTGCTACCTTCACCTACAACACCGGTTGTTGTACCAGCTCTTCCTTCCTTGGAGGAATCCGTTCAGCTTGTTGAACTGGAACAGAATTTTGCCGAACTTGAAACCACTTTTTCAGAATCGGTTTTGACTGGTGCTTCCAAGAATGCTGCCACTTTGGTTAACAGACAATCAGAAAATGAAACAAACAGCTATAGTTCAGTCACCATTGAGCAGCCGGAACAAAGGAAACCTGAAAATTCTCTGAACAACTTGTTACCTCCACTTTTGGCTCTAATTGCTTTAAAGGACTCTTTTGTTGATTTCATTAATGCATTGAGAGAGAGGAAAATGGAAAGACACTGTGGTCGCTTTGATTCTGAGCAAAATTTTGATACCATTTGTTCAGAGGGTCCTTGTCAGCAGGAAACATGGCCTAACTGCTGGAATACATCTGACAATTTGGATCTGTCACATGGTTCTGCTGGAAGCTGGTGCTATGATGATGAGAGACTGAATGGGAGAGGTCTCTTTAGGAATTTGGGAAAACCTTGTCAGAACTGTGGTGCTAATATGAAAAGAAGTCCAGTCTCTGAATTTGGCCATGAGAATCAGGCCTGCCAGAGCATTCGATGTTGCTGCAGTGTTCACGACCCTTACTCCTTACGTGATGGAATAGATTGGCATCACCCTGCATTCTCAGAATTATTTGCCCGTGGTTTCATGACGGGCCCTAGCTACCCAGTATTTGTTACAACCTAATGAATAGGGAGGTCACATTGCCATGAAATCAGATTGATGTCTTCTGAAAAGAAAAAAAAAAACGACAAAAAAACCCAATAAATTCTAAAATACAAGATTAACAAATTATATAATTCTCCTGCCTCACAGGCCTCCTAATGGAACTTTTAAAACCTGTAAAAACCTTTAATTTTGAAATTAACCTTAAAACCTTTATTTTTTCCTGGGAACCTGTAAAGACCTTTATTTTGCATCTGAAACCTTTATTTTTTGGTGGGAAAATCTGAACTGTGTACAATACCACTAACCAAAAAATAAGCACTATTAAAAGAGATGAAATGTATTATTTCTAGATTTAGATAATTATATGTACTACATAAAGCTGTTAGAAAAAGAAAAAAAAATGCAAACAATTAACTATGAAGATCGGGAAGTCCTAAAAACATGATGGTCCTTACCATTATAAAGACTTAAGGAACCTTAGACCAAAATAGATCCTTTGCAGACCATACTTCCAGATAAGAGGAATAGATTATGAATATTTTTCCATAAATTATATGTTGCTGGAACTCATTTGAAGCACCTCAGAGAGGTGCTTCTAACGAGCACCCACAATATATGTTTTCATGGAGAGGTAAGAAAAGTCGTAATTTCTGGTTGAAAAAAGCTGGCTGATCTGGAGTTGAGTAAACTCAAGGGCCCAGTTATTCAAAGCATTGTTAGCTTAATGAGCTAGTTAATGACAAACTTATTAAATGTTGTAGCTTAGGTATTTTCAAATATATTGATTTTTTGCTGCAAAAATGTGAGTAGCTTTTTTTCAGCAAAAATAACAATTTATTTGCCATATTTCAAGATAGAAATTTTAATGTCATGTTAGCTAATAACTTCGGTAAGTTTTGAATAAGTGGGTCCTGACAGTGTAGATACAGATGAGATGTTTGTATTTATTACACTGTTTGTGATTCTGTTTTCAATATTTTGGCTGACATCCCAATGTAAAACAGTCTTCATAAATCCAGGTATGAAGGACTTGACCATAATTTTAGAGATAAAAATACTTCTGTTTTCTTTGTATGTCAGAAAAATCATTCATCCACAGAAGCCTGAAAAAAATGCACTGCAGAAATGATAAAGACCATAGGAGATCTTAAGATCTGTGAATTACAAAGAGGCAGACCATCAGTGCAATCTGATCTGTGTCTTTGCTGTTGGCTTAAGAAGGCAACTGGGAGTAGGCAAAGATCAGACTGCACATATGAAATGGGCTGATCTGGATTGCTATTTATCACCTACTCACAAACATCCATTTTCACTTGTTCAATCTTGAAAAAAAAAAAAAGGTCAATAATATAAGATTTCCTTGACAATGTGACCTGATACGTTACCAAGTTTTTCTAATGGACTGTGACATGTAAAAACCTGTTTTTCATATATGAATAGTGTAGACATTTCAAGAAGTCTCCACTCGGCTCAAGATAAGAGGCATATCCAGGTTAATATTTTTTCTAATTTCACCACGAAAACATATGTTTCGGTGCTTACTGAAATTGCCTCGATGAGACAATTCCAGCAAGTACCCACATCGCATTTTCTTAGTGAAATAAGGAAAAATATTAATACTTCTTGATACTCTTTGCTGCGTATATTCTGCAAAATTTTGAGGTAATGTAAGAAAGACATACAGCTCTACTTGTCTGGGCATATACAAACTGATCTATGTCCGCATTTTACATTTGTGGTACATTTTTTGCATGTCACAGCTCAAGTAGTCAGAAGTATTTTAAATATAAAGCATTGGTACAGATAAGGTGCTTTTTTCAACTAAGAAGTATTAACGTTTTTCTTACTTCTCCACAAAAATGTACACATTTCTAATGAGTACCCACAACATAAGTTTTTGTGGCGAAATAAGAAAAAAATATTACCTGATTAGCTATCTCCTGGGCCCTAGGTTATAAATTTTTTTCATGCTTAGTTTAGCTGAGCATGAGATTTTCTCTGCTAATATATATGAAAATGCCAACAATAGTTGGCATTTTCATATATATTGGCAGAGAAATTTTCATTATCAGCTATGTTTAGCAAGAAAGAATTTGCAATTGTTAGTAATTTGAGATATATTAGCAGGACAAATTTCATGCTCAGCTGAGTTTAGCATGAAAAGAAAAGTTTTATAACCTCAGGGCCTGTCATCTGGAGCTATGATGAAGGATAATGTGCAATAATGTGGCAAAATGATGAAGTTGCTGATAAAAGGATTTTCAGGGGCATTGGACTAAAAGGTGTCTTCGAGCCTGTGTGGAATGCACAGAATCAGATCATCCTGCATACATATCCACGCCATACGAGCCACATCGGAAAAGTTACCTCCGGACGTGCATCCAGCGAAGATTCAGATCAGACTGCACATTCATGCAGTCTGATCAGTATCTTCACTGGGCATATTTTGGATAGCCAAGGATACAAAGCTTCTTCATCACAATGATGACTGATCAGACTGCATGGAACCGCATGCTTATTTGAATGGTGTGCGCACCTGTTCAAAGGCACATTTTCTCGCGTAGTGGATGTATCATTAGACCTTTGCACTGTGTTGATACATTCAGCAGTAGTAGCCCATGGTCCTTTAAAAGGACAGTGAAGGCACTGATCAGATGAAACAAATGCAAGGGCTGTCAGCATAAATTTTGGACGCCTTTTTTTCTTGGTGCAGTTCTGTTGTTGTTTTGCTTTTCAGTGCCTAGAAATGCTTCATTTTTGGGTGCCTATAAATTAACATAAAAATGCCCTCCTTGCACATGGTCCTTCAATGAACGTCAGCAATTTTTTTGTAATCTTTGAGGCATAAATCAAAATATCAGTATAAAATAGTAATAAACAATATTGTAATTAAATGCTTTAATTTACCTAAGAGGAAACCAGTAGTGTGAAAGTCATTGGAATTAAAATTTTTATCGGAATTCTGATATATTTTTTAAATAAATATATAAGTGAAATAAAAGGATTAGGATGTTTAGATTTTGAAGCAAGTATTTTGATACAGACTTACTCATTAATTTTTTGTCTAAATTTTCCAAAAGATAATCTGCTGTGATAAAAGAACAGAACTTAGAGATTTTCGTTTGTTTTCTTTTGTATCCTTCATGTGATCTTGTCCTGACCTGTATATCCCCATTTTGGTTTGGAGATTCTCTCAAAACTAACAGGGAATGTTCCCTGCTGCGTCTACATGTAGTTGTATCAGTATGTCCTGCCCGATGCCATCTTAAATTTTTCTCATTATCTTGTAAGCTCACCTGAGCAAGAAGTGCTCAAGGTTAGCTATTGTGATCGATCGAAGTCTGTCGCCCACGTCCATCGTGCAGCGCCAACAATTTGCTTTAAAAGCCTACTCCTCCTACACCCCTGGGCCAATTAACTTGAATCTTTGTAGGAAGCATCAAGGTGACTTGTAGGTCAAAAACAGCTATCTTGAAAATCTATTTTTTGTGTCTTCTCCTAACCCAAAAGGCCAGTTAACTTGAAACTTGGTAGGAAGCAGCAGGGTGACTTGTAGATCAAAAATAGCTAAAACCATTCTGATCGGAAATCCCAGCTGGCCGCTCTGGCGGCCATCTTGAAAATCTATATTTCAATTCTTCTGAACCAATAGTTCAATTGACTTGAAGCTTGGTAGGAAGCATCAGTGTGACTTGTAGATCAAAAATAGCTAAAGTAGTTCCTATAAGAAATCCAAGATGGCGGCCTTGTCAGCCATCTTGAAAATCTATTTTTTGCTGCTTCTCCTGAATCGAAGGGCCAACTGACTTGAAATTCAGTTGGAAGCATCGGGGTGACTTGTAGATCAAAAAGAGCTTAAATCTTTCCTATTGGAAATCCAAGATGGCTGCAGTGGCTTCTGAACTGAAAGGCCAATTGACTTGAGAAACTTGATCAGAAATCCAAGATGGCTTTTGAAAACCTATTTTTTGCTTCTACTGAACCAAAAGGCCAATTGACTTGAAACTTGGTTGGAAGCATCAGGGTGACTTGTAGGTCAAAAATAGTTAAAATTGTTCCAGTCGGAAATCCAAAATGGCTGATATGGCCGCCATCTTGAAAATCATTCTTTTCTTATGCCCCCGCCTATTCGAAGAATAGCGGAAGGGCATTAAGTGTTACCCCTGTCTGTCTGTCCCTGTACGTACGTACATCCGTCCGTTCCAATTCGTGTCCGGGCCATAACTCCTAAACCATATGGAATATATTTATGAAACTTTACAGGTGCATGCATGGCATTGAACAAGGAAGACAACTCTTGCTTGTTTGGTTTTTGAATGATCTGCCCTTGACTTAGTTCCATATAGTAAACCTTGTCCGGGCCATGACTCCTTAACAGTATGGAATATATTTATGAAACTTTACAGGTGCATGCATGACATTGAGACGATGTGTCATGAACAAGGAAGACAACTCTTGCTTGTTTGGTTTTTGAATTATCTGCCCTTGACTTAATTCCATATCGTAAACCGTGTCCCTGCCATAACTCCTTAACACTGAGACGATGTGTCATGAAAAAGGAAGACAACTTTTGCGGAAGGGCATTAAGTATCACCCTTGTCCATCCCGTACGTACGTCCGTCCTTCCCAATTCGTGTCCGGGCCATAACTCCTAAACTGTATGGAATATATTTATGAAACTTTACAGGTGCATCATGACATTCAGACGATGTGTCATGAACAAGGAAGACAACTCTTGTTTGTTTGGTTTTTGAATTACATGTATCTGCCCTTGATTTAGTTCCATATAGTAAACCTTGACTTAGTTCCATATAGTAAACCGTGTCCGGGCCATAACTCAATAACCATATGGAATATGTTTATGAAACTTTACAGGTGCATGCATGACACTGAGATGATGTGTCGTGAAAAAGGAAGACAACTCTTAAGGAAGGGCATTAAGTATTACCCCTGTCCGTCTGTCCCGTATGTACATACGTCCGTCCCAATTTGTATCCGGGCCATAACTCCATAACCGTATGGAATATATTTATGAAACTTTACAGGTGCATGCATGACATTGAGACGATAGGTCATGAAAAAGGAAGACAACTCTTGCTTGTTTGGTTTTTGAATTATCTGCCCTTGACTAAGTTCCATATAGTAAACCGTGTGTGGGCCATAACTCCTAAACCATATGGAATATATTTATGAAAATTTACAGATGCATGCATGACATTGAGGCGATGTGTAATGAACATGGAAGACAACTCTTGCTTATTTGCTTTATGAATGATCTGCCCTTGACTAAGTTCCATATAGTAAACCGTGTCCGAAATCTTGGTCTGACATACACAATTACATATGTAACCTTTTTCTGAATGGCATTTTGGCGGGGACATCCGTGTCCTATGGACACTTTTTCTAGTTACTTCTTCTCCTGAATTGAAAGGCCAATTGACCTGAAACTTGGTAGGAAGCATTGGGGTGACTTGTACATCAAAAATAGCTAAAATTGTTCGGATGGTCGCCATCTTTAAAATGTATTTTTACCTTCTCCTGGACTGAAAGGCCAATTAGCTTGAAACTTTGTAGGAAGCATCAGGGTGACTTGATCAAAAATAGCTAAAATCGTTCCGATCAGAAATCCAAGATGACCCCCTTCTTGAAAATCTACTTTTCGCATCTCCTCTTGAACCAAAAGGCCAATTGACTTGAAACTTGGTAGGAAGCATCAGGGTGACTTGTAGATCAAAAATAGCTAAAATTGTTCCAATCCAAAATCCAAGATGGCCGCCATGGCTACTATCTTGAAAGTCTGTTTTTCGCTTCTTCTCCTAAACCTAAAGGCCATTTGACTTGAAGCTTGGAAGGGAGCATTGGGGTGTCTTGTAGAGCTAAAATAGCTAAAATTGTTCCAATTCGAAATCCATGCTGGCCGCCATGGCCACCATCTTGAAAATCTATTTTTCGCTTCTTCTGATGAAACAAAAGGCCAACTGACATGAAACTGTTGGAAGCATCAAGATGACTTGTAGATAAAAAAAATAGCTAAAATTGTTTCGATGGGAAATCCAACATGGCAACTATCTTGAAAATCTATTTTTCGCTTCTCCTGAAAAGAAAGGCCAATTGTCTTGATAGGAAACATCGGGGTGATTAGTAGATCAAAACAGCTAAAGTCATTCTGATCGGAAATCCAAAATGGCCATCAGCTTGAAAATCTATTTCTCACTTCTTCTGAACCGAAAGGCCAATTGACCCCAATCTAGGTAGGAAGCATCAGGGTGACTTGTAGATAAAAAAGAGCTAAATCGTTCTGATCGGAACTCCAAGATGTCTGCCATGGGGGCTAGCTTGGAAATCTATTTTGAACTTCTCCTGAACGAAAGACCAGTTTATCTAGTAATCAAGTAAGCGATACAGGGCCATCTTGGCCCTCTTGTTTGCTTAATACTGGATGAATTTAGTTGAACCTATGGTAAATTTTGTTTGTGTTGAGGTTTTACAGCCCAGTCAACCCATTAGGGTCATGTCGAACATGGTCAGTTTACCTAACCACACTATTTCTAAGACAGGCTTAGTTCTCTAAGCAGTTAACCAGTACTTGTGCACATTCTTTTGCCAGAAAGAACCCTTGGTAAAACAAGGGCTTCGAAAGTTAATGGGTAAAAAGGATTTTTTGTTTATTTAGTGGCATTTGTAGCCCATGTGGCCAAAAGAAACCATATTTTCAAGGAATACTTCTGCAAAGTGCCAACACAATGACTTCAAAACCTGATTTTGTATGGATTTTTTCTTTCTGAATTATATATAGTCATGCCACTGTTGACAGACTCTGAAGTTCAAGATCAGTTCCTGTCTCTTGATATTTTTTTCTCAGCAAAATGGACTATAAGCCTGGGCCCAGTTGTTCAAAGCATTGTTAGCTTAATGAGCTCATTAGTGGTCAAAATGTTAACTGTTCTAGTACAATATCAAATTCACTGGTATTTTTGCTGAAAAAAATGTGAGTAGCTTTTGCAAATGCAAAAGCTACTCACATTTTTTCAGCAAAAATATTAGCATATATGCCATATTTAATGATTAAAGTTTTAACGATACATTAACTGATGACATTGTTAGTTTTGAACAACTGGATCCTGATTTTATTTCCACATGTACATAGCCCAAGGGCAGGGCCGGTTATGATAGATTCTGATAATCAAAGACGGCCTTTGACATGCTGTAAAAACGTCAACCCAGGATTAAGATTCCTTTCTTTCATTTCCCTCTTTCCTCCCTATCCCTCTCTTTCATTTCCTCTATCTCTTTTTCTCCCTTTCTCTGGGAGATGACACAAAATGACACACAAGGGTTGACATGTCGTTAAACCCCAACACAATAAAGAAAAAAAGAAGGTTTTAGCAAACTTGGTATATGTCCCATCACCAGTGCTATATGCACTTTCTGAGGTCATTTGAAAATGTGGACAGAAAATGACAGTTATCACTTCAGTCCTTGGCTTGGGTTGAGCTAAAATATGAGGAAAATGTAAAGAAAGGTTCCTCAAAAATGAACACAATGTAATCATCTAAGACACTTTATTACATGGAAGGTAATTATTACAAAAAGGGTAATAATGACTTAAGTAAAAATAAGTGTTGGCACTAAAAAGAAGATATACAATAAACAAGACAAGAAACTAATTTACTCTAGGCCAGTGTTAAAAGTAAATGACTGCATTTTTATTCTGACCAAATCGTGTTGCAGGAACACTACAAACAATTCAATATACAGTGAACCCTCATTATAATGACAGCATTTGTTCCCAAAGATGTTGCCATTAAAATGAATTTGCTGTTGTAAAGAATCCTTAATGGACAGAATAATGTGTAAGCCAAACCTTTTTTTTTTATTCTTATTTCCTCATGGAACATATGTTTTGATTATTTGTTAGAACTGCCTCAGTGAGGCAATTCTAACAAATATCCAAAACATATGTTGCTTGAAGTTTTAATGCAATATTCTTGCATAATTTCTCATTAGCTGTCACCTCTTGAGCAAAGGTTTCATGGCATTCAAATTGTCATTTTAAAGAATTTTGTCGTTGTACTGAGTGTCGGTTTAAAGAGGGTTGACTGTACTAATTATTATAATCCATGCAAACTGGGTTTGTTGGGAAGGGAAAGGGGTGGGGGGCCGGGGGGGTGTGTGGTACTGATTCCATGTCTCTCCGTTATAATTTGGTTTCTGATCGGGGTGTGTCTAATAAGCACTGCTTCTTGACAATATGACATTTCTTGTTTTTAATCAAGCCATGTGGTTCTGTGTACTTTCTGGTCATAGAGTATTCGCTCTCGAACAAGGTGCTATCCTTCTTAGGAGTGGGATTATGGGTACCAGCATCTTCTGCCATGGCAACCCTTTCCAAAACCAAAAACTGAATAATCAACCATAAATCCACAATAATTACTACAGTTACATGATCTGATATTCTGTAACATTTAACCCTTGTCCTACTGAACCCGGATATACCATGCCTTTGCAAACAGTGGAGATCCAGATCAGTTGGCTTCTGAAGAAGCCAACTGATCTGGATCTGCACTGTTTGCCATTGTTTGTTTGTTTGTGTTGAGGTTTTACGGCCCAGTCAACCCAATGGGGTCATGTCGAGCGCGGTCAGTTTACCTAACCACACGTTTACTGGGCAGGCTTAGTCCTCTAAGCGGTTAACCAGTATTGTGCACATTCTTTCGCCAGAAACTGACAACTGCCCTTCTTGAATCAGCGGAAGGGAGAGAATGACCGTAGAAAATATTTCATGATCAATCTCCACGAAAGAATGTTGCCGACCTCGGCGGGGGTTGAACCCGCGACCTCCTGGTCTCCAGTCGGACGGCGCATCCAACTGAGCCACCGAGGCCAAATGGAGTATTTGAATTTATAGCAACAATTTGGATCAAGCAATCTGATTGGCTGAAAATTAGATGGGGAAGTGGCATTCTAATTTATTCAGCAGGACAAGGATTAGAGTGGATGTTCCCAGATCATGAGATGCTCACACTGAGTGTAAACGGCAAATCTGGGAGCATCCATGAGGCATGTAAACCTGCGCTAGGGGTACCTATGCAGCCATTCAAACTCCAAATTTATATTGGACAACCTTTAGAAACTTTATTTTTATTCACCTAGCAAATTCAAAACTATTCACAACAGCAGCTTTGCGTTTGAGTCTTGAGCTTTACGACCCAGTCAACACTGTTAAGGTCATGTTGAGCCAGTCAGTTAAACTACTGGCACTTTTCCTGGACAGCTTAGTCCTCTAAGCAGTTAACTAGTACTTATGCACATACTTTGGCTAATAATTAACAACTGCCCTTCTTGAATCAGCTGAAAGGGAAGAACAACAAATGATTTCCTAATCAATCTCTATGAAAGCTATGCGGCCAAACTGGGATTTGAACTTACGATCCCTGGATCTGCAGTCAGACATGCTATCGACTGAAATATGCAGCCTGGCAACATTACCGAAAACAATATGGCTAAGTACAAGAATTGCTATTTCAAGTATGTATATGATTTTTTTTTTATTATTATTGTAAACTGGGATTCCCAGCTGGCATTCTACGTAAATCTACATCGGACCGTCATCGGCCCGTCAGCTACCCTGACGGGCCGATGACGGCCCGATATAGATTTACGTAGAATGCTGACTGGGTTGACACTACTTTAAGAGGCCATACATTTCACAGTTACAATGTACACACAGGGGTTTATCAATATACAACTGTACATGTAAGTGGCTATATTTTCAAGATGGCTTTATTTTTGTAAAATGCACGAGTAGCCTCACTGCCATAAATTATACAAACATGACAATGCTGGGTTTTGGTGGGAGGGGGGGAGGGGGGGGGGGTAATCAAAAATTTTCTTGCATACAAAAAAAACCTTAATGGTCAGTATCTGCACTGTCCAACCACTCTGTGGTCAGTGTCTTACTGTTTATCCAATCTTATCCAATACTATATAACCCAAAGCAGACATGCTCAGCAGTGCAACGACATTAAAAATTTAGGTTATGCAAAGGACTTGTTGAAAAAGAGTATTTGGTGATAATTCTGGGATACTTTTTTCTTATTTCTCCATAAAAACATGTGGGCACTCATTAGAGGCACCTTACCGGGGCACTTCTAATAGGTACCCAACATCTGTTTTTATGGAGAAACTAAAAACTCCTGAATTCTCATCAAACATTACAAATACTCAGTCCTCTAAGTTATGTATGGAAAGGAATAATAACTTAACCCTTGTCCTGCTGAATAAATTAAGATGCCACGCCCACTTCTAATTTTCAGCCAATCAGATTACTTGATCCAGATTGTTGCTATAAATTCACATACTCAATGGCACAGTGCAGATCCAGATCAGTTGGCTTCTTCAGAAGCCAACTGATCTGGATCTACACTATTTGCAAAGGCGGAGTATATCCAGGTTCAGCAGGACAAGGGTTAATAATAGGGTGTCCAAATACTTAGGCATATATATCCAGATAAATATTTTTCTTATTTTTCCATGAAAACATAAGGGTACTCATAAGAAGTGCCTCAGTGAGGCACTTCTAATGAGTACTCACATATTTTTGTGGAGAAATAAGAAAAACATCAATATATTCCAACGGAGAAAGTGCCTTATCTGGAGCTGTTTTTTGATTGATTGTGTTGGGGTTTAACGACACGTCAACCCTTGAGGGTCATTTTATCTGGAGCTGTGACGGGGCCTATACCAGTATATAGAATGTAAACAGAGAACAGCAAAGACTGCCCATCTACACAGTAGCTTTCCGTGAAATTCAAAACAAAGGCAGATTTTCCCCTACTGCATATATCATGTATGCTCTAAATAGTAAAACCAAACATTTGTCTGGTCTGCAAAAAAAAAAATACCCAACAAAACCAAGAATTCAGCAGACAGCAGTGTTAAACCTGTCAACACCTGAGATTAACAAAATGACTTATGTAAAAGCATGCAAACAAGTCGGGACCATAACATGACAGCCTGTTCATACAAATGGACAGGCAGACATACAAATGGACAGGTAGACAGAAAACTGGAAGCCAAAAATTATTGTTTTCATGGGTGAAAGTTCTAAAATTCAAGAATCCTGAAATCTGGATTTTCAAATCCTGAAAAGACAACTTTCCCTATACTTGATGGACAAAAATTCTTGAAATCCTGAAATCAGTAATAATCCTGAAAACTTTCACCCATTTGTGTGTGTGTGTGTTTTTTTTTTTTTTTTTTATTTATACCTGAAATTTTAATCACACAAAAAAAAGCCAGTTACAGTTATATGGAATATACCAAAATAAAATGATATGTTCATTACAATATTCCTGAGAGTGAATAACTTCACATGATTTACTGAAAAATATCAAAATACAAAACCGTAAATATACCGAATACAAACAGCAAACTAATCCTTAAAGCGCAAAGCAAAATTGTAGCAGACGACATTTTTACTCTTTTTTTGTTTTTTGTTTTTTAATTATTTTTAGTTTTCAGAGAAAATATTAAATTATTTTTTAGAGAAAAATTTAAATTATTCAGAGAAAATATTTACTTATTTTTCAGAGAAAGATTTAAGTTATTTATTTTTCAGAGAAAATAAGGCTAAACATTTCATGTGAATCCTCTGCTAGGCAGATGATTCACATGAAATGTCAAGCCTTATTTTCTACAAAAAAGATAAACATTTCAAAGTTTCAAAGTGTAGTCTGCTGCAGTTGTAACTGGCGCTTTAACAGTTAATCTAATGTATTTTTTGGACCAGCAGGGTTCTGTACCGTAACTTATTGGAATTACTTGGATATGAGCTTGGATTTCATGGATTCTGATAACGTTTAACCCTTGTCCTGCTGAACCCTGATATGCCCTGTCTTTGCAAACAGTGTAGATCCAGATCAGTTGGCTTCTGCAGAAGCCAACTGATCTGGATCTACACTGCTTGCCATTCAGTATCTGAATTTATATCAACAACCTGGATCAAATAAACTGATTGGCTGGAAAGTAGAAGTGGGCGTGGCATCTTAATTTATTCAGCAAGGCAAGGGTTAATGATTGTACAAAGGAGGAAAAAACCTGAGTACATGCAGGCAGTAATGCCCAGATCAGCATGATTATCCAGGGTCTAAAGAGAATTTTCACTGACCGCTTACGGATCCACTGGGTATTGTAGAATACATTGACACTGGCTGATCTCAAACTTTGAAGTTCATAGCTTATTTACCCTAAATATTTGGAAACATTACCTTCCTGCAATACTTTTCCTAAACTTTGAACAAGGTTTTGACTACATGTGTCTAAAATACTAGTGAATATGGGGACCCTGATCAGATGCCACATTCTGCGGCATTTGATCTGGGTCTACACTGTTTGCTCAGGCCTGTCTGTCCAAATACTTGGGGAAAATACAGCGTATGCCTCAAAAACTAATTTGCCAATTCCCTCTTAAAGTGCCTATCACAACTGTAGTAGGCAAAATTTTGAATTTTTTTTTTTTTCAGAGAAAACAAGTTGACATGTGAATCATTGATTCACATGAAATGTCATGACTTATTTCATCTGAAAAAAAAAAAGAAAAAAAAAAAAAAAAAAAAATAGAATGTCATCCGCTATAAATTTTGCTTTGTACTTTAAGGGTTAATATTGTTGTTTTTTTTTTTTCAAAAATTGAGTGGGTGAAATATTTATACAGGGTATACAATATATACATGTACATACTTAGACGATACTATGTAGGACATATATGCATATTTTCAATTTATGGAAGTAGGGCCGTGGAAATATCAAATCTGTTATTATTCTGCAGACAAAAAGATGATCTCAAATGATTAATTCAAACACAATTTATATGAAGAAAAACTGATCTTGTTCATATTTCTCCACAAAACATACATACAGTATTTGTTGTGGGTACTCATTAAAAGTGCCTTGCTAAGGCGCTTTTAATCAGTACACACAGCATATGTTTTAATAGCGAAACAAGTACTATAAATACAAGTAAATTGCAAGTTTCTTTCTTAAAGGAAAGTGGGCAAGTCGGACGGAAGGGCATGACATTTCCACAGCCCTGTACAAAAAGATTTTCAATTTGCCCAGAGGGTTTTAAAGGTAAATAGGCTTAGTCCTGTAGGTGGTTAACCAGTACTTTGGGCACATGGCCTTCTTCAGTCAGTGGGAGGAATGATTGTAGAAATTGTTTAGTCTGACTGTTTGTTATTTACATACGATAAAGTGTCCCGTTTCCTTATAGGACCTTCAGTTGGTCATAGTAAGTGTTATTGTTGTTTTCATGAGCACTTTGCATAAGTTTAAGTAGTTGCATTTAAGGCTTGGCACGCTGGATAGAATTTTAGTGATGTTTTTCTTATTTTTCCTAGAAAATAGGCTTTGAGATTTCATGCAGCTGTCTCCTAAGGAGACAGTTTGCATTACTGTAAATATCAAAGCCTATTTTCTGGTAACAAAAAAAATAAGAAAAAATATCAATGTGCAGGGGACTTGATAAGGAGGAGTATTTGATGATAATTCTGGGATAATTTTTCTTATTTCTCCATAAAAACATATGTTGTGGGTACTCATTAGAAGCGCCTCGGTGAGGCACTTCTAATGAGTACCCACAACATATGTTTTTATGGTAATATAAGAAAAATTATCTCAGAATTATCACCTGATATGCAATCTTTATAAGTTCTCTGAATGTGTCCAGAGTGGTAAAGGTTAAACATTTTACTCATTTTTCCTGGAAACTGGAAATTGTCATCCCATTGAGATTGTCAAGAATAGTTTGAATGTAGTGTCGGGCTTTACTTGCCAGAAAAATGCAATGATTATACATAGGTCTAGATAAGGGAGAGTATCCAGTAAATATTTTTCTTATTTCTCCACGAAAACATATGTTGTGGGTACTCATTAGAAGTGCCTCGGCAAGGCACATCTAATGAGTACCCACAACATATGATTTTATGGAGAAATATGAAAAATTTCAATACTTTTGGTTTGAAAAAAACACCTTAACTAGTGCTATGAATTATATTATTGATATATCTCATTTTCCAACTGATTTTATTGCCCATGTCTTTTTCAGGTGATAGCAGTTAGCTCCCTTGCCTGTCTTGCTGGTATCTTGACAATGATTGGTTCGACACTCCTTGCTTCAACCCTTTTGACTGGCCTTGTCTCACTCGGATCGTCCATGGTGCTACCTTCACCTACAACACCGGTTGTTGTACCAGCTCTTCCTTCCTTGGAGGAATCCGTTCAGCTTGTTGAACTGGAACAGAATTTTGCCGAACTTGAAAGCACTTTTTCAGAATCGGTTTTGACTGGTGCTTCCAAGAACGCTGCCACTTTGGTTAACAGACAATCAGAAAATGAAACAAACACCTATAGTTCAGTCACCATTGAGCAGCCGGAACAAAGGAAACCTGAAAATTCTCTGAACAACTTGTTACCTCCACTTTTGGCTCTAATTGCTTTAAAGGACTCTTTTGTTGATTTCATTAATGCGTTGAGAGAGAGGAAAATGGAAAGACATTGTGATCGCTTTGATTCTGAGCAAAATTTTGATACCATTTGTTCAGAGGGTCCTTGTCAGCAGGAAACATGGCCTAACTGCTGGAATACATCTGACAATTTGGATCTGTCACATGGTTCTGCTGGAAGCTGGTGCTATGATGATGAGAGACTGAATGGGAGAGGTCTCTTTAGGAATTTGGGAAAACCTTGTCAGAACTGTGGTGCTAATATGAAAAGAAGTCCAGTCTCTGAATTTGGCCATGAGAATCAGGCCTGCCAGAGCGTTCGATGTTGCTGCAGTGTTCACGACCCTTACTCCTTACGTGATGGAATAGATTGGCATCACCCTGCATTCTCAGAATTATTTGCCCGCGGTTTCCTGACTGGCCCTGGCTACCCAGTATTTGTTACAACCTAATGAATAAGGAGGTCACATTGCCATGAAATCAGATTGATGTCTTCTGAAAAGAAAAAAAAAAAACGACAAAAACCCCAATAAATTCTAAAATACAACAAGATTAACAAATTGTATATTTCTCCTGCCTCACAGGCCTCCTAATGGAACCTTTAAAACCTGTAAAAACCTTTAATTTTGAAATTAACCTTAAAACCTTTATTTTTTCCTGGGAACCTGTAAAGACCTTTATTTTGCATCTGAAACCTTTATTTTTTGGTGGGAAAATCTGAACTGTGTACAATACCACTAACCAAAAAGTAAGCACTATTAAAAGAGATGAAATATATTATTTCTAGATTTAAATAATTATATGTACTACATAAACCTGTTAGAAAAAGAAAAAAAAATACATACAATAAACTATGAAGATTGGGTAAGTCCTAAAAACATGATGGTCCTTACCATTATAAAGACTTAAGGAACCTTAGACCAAAATAGATCCTTTGCAGCTCATACTTCCAGATAAGAAGAATAGATTTTGAATATTTTTCCAAGTTCTCCATGAATTATATGTTGCTGGAACTCATTTGAAGCACCTCAGAGAGGTGCTTCTAACAAGCACCCACAATATATGTTTTCATGGAGAGGTAAGAAAAGTCGTAATTTCTGGTTGAAAAAAGCTGGCTTATCTGGAGTTGAGTAAACTCAAGGGCCCAGTTATTCAAAGCATTGTTAGCTTAACGAGCTAGTTAATGACAAACTTATTAACTGTTGTAGCTTAGGTATTTTCAAGTATATTGATATTTTTGCTGCAAAAATGTGAGTAGCTTTTTTCAGCAAAAATAACAATTTATTTGCCATATTTCAAGATAGAAATTTTAATGTCATGTTAGCTAATAACTTCGTTAAGTTTTGAATAAGTGGGTCCTGACAGTGTAGATACAGATGAGATGTTTGTATTTATTACACTGTTTGTGATTCTGTTTTCAATATTTTGGCTGACATCCCAATGTAAAACAGTCCTCTTCATAAATCCAGGTATGAAGGATTTGACCATAATTTTAGAGATAAAAATACTTCTGTTTTCTTTGTATGTCAGAAAAATCATTCATCCACAGAAGCCTGAAAAAAAATGCACTGCAGAAATGATAAGGACCATAGGAGATCTTAAGATCTGTGAATTACAAAGAGGCAGACCATCAGTGCAATCTGATCTGTGTCGTTGCTGTTGGCTTAAGAAGGCAACTGGCAGTAGGCAAAGATCAGACTGCACATATGAAATGGGCTGATCTGGACTGCTATTTATCACCTACTCACAAACATCCATTTTCACTTGTTCAATCCTGACAAAAAAAAAAAGGTCAATAATATAAGATAACATTTGATTTCCTTGATAATGTGACCTGATACGTTACCAAGTTTTTCTAATGGACCGTGACATGTAAAAACCTGTTTTTCATATATGAATAGTGTAGACATTTCAAGAAGTCTCCACTCGGCTCAAGATAAGAGGCATATCCAGGTTAATATTTTTTCTAATTTCACCACGAAAACATATGTTTCGGTGCTTACTGAAATTGCCTCGATGAGACAATTCCAGCAAGTACCCACATTGCATTTTCTTAGTGAAATAAGGAAAAATATTAATACTTCTTGACACTCTTTGCTGCATATATTCTGCAAAATTTTGAGGTAATGTAAGAAAGACATACAGCTCTACTTGTCTGGGCATATACAAACTGATCTATGTCCGCATTTTACATTTGTGGTACATTTTTTGCATGTCACAGCTCAAGTAGTCAGAAGTATTTTAAATATAAAGCATTGGTACAGATAAGGTGCTTTTTTCAACTAAGAAGTATTAACGTTTTTCTTATTTCTCCACAAAAATGTACACATTTCTAATGAGTACCCACAACATAAGTTTTTGTGGCGAAATAAGAAAAAAATATTACCTGATTAGCTATCTCCTGGGCCCTAAGTTATAAACTTTTTTCATGCTTAGTTTAGCTGAGCATGAAATTTTCTCTGCTAATAAATATGAAAATGCCAACAATAGTTGGCATTTTCATATATATTAGCAGAGAAATTTTCATGCTCAGCTATGTTTAGCAAGAAAGAATTTGCAATTGTTAGTAATTTGAGATATATTAGCAGGACAAATTTCATGCTCAGCTGAGTTTAGCATGAAAAGAAAAGTTTTATAACCTCAGGGCCTGTCATCTGGAGCTATGATGAAGGATAATGTGCAATAATGTGGCAAAATGATGAAGTTGCAGATAAAAGGATTTTCAGGGGCATTGGACTAAAAGGTGTCTTCGAGCCCGTGTGGAATGCACAGAATCAGATCATCCTGCATACATAATCCGTGCCATACGAGCCACATCGGAAAAGTTACCTCCGGACGTGCATCCAGCGAAGATTCAGATCAGACTGCACATTTGTGCAGTCTGATCAATATCTTCACTGGGATTGTTTTGGATAGCCAAGGAGGCAAAGTTTCTTCATGCAGTGATGACTGATCAGACTGCGTGGAAGCACATGCTGATTTGAGTGGTGTACGCACCTGTTCAAAGGCACGTTTTCTCGCATTGTGGATGTATCATCAGACCTTTGCACTGTGTTGATACATTCAGCAGTAGTAGCCCATGGTCCTTTAAAAGGACAGTGAAGTCCCTGATCAGACGAAACAAATGCAAGGGCTGTCAGCATAAATTTTGGATGCCTTTTTTTCTTGGTGCAGTTCTGTTGTTTTATTTTCAGTGCCTAGAAATGCTTCATTTTTGGGTGCCTATAAATAAACATAAAAATGCCCTCCTTGCACATGGTCCTTCAATGAACATCAGCAGTCTTCAGCTGCTGATTAAGAAATAAGAAAAAAAAAAATTACCTGGTTCTCCTGGGCCCCGAGGTTATAAAACTTTTTTCATGCTCAGCTCAGCTGAGCATGAAATTTTCTCTGCTAATAAATATGAAAATGCCAACAATAGTTGGCATTTTCATATTTATTAGCAGAGAAATTTTCATGCTCAGCTATGTTTAGCAAGAATCTTTGGGGCATAAATCAAAATATCAGTATAAAATAGTAACAAACAGTATAGTAGCGAAGTCTTTCAAATGTTTTTAATTTACCTAAGAGGAAACCAGTAGTGTGAAAAGGTCATTGGAATTAAAATGTTTACCGGAATTCTGATATACAGTCAAACTTCAATGGCTTGAACATCTTTGGGACCGTAGAAATTTGTTCGAGATATGAATAGTTCAAGCCACTGAGGGTTAATCATGGTGCCTGGTCAGATAGCAAAAAGTGATAATTTAGGAAATATTTTCAATTTTCTACGCAATAATTGTATGTTGGGTGTACTCATTAGAATCACCTCAATGAGGCAATTCTAATGAGTACACACAACATACAATTTCATGATAAAATAAGAAAATTTCCTGAAATATTTGTTTTCTTGAGCTATCGGAAGAATTTCATAGGGACTCAAAAACGAGTTCGAATTAGCCATGGTAAACAAGCCATTGGTGTTCGAGCCGTCGAGGTTCGACTGTATTTTTTAAAATAAATAAATAAATATATAAGTGAAATAAAGGATTAAGATGTTTAGATTTTGAAGCAAATAATTTGATACAGACTTATTCATTAATTTTTTGTTTAAATTTTCCAAAAAGATAAAAAATCTGCTGTGATAAAAGAACAGAACTTACAGATATTCGTTTGTTTTCTTTTGTACCCTTCATGTGATCTTGTCCTGTCCTATATATCCCCATATTGGTTTGGAGATTCTCTCAAAACTAACCAGGAATGTTCCCTTCTGCGTCTACATATACATGTAGTTGTATTAGTATGTCCCGTCAGATGCCATCTTAAATTTTATCTTGTAAGCTCACCGGAGCAAGAAGTGCTCAAGTTGAGCTATTGTGATCGATCAATGTCTGTCGTCCCACGTCCGTTGTGCAACGTCAACAATTTGCTTTAAAAGCCTACTCCTCCTACATCCGTGGGCCAATTAACTTCAATCAACAGCTATCTTGAAAATCCTGAACTGAAGGGCAAATTGACTTGAAACTCAGTAGGAAGCATCAAGGTGACTTGTAGATCAAATCCAAGATGGCTGCCGTGGCTTCTCCTGAACTGAAAGGCCAATTGACTTGAAACTTAGTAGGAAGCATTGGGGTGACTTTTAGATCAAAAATAGCTAAAATCATTCTGATCGGAAATCAAAATCTATTTTTCACTTCTTCTCCTGAACCAAAAGGCCAACTGACTTGAAACTTGGTAAGAAGCATCAGGGTGACTTGTAGATCAAAAGTAGCTAAAATCCTTATGATCAGAAATCCAAAATGGCAGCCATCTTGAAAACCTATTTTTTGCTTTTCCAGAACCAAAAGGCCAACTGACTTGAAATTTGGTAGGAAGCTGGAGTGACATAGATCAGAAATAGCTAAAATTGTTCCAGTCGGAAATCCAAGATGGCTACCATCTTGAAAATCATTCTTTTTTTAATTCTTCTCCTGAAAGGCCAATCGAGTTGAAACTTGGTAGGAAGCATTGGGGTGACTTGTACATAAAAAAATATCTAAAATTGTTCCGATCCAAAAACCAAGATTGCCACCATGTTTAAAATGTATTTTTAGCTTCTTCTCCTGGACTGAAAAGCCAATTGATTTGAAACTTGGTAGGAAGCATCAGGGTGACTTGAAGATCAAAAATAGCTAAAATCGTGCCAATCAAATATCCAAGATGGCCGCCTTGGCCGCCATCTTGAAAATCTATTTTTCACTTGTGAACCAAAAGGCTAATTTACTTGAAACTTGGTAGGAAGCGTCAGGATGACTTGTAGATCAAATATAGCTAAAATTGTTCCAATCCAAAATCCAAGATAGCCACCATGGCTACTATCTTGAAAATCAATTTTTCGCTTTTTCTCTTGAACTGGAAGGCCATTTGACTTGAAGCTTGGTAGGAAGCATTGGGGTGTCTTGTAGAACTAAAATTTTACCAATCCGAAATCCAAGCTGGCCGCCATCTTGAAAGTCTATTTTTTGCTTCTTCTTCAGAAACAAAAGGCCAATTGACATGAAACTTGGTAGGAAGCATCAGGGTGACTTGTAGATAAAAAAATAGCTAAAATTGTTCCGATGGGAAATCCAAGATCTTGAAAATCTATTTCTCGCTTCTCCTGGAAAGAAAGGCCAATTGTCTTGAAACTTGATAGGAAGCATCGGGGTGACTAGTAGATCAAAATAACTAAAGTCATTCTGATCGGAAATCCAAGATGGCCTCCATCTTGAAAACCTATTTTTTGCTGCTTCTTCTGAACCAAAAGACCCCAAACCAGGTAGGAAGCATCAGAGTGACTTGTAGATAAAAAAAAGAGCTAAATTGTTTCGATCAAAAATCCAAGATGTCAGCTATGGGGGCTATCTTGGAAATCTATTTTGCACTTCTCCTGAATGAAAAGCCAGTTTATCTGGTAATCAGGTGAGCGATACAGGGCCATCTTGGTCCTCTTGTTTGCTTAACTATTGGATGAATTTTGTTGAACCCATGGTAAATTTTGTTTGTGTTGAGGTTTTACAGCCCAGTCAACCCATTAGGGTCAGGCTGAGCATGGTCAGTTTACCTAACCACACTTTTTCCAGGGCAGGCTTAGTTCTCTAAGCAGTTAACCAGTACTTGTGCACATTCTTTTGCTAGAAAGAACCCTTGGTAAAACAAGGGCTTCGAAGTTAATGGGTAAATAGGATTTTTTTTTTTATTTAGTGGCATTTGTAGCCCATGTGGCCAAAAGAAACCATATTTTCAAGGAATACTTCTGCAAAGTGCCAAAACAATAACTACAAAACATCATTTTGTACGGACTTCTTCTTTCTGAAATATATATAATCATGCCACTGGTGACAGACTCTGAAGCTCAAGATCAGTGCCTGTCTCTTGATATTTTTTTTTCCAGCAAAATGGATTATAAGTCTGATTTTATTTCCACATGTACATAGCTCAAGGGCAGGGCCGGTTATGATGGATTCTTATACTTGAAGACGGCCTTTGACATGCTGTAAAAACGTCGACCCAGGATCAAGATTCCTTCACTTTCTTTCATTTCCCTCTTTCCTCCCTATCTCTCTCTTTCATCTCTATTATCTCTTTTCTCCCTTTCTCTGGGAAATGACACAAAATGACCCACAAGGATTGACGTGTCGTTAAACCCCAACACAATAAAAAAAAAAAAGATTTTAGCAAACTTGGTATATGTCCCATCACTAGTGCTATATGCATTTTCTGAGGTCATTTGAAAATGTGGACAGAAGACGACAGTTATCACCAGTCCTTGGCTTGGGTTGAGCTAAAATATGAGGAAAATGTAAAGAAAGGTTTCTCAAAAATGAACACAATGTAATCATCTAAGACACTTTATTACATGGAAGGTAATAATACTTTATTACAAAAAGGGTAATAATGACTTAAGTAAAAAGAAAGTATTGGCACTAAAAAGAAGATATACAATAAACATGACAAGAAACTAATTTACTCTTGGCCAGTGTTAAAAGTAAATGACTGCCTTTTTATTCTGACCAAATCGTGTTGCAGGAACACTACAAACAATTCAATATACAGTGAACCCTCATTACAATGACAGCATTTGTTCCCAAAGACGTTGCAGTTAAAATGAATTTGCTGTTGTAAAGAATCCTTAATGGACAGAATAATATGTAAGCCAGACCTTTTTTAATTCTTATTTCCTCATGGAACATGTTTTGAATATTTGTTACAATCGCCTCAGTGAGGCGATTTTAACAAATATCCAAAACATATGTTGCTTGAAGTTTTAATGCAATATTCTTGAATAATTTCTCATTAGCTGTCACCTCCTGAGTGAAGGTTTCATGACATTCAAATTGTCATTGTAAAGAATTTTGTCGTCCTATTGAGTGTCGGTATAAAGAGGGTTGACTGTACTAATTATTATAATCCGTACAAACTGGGTTTGTTGGGAAGGGAAAGGGGGGTGGTACTGATTTCCTGTCTCTCCATTATAATTTGGTTTCTGATCGGGGTGTGTCTAATAAGTACTGCTTATTGACATTTCTTGTTACTCAAGCCATGTAATTGTTCTATCTACTTTCTGGTCATAGAGTATCCACTCTCGAACAAGATGCTATCCTTCTTAGGAGGGGAATTATGAGTATCAGCATCTTTTGCCATGGCAATCAATTCTAAAATCAAAAACTGAGTAATCAACCATAAATCCACATTATTACTACAGTTACGTGATCTGATGTTCTAATACTTCAAGTAGATGTTCCCAGATCAGGAGATGCTTACAATGAGTGTGAACAGCAAATCTGGGAACATCCATGAGACATGTAAACCTGCGCTTCGGGTACCTATGCAGCCATTCAAACTCCAAATTTATATTGGACAACCTTTAGAAACTTTATTTTTATACACCTTGCAAATTCAAAACTATTCACAACAGCAGCTTTGCGTTTGAGTCTTGAGCTTTACGACCCAGTCAACACTGTTAAGGTCAAGTTGAGCCAGTCAGTTAAACTACTGGCACTTTTCCTGGACAGCTTAGTCCTCTAAGCAGTTAACTAGTACTTATGCACATACTTTGGCTAGTAATTAACAACTGCCTTTCTTGAATCAGTTGAAAGGGAAGAACAACAAATGATTTCCTAATCAATCTCTATGAAAGCTATGCGGCCAAACTGGGATTTGAACTTGCGATCCCTGGATCTGCAGTCAGACATGCTATCGACTGAAATATGCAGCCTGGCAACATTACCGAAAACAATATGGCTAAGTACAAGAATTGCTATTTTAAGTATGTATATGATTTTTTTTTTATTATTATTGTAAACTGGGATTCCCAGCTGGCATTCTACGTAAATCTAGACGGGCCGATGACGGCCCAATATAGATTTACGTAGAATGCTGACTGGGTTGATACTACTTTAAGAGAGACCATACATTTCACAGTTACAATGTACACACCGGGATTTATCAATATACGAGGGATGTTCGAAATGAATTGCTTATTTTTATCTGGAGACTTCAAATTTCAAGTTAGCCCAAAAGTACTCATTTCATGCCCTCGAAGTACTCCCCGTGGCTAGAAATGCAAAGTTTCAGCCGATGTATCCACTTCTTGAAGGCGTCACGCTACGCTGATTTGGGCACAGTAATAAGGTACTGATGAATGGCAGATCCAAGTGCCTGTCGGGACTGGTATTTCCGCCCAGCAAGGAATGCTTTCAATTTCGGAAACAAAAAGAAATCACACGGGGCAAGGTCTGGGGAATACGGGGGATGAGGCAAAACAGTTACTTTTTCTTTCTTCAAAAACGCCGTTACTATTGCAGAGATATGAGCTGTGGCATTGTCATATAGATGACGGACATGTTTAAAACCAGTGGCAGGGCGTCGTTTCTGATAATACTTTTTCAGTTTCTTCAGTACTACGTCTTTGTAGTACTTTCCGGTGATGCTTTTGCCCTTTTTCACTGGCACTTTTATTGCGACTCCTTCACCAGAGAAGAAAATTGCATACAAAACCTTCTTTGTACTCAAAGAACGTTTGGCAATTATTGGGCGTTTGCTGTGTTTAGTGGCCCAGATCTTATTGCTAACCTTTCGGACGGGCTCAAAATAATGGACCCAGGTTTCATCACCTGTGACGACATTGGCAAACTGCTTTTTGTCATATTTTGGAAACATTTGAAGCAGCTTTTTGGCCACTTTAACCCGTTGCCTCTTTTGCTCGTCAGTCAACAGATGTGGCACCCATCTAGCAGAAATCTTTCTGACTTTCAAATGCTTCTTCAAAATAAGGTGAATCGTTGATAGTGATATGCCTACCTTTCGTGCAATATCACGAACTGTAAATCTGGCATCTCCTTCAATGATTTCTCTTATTTTGGAAACGATTTCTTTACGAGATGCAGATTTTGGCCTACCTGATTTTGGTGCATTTTTTGATGGACTCTACACCAGACTCAAATTTCTTTTTCCATCGCCGAACTGTGTCATAAGACACACAAGAAGGTCCAAAAGCAGTAGAAATTTCAGTCATCAGCTTCTTCAAAGAACAACCAAGTTTTGAGCGAGCTTTGATGTAAGCCCGTATTTCATCTTTTTTGTAGACGCTTCTACCAACCATTTTTACTGCAGTGGTCAATGACTGCGTGTATTCAAATGGCAAATTTTATGTCTTACACTTAGTCTAACATGTACATTTATACACCATTGTGTAGATATTGAATTGCCCTATACAGGCATGTATTGGTTTTTATCGTGCCCCACGTGGATATCGAGCTAGAGGACAATAAGCAATTCATTTCGAACATCCCTCGTACAACTGTACATGTAAGTGGCTGGGGGTTGCATACAAAAAAAACAAACAAAAAAACACTCTGGTCAGTGTCTTACTGTTTATCCAATACTATATTAACCCAAAGCAGACATGCTCAGCAGTGCAATGACATTAAAAATTTCGGTTATGCTGAAGACTTGTTAAAGAAGAGTATTTGGTGATAATTCTGGGATATTTTTTCTTATATTTCCATAAAAACATGTTGTGGGCACTCATTAGAGGCACCTTACCGAGGCACTTCTAACGGGTACACAACAAATGTTTTTATGGAGAAACTAAAAACTATCCTGAATTCTCATCAAACATTACAAATACCCTCCTTAATAAGTCCTTTAAGTTATAGTAACTTAACCCTTGTCCTGCTGAATAAATTAAGATGCCACGCCCACTTCTAATTTTCAGCCAATCAGATTACTTGATCCAGATTGTTGCTATAAATTCACATACTCAATGGCACAGTGCAGATCCAGATCAGTTGGCTTCTTCAG
The DNA here is from genome assembly GCA_964016985.1 of Anodontia alba. Lineage (NCBI taxonomy): Eukaryota > Metazoa > Mollusca > Bivalvia > Lucinida > Lucinidae > Anodontia > Anodontia alba. Next base: position 9,667,227 of record OZ024837.1, read on the forward strand.
AAGCCAACTGATCTGGATCTACACTGTTTGCAAAGGCGGAGTATATCCAGGTTCAGCAGGACAAGGGTTAATAATAGGGTGTCCAAATACTTAGGCATATATATCCAGATAAATATTTTTCTTATTTTTCCATGAAAACATAAGGGTACTCATAAGAAGTGCCTCAGTGAGGCACTTCTAATGAGTACTCACATATTTTTGTGGAGAAATAAGAAAAACATCAATATATTCCAATGGAGAAAGTGCCTTATCTGGAGCTGTGACGGGGCCTATACCAGTATATAGAATGTAAACAGAGAACAGCAAAGACTGCCCATCTACACAGTAGCTTTCCGTGAAATTCAAAACAAAGGCAGATTTTCCCCTACTGCATATATCATGTATGCTCTAAATAGTAAAACCAAACATTTGTCTGGTCTGCAAAAAAAAAATACCCAACAAAACCAAGAATTCAGCAGACAGCAGTGTTAAACCTGTCAACACCTGAGATTAACAAAATGACTTACGTAAAAGCATGCAAACAAGTCGGGACCATAACATGACAGCCTGTTCATACAAATGGACAGGCAGACATACAAATGGACAGGTAGACAGAAAACTGGAAGCCAAAAATTATTGTTTTCATGGGTGAAAGTTCTAAAATTCAAGAATCCTGAAATCTGGATTTTCAAATCCTGAAAAGACAACTTTCCCTATACTTGATGGACAAAAATTCTTGAAATCCTGAAATCAGTAATAATCCTGAAAACTTTCACCCATTTGTGTGTGTGTTTTTTTTTTTTTTTTTTTTTTTTATTTATACCTGAAATTTTAATCACACAAAAAAAAAGCCAGTTACAGTTATATGGAATATACCAAAATAAAATGATATGTTCATTACAATATTCCTGAGAGTGAATAACTTCACATGATTTACTGAAAAATATCAAAATACAAAACCGTAAATATACCGAATACAAACAGCAAACTAATCCTTAAAGCGCAAAGCAAAATTGTAGCAGACGACATTTTTACTCTTTTTTTGTTTTTTTTTTTAATTATTTTTAGTTTTCAGAGAAAATATTAAATTATTTTTCAGAGAAAAATTTAAATTATTCAGAGAAAATATTTACTTATTTTTCAGAGAAAGATTTAAGTTATTTATTTTTCAGAGAAAATAAGGCTAAACATTTCATGTGAATCCTCTGCTAGGCAGATGATTCACATGAAATGTCAAGCCTTATTTTCTACAAAAAAGATAAACATTTCAAAGTTTCAAAGTGTAGTCTGCTGCAGTTGTAACTGGCGCTTTAACAGTTAATCTAATGTATTTTTTGGACCAGCAGGGTTCTGTACCGTAACTTATTGGAATTACTTGGAAATGAGCTTGGATTTCATGGATTCTGATAATGTTTAACCCTTGTCCTGCTGAACCCTGATATGCCCTGTCTTTGCAAACAGTGTAGATCCAGATCAGTTGGCTTCTGCAGAAGCCAACTGATCCGGATCTACACTGCTTGCCATTCAGTATCTGAATTTATATCAACAACCTGGATCAAATAAACTGATTGGCTGGAAAGTAGAAGTGGGCGTGGCATCTTAATTTATTCAGCAAGGCAAGGGTTAATGATTGTACAAGGGAGGAAAAAACCTGAGTACATGCAGGCAGTAATGCCCAGATCAGCATGATTATCCAGGGTCTAAAGAGAATCTTCACTGACCGCTTACAGATCCACTGGGTATTGTAGACTACATTGACATTGGCTGATCTTGACCTTTGCAGTTCATAGCTTATTTACCCTAAGGATTTGGACATATTAACTTCCTGCAATACTTTTCCTAAACTTTGAACAAGGTTTTGACTACATGTGTCTAAAATACTAGTGAATATGGGGACCCTGATCAGATGCCACATTCTGCGGCATTTGATCTGGGTCTACACTGTTTGCTCAGGCCTGTCTGTCCAAATACTTGGGGAAAATACAGCGTATGCCTCAAAAACTAATTTGCGAATTCCCTCTTAAAGTGCCTATCACAACTGTAGTAGGCAAAATTTTGAATTTTTTTTTTTTTCAGAGAAAACAAGTTGACATGTGAATCATTGATTCACATGAAATGTCATGACTTATTTCATCTGAAAAAAAAAGAAAAAAAAAAAAAAAAAAAATAGAATGTCATCCGCTATAAATTTTGCTTTGTACTTTAAGGGTTAATATTGTTTTTTTTTTTTTTGTTTTTTTTTTTTTCAAAAATTGAGTGGGTGAAATATTTATACAGGGTATACAATATATACATGTACATACTTAGACGATACTATGTAGGACATATATGCATATTTTCAATTAATGGAAGTAGGGCCGTGGAAATATCAAATCTGTTATTATTCTGCAGACAAAAAGATGATCTCAAATGATTAATTCAAACACAATTTATATGAAGAAAAACTGATCTTGTTCATATTTCTCCACAAAACATACATACAGTATTTGTTGTGGGTACTCATTAAAAGTGCCTTGCTAAGGCGCTTTTAATCAGTACACACAGCATATGTTTTAATAGAGAAACAAGTACTATAAATACAAGTAAATTGCAAGTTTCTTTCTTAAAGGAAAGGGGGCAAGTCGGACGGAAGGGCATGACATTTCCACAGCCCTGTACAAAAAGATTTTCAACACAAACATTTTGAACAAACTACCAATACATTTACCTTGTGAATTGTTATTAGTACTTTTATCTACTTCTGCTTTTCTCTCCTTTTGACATTGTCACATCTGTGATACAGAAAATGACTCCAATTAACCCTTCTCTTGCTAAACACGATATGCCCTGTCTTAGCAAACAGTGTATCTCCAGATCAGTTGGCTTCTAAAGAAGCCAACTGATCTGGATCTGCACTGTTTGCCATTCAGTATGTGAATTTATATCAACAATCTGGATTAAGTAATCTGATTGGCTGACAGTTAGAAATGGGTGTGGCATCTTAATTTATTCAGCATAACAAGTGTTAACAACTGTGGCATGAGGTACATATGCAAAAATGTTTTTTCAGGGAAAAGTATGACAAAAATATTCGTCACTAGGAAGTTGATTTCTTTAAATCTCAAATATTCCCTCTCTTTGTTTACCACTCTAAGAATTTTACAATGTCAGACAGTGCTGCTGCAACATGAAAGACCGCGACAAGACGGTACAATGTTTAATCCAGCTGCTGTCTTTTCTATTCACATATTGTAAAACACTTTAATTTGGCAGCAGCTAATTTTGCCAGTTTTAATGAGTGGACCTTTTGGCAAATTTCCGATTTCCAAAAAAACAGTTATTTTTGACGTAGCCCTGTATGTCTTATGTATGCAGATTCTACACAGTGATTTACCAGTCATACACGATGCTTTTCAATTGTTTTCCACATTGCATCGTTCTTGGTGTGTGAGTGAATACAAATCAGTTCTTTTGTTACTTAATTACTCAACAAAACAGGGCCCGGTTGTTCAAAGCATCGTTAGCTTAACGAGCTTGTTAGTGGTCAAAATGTTAACTGTTCTGGTAAGTACAATATCTAATTCACAGGTATTTTTGCTGAAAAATGTGAGTAGCTTTTGCAAATGCAAAAGCTACTCACATTTTTTTCAGCAAAAATATTAGCATATATGCCGTATTTAATGATCAAAGTTTTAGCGATACCTTAACTAACGACATTGTTAGTTTTGAACAACAGTTATTAATAGTTGTAGTTTTCTTTCTTGGTACGTCAATCTATTACCAATTGTATCTGCAATTTTTGACAATTACTGTCAAGGTGTATTTGCTTTTATTCAGCTCTGCTGAGCTGGTTTATAGCTAGATCATTACCTTTCTTTATTTTCAGGCGCTAAACAAGCGCAAAAGACGTATATACACTTTTTCTTTTGTCATGGGTAATGCCTTTGACTGACTGATGTTACATAATATTCGCGATGTGTATTGGAAATATAATTTCTGCCAGTTTGTTTTCCTTCTCTTTGATCTTTATTAGCATTTTTTTATTTATGCCTTTTTTTCCTTGACCACTAATAGCCCAAAAAAGAATGACTGCCAAATATAAGTGTTTTACAGTACATTAGAAAGTACCTCTGTCATGGATGCTGTCTCACTTAAAAATGATAAAGGGTGATGAAGAGCTAATGTGAGGATTTTATGTTTACCACTCTCTGGGCAATTTCAGCAGATGACAAATTGATATTTTTCTTATTTTTTCCCAGAAAATAGACTTTGACATTTCATGCAAATTGTCTCCTAATCCTAAGGAGACAATCTGCATGAAATTTCAAAGTCTGTTTTCTAGGAAAAATAAGAAAAATATTTCAAATTGTCATCTGCTGAAATTTTTATCAGCATGCATATTAAAGAGCTATCTCCATATTTACCCTAAATCATAGTTCCAGATAAGCTGTTTTATTCAACCAAAAATTCTTGATATTTTTCTTATTCCTCCACAAAAACATTTGTTGTGGGTACTCATTAGAAGTGCCTCAGTGAGGCACTTCTAATGAGTACCCACAACATATGCTTTAGTAAAGAAATAAGAAAAATACTTTCTCGATACCACTTCTTACCTACAGCTATGCCCTAAATATTCAGACAAGCAGGCCAAAGCCAACAGTTAAGACCCAGATCAAACTGTTCCAAAAGGAGTAGTCTGATCAGAGTCCATACCATTTGTCAATCCATTACAGTAATTCAGATACCTCATTCATAAAAAATGGAATAAAATTTTTAAAGTATGCAAATGACTTAAAGTGTCTGAATATTTACCGTAAATATAGTGAAGTATGTAAAGGACATAAAGTGTCTGAATATTTACCGTAAATATAGTGAAGTATGTAAAGGACTTAAAGTGTCTGAGTATTTACCGTAAATATAGTGAAGTATGTAAAGGACTTAAAGTGTCTGAATATTTACCGTAAATATAGTGCACTAACAGTCAATGCTCCAGATATGGCTTTTTTCCATCAAAAAGTATTGATATTTTGTTTATTTCCCCACAAAACCATATATTGTGGGTACTCATTAGAAGCGTTTCACCAAGGCGCTTCTAATGAGTACCCACAACATATATTTTCGTGGAGAAATAAGAAAAATATTTCTCTGGATACCCACTCCTATTTGGAGTTATGATAGTACATGTACTGAAAACTAACAATTACACAATCATGTATAAATACATGTAGGTACCATATTTGACCTAATTACCGCACTGTGCGCTTAGGTTTTCCAAAATTCCTTGGAATACTCAGTTGTGTTAAAATACGTATCGACCTACTTAGGGTACATAATAAAAAAAAGATCAGAAAAAGACTTATTTGATGATGATAATGCAATTTTTCTTCTGATTTTTTTTTTTTCGTAAAGGCATATGTTGTGGGTGCTCATTTGAATTGCATCGACAAGTCGATGCAATTCAAATGAGTACCCATAACATATGCCTTTATAAAGAAGTAGACAAAAAGTAAACTGGCTGTAATCTGAAGACTACGGAATTGCTTGACTCTGCGCTTATAGGAGTATGTGCGGTAATTAGGTTGAATACGGTAAGTAATTTCAAGATACTTAAATACATGTACACAAAAGATGCTATTTCTACGTGTCCTTGGTGCCCAGTAGGCTAACATAAAATATCTACTAAAGATACACAAAAATATGAAGAATGTTAAAAAGATAAATAAATTAAAGGTGTGTATATGAAACATATGTAAAAATATACTAAAATACGTACACAAGCTGCATCACATATAAAGGGGCCTCAGTGGTAAGTGAACAGCAAAGATCTTGATTGGCTTTCCCATCTGTGAAGTCAGATCTGGATCTTCCTTATGTCCAGTGAAAGGACATATTCAGATGATATTTTTCTTGGCAAGATATATAAAAGTTGAGTCTTTGTCAAACTGTGTATCCTGGTCTTCACTGTTTATACACACATTTAGGCCACCTTATCAGAGGATGTGTTAAGGAGGAATATTTGAGTTGTTAAGGAGGAGTATTTGGTGATAATTCTGGGATAATTTTCTCCAGTCCTCCATAAAAACATACGTTGTGGGTACTCATTAGAAGCGCCTCATTGAGGCACTTCTAATGAGTACCCACAACATATGTTTTTATGGAGAAATAAGAAAAATTATCCCAGAATTATCACCAACTACTCCTCCTTAACAACTCCTCTGCCTTATACGTTATACAGCTTGAATTAATTTCGTAGATTATAAATTAACATGTGAGTTGCACCAAGTGAAAAAGTGCTTTCTAGGCATGTGCAGAGTCTGATCAGGGCCTTTGCTTTCCATTTCAATGATAACTGAATAAGTAGAAAAATCCAAGAGACAGTAAAGCCTCTGGACGAGAATATGTGGGCCCTGTACAATTTGCTCATTCTCACAGTGCCTTAGATAAGCTTCTTTTTGGGATATCGTATTCAATCTAATTACCACACATACCCCTATAAGCGCAAAGTCAAACAATTCTGTAGTTTTAAAGGCTCCATATTCCTCAAAAATAGACATTTTATTATCCAAGAACATTTAATAAATTGATATATGGTATTAATACAATCATAAAAGGTGGCAAATGACAGCCTGTAAAATTTCAGTTGGTCTCCAGTTCTTGAAATGAAATGATTTTTTTATCAATCTCTGAATTAATGTTGCCAACATTAATTGAGAGATATGATAAAAATCATTTAATTTTTGATCCAGTTCAAAAATGAATGACTAACTGAAATTTTACAGGCTGTCAGATGCCACATTTTATGATCGTATTAATACCATATATCAATTTATTAATTATTTTGGATAAGAAAATGTCTATTTTTGAGGAATATGGAGCTTTTCAGATTACAGCCAGTTACTTTTTGTCTACTTCTTTATAAAGGCATATATTGTGGCCATATCGACTTGTTGATGAAATTCAAATGAGTACCCACAACATATGCTTTTATAAAGAAAATCAGAAAAAAAAAAATCTCATAAACATCATCAAATAAGTCCTTTGCTGATCTTTTTTGAAATGTACCATTACTAGGCAAATACATATTTTACAATAAGTTTTCCGAATAATTTTGTAAAATCTAAGAGCACAGGTCGAATATGGTATTTAATGAATTAAAATTTCTGAAAAAGCAATTCAAATTTAATTTATGGGGTAAATACCAAAAGGTTAGTAATTCTTGCTCCCATTAAAAACACAGGAAAGTGATTCAACTACCCACAAGTTCTCATTTAGTTGATTGCCAACTAAATGAGAACTAGGTGAGTAAAAATAGACAAAAATACCCAATTCCTTTAAACCTTAACTAAAGCACTGTTCTCAGACACCTTTTTTCACTTGACACAGCCTATATTTAATACATACAAATGATTTTATTTGTATTTTTTCTATGAGTACAAAATGGAGTAAAATAACATAAAATTGGTATAAAAACAACATACTAACAGATTGATTACTATATTTATAACACTACATGCATTACGAAAACACGCCTATTCAAATATACTGAAAATTTTATCACCAAAAAATGAAATTTTTCAGATAAAAAATTCTGATGTTTTTCATATTTCTGCTCAAAACATAGATTGTGGGTACTCGTTTGAACTGCCTTGACGAGGCGGTTCTAACGAGTACCCACAATCTATGTTTTTGAGCAGATATAAGAAAATAATGTATACCCCTGGAAACCCCAATTTTACTATATAAAAGTGGGGTTTAAAGGGGTCAAAATTATATAGGCATGTTTTCGTGATGTATATCAACATAATATATGGAAGAAACTTAAAAGAGCATTTTTTCAGAGCTTTAGATAAGCAAAACAGTTGGACATGTGGTTTCATTTCTCCATGAAAATATAGTAATATCCAGCAAGTATAAAAAAAATGCCTTTGCATATCAGAATTGGCATCCTGGGCCCGGTTGTTCAAAGCGTCGTTAGCTTAACGAGCTCGTTAAGGGTCATTTCATTAACTGTTTTAGCGCATTCAATATACAATATTCTGATATTTTTTGCTGAAAAAATGTGAGTAGCTTTTGCACTGCAAAAGCTACTCACATTTTTCAGCAAAAAATTTCAGCATATTGGCGTATCACTCGATCAAAATTTTAACGAATCGTTAACTAACGACCTCGTTAGTTTTGAACAACTGGGCCCTGATATTTTTTATGAGATTTCTTAGAATATTTCTGTACATGTACATGTATATATCAGTATGAATCATGGTGCCAGGTAAGGAAGCAAATGGTAATAATTTAGGGAAGTCTTTTCGATATATACAATAATGGTATGCTGATTGTACTTATTAAATTGCCTCAATGAGGAGACTCTAATGAGTACATGCAACATACAATTTCATGATAAAGTAAGAAAGATTTCTTTAATATTTGTTTACTGGAACTATCAGAAAAATTTTGCAGGGACTCAAAAACGAGTTTGAATCAGCTATGGTAAATGAGTCATAGGTGTTCGAGCTATTGTGAGTACTGATAAGAATCACCTCACTGAGGTTCTTCTTATGAGTACCCACAATGCATGTTTTCGAGGAGAAGTAAGAAAAATATCAATAGCTTGTGGATGTTAAAAAATGAAATTAAAAAAATCCCCCAAATACTTAATTTTCATGGAGAAATAAACAACATGTCAATAGAGTTCAGTCCAAAAACAAACAACAACAAACACCTCTAGAAAAATAACCAAGCCCTCTTAACCTGCATTATGCAGATTTTTAATTGCTCCAGCTAAATCATTTACTAAAAATAAAATTTTCTTTAAAAAAGCTGTAAAAATCTTTGAATTATAATAGCAATGCATGGCACACTTTCTGGAAAGGAAAGTCAACAGTGCTAATCACAACTACAGCAGACGACCCTTTGAACTTTTTTATTTTCTTTCAGAGAAAATAAGTACTGACATTACATGTGAATTACCTGTCTAGCAGGTGATTAACATGAAATATAAAACCTTATTTTCCTGGGCCCAGTTGTTCAAAGCTAACGACATCGTTAGTTAACGATTCGTTAAAATTTACATCTAGTGATACGCAGATATGCTGAAATTTTTTGCTGAAAAAATGTGAGTAGCGTTTGCTGTGCAAAAGCTACTCACATTTTTTCAGCAAAAAACATCAGAATATTGTGTATTGAATCTGCTAGAAGAGTTAACGAAATGACCCTTAACGAGCTCGTTAAGTTAACGACCCTTTGAACAACTGGGCCCTGGAAAAATATAAAACTAATTTAGGAAAATGAATGCCCCTGCTACTGCCAGTTCGGCTTTGTAGATTTATTATTCTGAACAAAAAGCAAAAGAAGATGAATATGACAAATTTCTATGTAAATCAAGGATATATAACTCTAGCAATAAAAAATTGATAAGAATTTTGTGATCTTTGTGTACATGTCCTGCCTAAATTCTTACTTAGCTTCAAGTATCAAATCATTATCTTGAAAACTTTAGAAGTTATGGAGGCACTACCCCTACTATGTCTTGTGTATAAGGCAAAAATTTAAAGTCAATATGGTCAAACATGGTTTTTCATGCATTAACATGCATTAACATTTGCTTGGTCCCGTGGGAGGTGTTGAAAACCGAGGCCGGAGGCCGCGGTTTTCATTACCTCCCAAGGAACCTGGCGAATGTTAATGCATTGAAAAACCATGTTCAATCGCTATTATTGCATAAAAACTGAAAACATTTGCTACATTTTCGCGTTATTTCTTGCACTATTTTGTTTCGCTTTTCACCGATGTCTCGCGCACGCAATTTCCACAGACTATGCTCGTTCTAGGGCTGGGCAGTACACATCTCGTGACGGCAGCCAATCTGTGGCCCCAGTACAATATATCATATTGAAAGTTGCGTAGCTGTGCATTAACAGCTCGTGAATTGCCTTGTTAATACACGGCTTTTTGCCGGTTAATGCACGGCTGTTAATAACATTTGACTCTGCTTTTTATGCAATAATGCAGGGTATGTCACTCTAGCAATAAAAATTTGATCAAAGTTGTGTGACTTTATGCACATGCCCAGCCTAGAGTGTTACTTTGCTGCAAGCTTCAAATCATTATCTAGAAAACTGTTAAAAAGACACGAACCCTACTACGCCATGTGTAAAAGGGCATATTTCTGAATAAATGAAGGGTACGTAACTCTAGCAATAAAAATTTGATCAGAGTTCTGTGACCTTTATGTAGATGCTCTGCCTATGTTCTTTGCTGCAACTTTCAAATCATTATCTTGAATAACTGTAGGAGAAGTTGCAGAGACACAAACCTTACTATGCCATGTGTATAAGACAGATTTTCTTAGAAAATCAAGGGATATAACTCTACCAATAATAACGATCAGACCTCTGTAACTTTTATGCATATGCTAAGTCTATAGCCTTAGTAGGGTGCATGTTTCAAACCATTACCTTAAAAACTGTAGGAGGAGTTGTGGAGACACGAACAGTACTATAAAGTTTGATAGATGGACACACAGACATACGTACGACTAAGGGTAAAACTATATGCCCTCCTCCACTTTGTGGCTGGGTCATAAAAAGTTAAAATGTCATCTGTTACAATTTTGACTGGCAATTTAATGTCTGATAGACAAAATAAAAATCTTGGTAAAAATGATTTATAACATATAAATAACGATATCTCAAATCTTGAAAGGTAGGAGTGATCAAAAACAAATAAAAAATATTTTCTTGTAACAAAAAATATTTGCTGGAGTGACAATCAGAATGATCAAACTTTACCATTCTCTGGGCAAATTCAGTAGATGACAAACAGCTGATATATTTTCTTATTTTTCCTAGAAGACAGGCTTTGATATTTCATGCAAATGTCTCCATTGGAGACAATTTGCATGAAATGTCACACCTGTTTTCTAATTGGAAAAATATTTCAATGTGTTGTCCGCTGCAATTTTTTTCCAGCATGCTAAGCATAAACAATGAGACTAATGTTAGCTCTTCCTCCAGATAGGAAATGACCTCAAGATAAACACACCTGGGCCCAGTTGTTCAAAACATCGTTAGCTTAACGAGGTCATTAGTGGTCAAAATGTTAACTGTTCTAGTAAGTACAATATCTAATTCACAGGTATTTTTGCTGAAAAAATGTGAGTAGCTTTTGCAAATGCAAAAGCTACTCACATTTTTCAGCAAAAATATTAGTGTATATGCCTTATTTAATGATAAAAGTTTTAACGATACATTTACTAACGACATCGTTAGTTTTCGAACAACTGGGCCCGGATTTAGACAGACCAGCCTGTGCATCAGGACATTCTGAGCAGGTTCTGAGTTCATGCTAACAAAATCTCAAGGCCCAAGTAGCACACAGCCTCATCAGGCTGCATGTGTGAGTGAACCAATGCGGGTCTACCCTGGTTGCCTATATCATAAGGTCAATTTCGAAAGATGTGTAACGTGGAAAAAGAACACTTACTGCATACAATGTCAATGAAGGCCCAGATCAGACTTGGACTTTGTGCAGTCTTATCAGGTCCTTCTCTGCCCGCTTACAGACCTGTGTAGAATGTACAATCAAACTTCAATGGCTTGGTACATCTTTGGGACCGTGGAAAATTATTCTAGACATGGGTAATTTGAGCTACTGAAAGTTAATTATTGCACCAGGTCCCTAGGCAAATGGGGATAATTTAGGGATGTTTTTTCTTTGAAATAATGGGATGTTAACCCTTCTCTTGCTGAGCATGACATGCCCTGTCTTAGCAAACAATGAAGATCCAGATCAGTTGGCTTCTGAAGAAGCCAACTGATCTGGATCTGCACTGTTTGTCATTATGTGAATTTCTACCAAAAACCAAGATCAAGTAATCTGATTGGCTGGAAATTAGAAGTGGGCGTGGCATCTTAATTTATTCAGCATGACAAGGGTTAAGGATTAACTCATTAAAAATGCCTCATTTAGTCAATTCTTATGGGTACACACAACATACATTTTCATGATAAAAAAAGAAAAAGTCCCTAAATATACCATACTATTTATTTTCTTGAGCTATTGGAAAAAATTCCTAGAGACTCAAAGACGAGTTCAAATCAGCCACGGTAAACCGGCCATCAGTGTTTGAGTTATTGAAGTTTTACTGTATCTAAACACACAGGAGAATAAGTACCACAAGTGACTATGACAGTCATAGTCAAACAAGACTGACAAATCAAAGAGAATATATTGGTAAGCAGAGGGACCCTGGTCTAACAGCACAGATGCAGCAGCTGATCTGGGTGTCCACTTTTCATATATAGCATAAGCGCCCTTTTTGCCAATTTAGCAGATGTCAAATTGGCACATGACAAATTTTTCTCTTAGAAAAAAAAAAAGCCAAAACAATTCATGCTTAATTGATAATTTAACCAGATGTTGTATGGCTACTGTCCTGAGCTCTCCATACATAATGAGTGTTCACAACAGCTGGCATTACCAGATTTACTTGGGGGACTACTTTTCTCTGATAACACTGCTACCTGTTTTCTGGGAAAAATAAGCAAAATGTTTCCAAAATGTTGTCTGCTGAAAATTTTACCCAGGATGCTAAGCGTTAACTGCTTCCCCTAACTCTACCTACCCACCTAAAAAAGGCTCTTTATGGTGATGCTAATGTTTGCATGCTGGGTAAAAATTCTAGCAGATGACAGTTTGAAATATATACTCTTAATTATTCCCAGAAAACAAGGTTTGACAGTTCAAGGAGATTGTCTCTGTAGGAGAAAATTTTGTATGAAATCAAATCTTATTTTCTAAAGTTCAAACAGAAAAAAAAAAAAAAAAGCCAAACAACATTATAATTGTCGTCTGCTGAAATTTCGGTTGTCAATTATTGAGTTGTTTGACATTCTGAGAAAGAAACAGTAAAGTAAATTTTGAAAAACAGAAATTTTTACCCAGCTAGAATTTTTACCCAGCATGCAAAGCATTAGAATCACCATAAAGATCATCTTTGAGAAAAAAATCTACCAACTATCTACCCTGACAATTTGGGTAGGGCTGTGTAAGGGGAAATAATATTTTTTTTTAACCTTTATTGCTCTCTGAGCTATTTCAGCAGATGACAAATTGACAATATTTTTCTTATTTTTCTCAGAAAATAGGCTTTGACATTTCATACAAATTGTCTCCAAAGGAGACAATTTGCATGAAATGTCAAAACCTATTTTCTGGAAAAAAAATAAAAAAATTAAATCGTCTGCTGAAATTTTTATCCATTAAAGTTGGTCTTGTAAGGGCTCATGTTATAAAGTTATAAATTCCCAGCAATACGTTGCTGGAAATCGACAGTCAGATGCACATTGTCGAGACCTCTGAGTGTTCTGAGATAGTCAAAGCTATTTTTGTGATCCTGACGGGTGATTCCAAGGCCATTGTACAGATTCTGTAGCCCCTTGCTTCTTGCAAGTTCAACGGTGTTTGTGTAGTTAGCTTGTGAGACGATAGAAAGGAGTTCCGCCTGGGAATGGGCATGCTGTGAGATTTCAGCTGCTTCATTCTTTATCCTTCTGACCTGTGTATGGAAATTACATCTGTATTCAGTAATAGTAGTCAAATGCAAAACAGTTATTATTACAGTAAAATTCTGCTATTAACCCTTAAAGCGCTAATCACAACTGCAGCAGATGACAATTTTTTATTATTTTTTTTTTTATTTTTCAGAGAAAACAAGTCTTGACATGTCATGTGAATCGTCTGCTTGGCAGACGATTCGTCTGCTTGGCAGACGATTCACATGAAATTTCAAGACTTGTTTTCTCTGAAAAATAAAAAAAATTTAGAATGTCATCTGCTACAAATTTTGCTTGGCGCTTTAAGGATTAAGACCACCTTTGACACTACATATACCTAAAAGTGAGGTGGTCTTAAAGGTTGATACCGTAACTACTTTAGATGTAACGAAAGTCACAGGAGATTCTCTTTTGTTTTAAACTGATTTTCCCAGACCGTTGTTTTGATAATTGTATTGTCTGTAAAATTAATTAGAATACATGTTCTGATACTCAAAGTTTCACAAAAGTAATTTATGCTCTCACCGAGGCTCTGAAGAATCTGCACACTCATTGTGAAAGAAATATGCGTGCTTATCATAAAAATACAAATATACAAAAAAAAAACTTTTAAAGCAATTGTATTATAATCACTATTTAATTGATAACATTATTACCTCTCTTGGCCTAACTTGGCTCTGTATCCTAGTTAGAAAACTACATACTTAGACAATATTTTCTTCTATAATACTTTATTGCACAGTCCTCAGAAGCATTTTATAGCAAACTAGGGACAGCTTAATTTCATTTGAAATAGTATTATCAGACAACAAAAAGTAAGGTTATATCAAAATTAGCCCTGGTATACCTTTAATACTGATTATTGCATAAAAAGTAGTGTTGCACGTTATTAATTGCCATGCATTAACTGGCGAAAAGCTGTGTATTAACAAGGCAATTTACACGCTGTTAATGCATGGCTACGCAACTTTCAATATGATCGTACTGGGGCCACAGATTTGCTGCCATCATAAGATGTGTACCGCCTGGCCCTAGAATGAGCATAGTCCATGGAAATTGCTTCTGCGAAACATCAGTGAAAAGACGAAACAAAACAGTGCAAGAAATAACACTAAATGTAGCAAATGTTTTCAGTTTTTATGCAATAATAGTGATCAAACATGGTTTTTCAAAGCATTAACATTTGCCAGGTCCCTTGGGAGGTGTTGAAAACCACGGCCTCCGGCCTCGGTTTTCAACACTCCCATGGGACCTGGCTAATGTTAATGCATGAAAAACCATGTCTGATCCCTATATTGTAATAAACTAATAAAACTAGCAAAAGCTGCTCTTAATAGCAGAACTGTCTTAATTTTGAGTAGTTTTAATAGTGGGAGTTTACTAGACTATATATCAGGGACCAGTTGTTCAAAGCGTCATTAGCTTAACGAGTTCGTTAAGGGTCATTTTGTTAGATTAACGAGCTCGTTAAGGGTCATTTTGTTAACTGTTTTAGCTGATTCAATATACAATATTCTGATATTTTTTGCTGAAAAATGTGAGTAGCTTTTGCACTGCAAAAGCTACTCACATTTTTTCAGCAAAAAATTTCAGCATATTTGCATATCACTCGATTTAAATTTTAACTAACGACATCGTTAACTTTGAACTAACGACATCGTTAACTTTGAACAACTGGGCCCAGAGCTCTAGATAAGCCACTTTTTGCAACCAAAAAGTATTGATTTTTTTTATATACCATATTTGACCTAATTATCGCACATATCCCTATAAGCGCACAATCTGCTATTTCGTAGTCTTCAGATTACAGCTAATTTTATCAACTTTTTTTTCCCTATAAAAGCATCTGTTCTGGGTACTCTCATTTGAGTCCAGGCAATTCAAATGAGTACCCACAACATATACTTTTATAAAGAAAATAAAAAAAAAATACACCATAAGCATCATTCAATACACCCCTCATGAAGCCTTCTACTGATCGTATTGGGTGGATATTTTACTAAAAAATAAATTTTCTCAGTATTTGTTAACAACAATAGCGTAAAGTGCGGTAATTAGGTTGAATAGGGTATCCATGAAAAGGTACACTGTGGTACTCATTAGAAGTGCCTCTCCTTAGGAGACAATCTGCATGAAATATCACTGCCTATTTCCTGGGAATAAAAAATATTTCGATGTCTGCTGAAAACTTTGCTAAGTGTTAACTCTTTAATGTAGAACCTTAACATTTGTGGACAACATACTAAGCATAAACACACTTTTATGTAAAACCTTAACATTTGTGGGAGCCCGCAATGCCAACAATATCTATGCCCTGGGTAGTGCAATTGCTCTTCCTGTATTTTTGTACAGGAGAGTTCATAAGCTACATTACATATCTGAAGCTGTTTTTAGCAATTTCTATGGGAAATATAATTTATAATTCCTTGATGGAAATATTTCCTCCTTGAGTAAAGGAGTATTTTCTTTAGAACACAACATTCTGTGCAAAGTGTGTAGATGATGTAACTTCGCAAAACATATTGACATCATTTGAAAACATCAAAAATGTATAAAACAGAACCTGAAGAAAAAAAATCATTTTTATGATATGTAACACATTGAGTTACAAATACAGGAAACATTTCCCTTGACACTTGCAAATTTTATTAACTCTTAAAACGCCAAGAAAACCTGCATCTGAAAATGTTTTCTGTTTATGTCGTCTGCTGAATATTCTTGCAAATTTTTTCAAACCTATTTTTGCATACAGGCAAACAGTGTGGACCCTGATCAGACTACTCCTAGAGGAGCAGTCTGATCTGGGTCCACACTGTTTGCAAAAATGACTTTTAAAATCACAAGCAGACGACAAAGCAGACGACAATTGTTGTGATTGGTAGTTAAAGGGTTAATAAACTCATGCTATATTTGTTTGTTAATCAGATTTGTTAATTTCTCCGGAAATATTTCCTGTATGTGCATTAACCTCTATTATTGCATAAAAAGCAGTGTCGCACGTTATTAGCAGCTGTGCATTAACCGGCGAAAAGCAGTGTATTAACAAGGCAATTCACACACTGTTAATGCATGGCTATGCAACTTTCAATATGATCGTACTGGGGCCACAGATTTGCTGCCGTTACAAGATTTGTACTGCTTGGCCCTACAACGAGCATAATCTGTGGAAATTACGTTCGCAAGACATTGGTGAAAAGGCGAAACAAAATAGTGCAAGAAATAACGCGAAATGTAGCAAATGTTTTCAGTTTTTATGCAATAATAGCGATCGAACGTGGCGTTTCAATGCATTAACATTCGCCAGGTCCCTTGGGAGGTGTTGAAAACCGCGGCCTTCAGCCTCGGTTTTCAACACCTCCCATGGGACCTGGCCAAGACCTCGGTTTTCAACACCTCCCACGGGACCTGGCAAAAGTTAATGCATGAAAAACCATGCTTGATCCCTATATATACAAACCTTTGATTCTGTCTCTTTCCTTACAACTTGGGCATCTTGTAACAATTGTTCCTTCAAGGCATCTTCCTGCAGTGTTAAGGCTCTCAGAAACCTCTCTTCAACATCACTAGGGATGTCCATGTCACCCAGCTGAAAATAGCGAACCTCCACAAATATTCCCTTTTGTTCATCTGTGCAGTCACGTCCTTTCAGACAATCAGTGGGACAACCTAAAACATTAAACAAAACTTACATATCATGGTAAATGATCTAAAATTTCTTACACAAAAGTTTCTGACAAAATAAAGTTCAGTAAATGTCCTAAAATTTCAAACACTTTATTCCATACCTTTATGGCCCAAATTCTGCTTTTTATGCAGTTGTTTCCCAAAATACCTAATGGAATGGCAAACAGTGTAGACCCTGATCAGACTGCTCAGGAGCAATCTGATCTGGGTCTATACTGTTTGCATATGTCATTTTGTCAGACACTTTTGTGTATGTAATTTTAGGACATTTTTCGTATGCAAACAGTGTAAACCCAGATCAGTCTGCTCCTAAAGGAACCGTCTGATCAAGTCTTCACTCCTTGCCATTCCACTAAGTATTTTAATGCTTAGTATACTGGGTAAAAATTTCAGCACACAGATACTGTAAACAAATTTAACCCTTGTCCTGCTGATCCCGGATATACCCTGCCTTTGCAAACAGTGTAGATCCAGATCAGTTGGCTTCTTCAGAAGCCAACTTATCTGGATCTGCACTGTTTGCCATAAAGTATGTGAATTTATAGCAACAATCTGGATCAAGTAATCTGATTGGCTGAAAATTAGAAGTAGGCGTGGCATCTTAATTTATTTAGCAGGACAAGGGTTAATGTAAATTTACTATATATTTGACACTACCGGTATTTTTTTCTGAACAGACTTTGAAAATTAGGTCAATGCCTCTAAAAACCTAATCAGCTCTACATCCTGTCCCAGTGACGTATCTTTGCAAGTCTGATGTAAATCTGCCTACCATTTTAACTCTTTTCCTGCTATATAGGGACATTTGTCTTCTGCTGATAACCTTTGCAAACAGTTTGGACCCTGACCAGGCCCGATAAAATGTGAGGCCTGATCTGAATCGGACTGATGGTATTCCTGAAAGATTTTTTTGAAAAAAAAAAAAATAAAAAAAAAAAATCCACCTACAACAAAGAAGCATGCAAAATTACCCAGCGAGCAAAAAGTTGTGATATCATGCACACAAGAAATTGTCAGCCTTTACCACGGACCGTGATCATTTGTGTGAATTTTCAATCCCCTTTGACAGACGGCTCCACATGAAGTTTGAAGAAAATTGGGCCCAAGGTTATCAGAGAAGAAGTCATTCAAAGGTTAGGAGGTATGACGCATGAAAGATGGACGGACGATGGATGTAGGATGGACGGCAAGTGAGCTGAAAAAAATAGCAAACAATTTACATAAAATGTCAAGAAAAAATAATGATATCAATTTTGGAATGTCGTCTGCTACCAATTTGTTTTGTGCTTTAAGGGTTAAGATGAAATATAAACACGAAACGATAATACCCCACCAATATAGTGTGGAAGGCAGATAACCTTCAACAACTGATAAATTTTGCCCATAAGCGACCCCAAACCAGATCTCCACAATGCAAATACCAAGTTTGATGAAAATCAATTGGTATTTACCTAAGTTATCATCCAGAAATGAAAATACCAAAGGATGGACTGATGTATGTATGACAGTCAGACAGCTGACCAACATGAAACCTGGGGCAGGGTATAATAAAAACGTGAAACGATAATACCTCGCCACTATCATGTGGAGGGCGGATAATTCTGTCAAAATTTGATGAAATTTGCCAACATAGCTCCAGTTAAGGCCCTTTTTTCAATCCAAAAGTGTTGATATTTTTCTTATTTCTCCACAAAAACATATGTTGTGGGTACTCATTAGAAGTGCCTCGGCGAGGCGCTTCTAATGAGTACCCACAACATATATTTTCATGGCGAAAAAAGAAAACTATTAACCTGATACCCACTCTTATCTAGACCTATGTTTGCCAATTAGCAATCCCAAACCCTGATCTCCATAATATCAAAGCACATACCAAGTTTGGTGAAAATCAATTGATATTTACGTAAAATATAATCCGCGAACAAAAATACAGACTTGTGGTGGGCAGATAACTCTGTCAAAAACTGGCAAAATTTGCCCATTAACAATCCCAAATCAGATCTCCACAAAATCAGTGCACATACTAAGTTTGGTGAAAATCAATTGATATTTACTCAAGTTATCATCTGGAAACGAAAAATACCGACAAGTGACAGGCAGATAACTCCGTCAAAAATTGATGAAATTTGCCCTTTAACAATATCTATATTTGAATAAAAATCATTCAAAAACTATTCAAGTTAGAGAGCAGAGACCAAGAGCTGATTGACGCACAGGCAGAAGATGGGCGGACTATCGTGCAAAAGGATATAAAAAGGGGATGCTCTACATCTAGCTGGACTAAAGAACTAACCAGATTTATAGAGTTTACAGTCAGCTGCATCTGGACAGCAAGTCCCGCCCAATCTCTCACGAACCGCCTTAAACAGAGTCTCCTCAACGTGAGAACGGTTTCCAAACAGCTGTCTTGTTGTGAACTGCGGAATACTGCCCTGAATAAATGATATACACATAGATTACTCATAGCTTCAGATAAGGCACTTTTTTCCAACTGAAAAGTACCGACATTTTTCTTATTTCTGCATGAAAATATATGCTGTGGATACTCATTAGAAGTGCCTCACACTAATGAGTACCCACAACATATGTTATTGTGCAAAAATAAGAAAAATATTATATGGATATCCCCTCTTATTTTTCAAGGAAGATAACAGTCTAAATTGTTTCTGTCCCCTTCTGAAAAGGGGTCAACTCCAGAAGGGAAGAACAAATTCTTTCCTTTTAGAGTAGACTTCTTTTCAGAGGGTCTATTCTAAAAGGAAAGAATTTGCTCCTCCCCCGGTGGGAGCAAATTCTTTCCTTTTAGAGTAAACGTCCACCTGTCAATCAAGTATGATGTCTTCTATCATATCGGCTTTGCCTATGAACACGTTCTAGTCTTCTATTTGCTTTTACATGCGTAGCTAAACATCTTAAAATGTTTGAAACCAAGAACTCCACCAAACACAACAATGTACGACCATTGTACGGAAATTGGGATTAATTCATAGGACTTCGCTTATTGTCATTAGTTTTCGTGACAGTTATCAAATTTTTTTCCTATGGAAATTAGTTAGGTGATAACGTCATCGGCTGGACCGATTCATTTTTCAATAATTCCTGAGCCCTGATACAAACGTATATACATTTTGTACGTACCGACTGGGTAAACACTATATGCCCTTCCACCATTCTTCAAATGGCGGGGGCATAAAAAGAAAAACAAAAACAAAAAAAATATATATATAATACAGTAATGCATGTCCATCACGATGCCAAGCAATGTATGGTTGTACATTTTTTCAGTAATTTTTTTTTTTTTTTGTTTGTTTTATTTTAGTATTAAAAATTTAACCTGATTGGAACAAATGCAAATGAACATGGATTCAAAAGAATAGGAATGCATATGCATGTGTGCACTTTGAGGCATAATAAACAAGAGCTTTCACATGAACCCATAGCTCATCAGAAAGTCTGTCAATGGTACATCCTAAGTTATCAAAAACTTGAATTCTTCCTTGTACTTTTTTTGCAGGAGAGCTAAAAAAAAAATTCAGTATGCATAGTACATGTACTGTGCATACCGTAACAATCTGGCCCAGTTGTTCAAAACTTAACGAAGTTGTTAGCTAACTTCATGTTAAAATTTCTATCTTGAAATACACTGATATTTTTTGCTGCAAAAATGTGAGTAGCTTTTGCTACGCATATTTTTGCAGCGAAAATATCAATGTATTTGAAAAAACCTTCACTACAACAGTTAACAAGTTTGTCATTAACAGGCTCATTAAGCTAATGATGCTTTGAACAACTTGGCCCTGGATGCTAAAAATAAAAGAATACACTGGTAGAGTTATTTAATATACCAAGATAACTATTGCTAAAAGTTAACAGCTTTGGAATTTATTTACAATAACCTTTATGCTGTATTAAAAGTTCAGGTTGACATCCACGGGGTGAGGCCTGGGGTAAGGCAGAATTAAAACGTGATTGTAGATGACTAGAGAGTCAGTTACACCATAGCTACAGATAAGAGGGAGTATCCACATAATATTTTTCTTATTTCTTGACAAAAACATATGTTGTGGGTACTCATTAGAAGTGCCTCGCAACATTTGTTGTGGGTACTCATTAGAAGCACCACAGCGGGGCGCTTCTGATGCGTACCCACAACATATGTTTTCGTTGAGAAATAAGAAAGATATCAGCATTTTTCGGATGAAAAAAGCGCCTTATCTGTTGCAATGTTACACTTTTTCAGAATGATGAGAAAAACGTTCTGTCTTGAGGTAATTGGGTTGGGATAGTGTGTGCATGTGTGCAAGCATGCATGCATGTGTGTGTGTGGTGCAGGCAGGGGTCAGATTTGTCCAGCCCTTCTGACTTCTGAACCATATGAACGTACCTTCAGAGCATCGATACTGCTTGACACCATAACATCTTTGTAGTGTATATCATATGCCTGATGGAGCAAGGCAAGGTCACGCTTTCGCAAGAAATACTGGAATGTTGCAGTCACAGTAACCTGTAATAAATCAGGGCACAGTTGTTCAAAGCATCGTTAGCTTAACGAGCTCATTAAGGGTCATTTCGTTAACTGTTTTAGCGGATTCAATATACAATATTCTGATATTTTTTGCTGAAAAAATGTGAGTAGCTTTACTGCAACAGCTACTCACATTTGTTCAGCAAAAAATTTCAGCATATTTGCATATCACTCGATGTAAATTTTAACGAATCATTAACTAACAACAATGTCGTTAGCTTTGAACAACTGGGCCCAGAATGTCAGATTGAAAACAATTGCAGCAGACAGCATTTGATTTTTTTTCTTTTTTTTTTTTTTTTTTTTTTTTTGTATTTTTCAGTGACAATTTGTGTAAATTGTCTGCAGAGCAGATGATTCACATAAAATGTCACCTTATTTTCTTGGAAAAATAACAAAAAAATTTAGAATGTTGTCTGCAAGAGATACTGGAATGTTGCATCACCAGCAACCTGTAATCAAAACAACTGCAGAAGACAGTACTTTTTTTGAATTTTTTGTTTTTGTTTTAATCCTTAAATTGCTTATCTTATTTGCAGCAGACAACATTTTTATCTTTTTTTTTCTGAGAGAAAATAAAGCCTGGCATTTCACATATATCATCTGCCAAGCAAGATTCACATGAAATGACTACTATTATTTTCTTGGAAAAATATTATAAAAGAATATTATTTGCTACAATTTTGGTTAGCATTTTAACCCTTAAAGCGCCAGTCATGACTATTGTCGTCTGCTTTGTCTTCTGCCCGTTACTTTAAAAGTCATTTCTGCAAACAGTGTGGACCCAGATCAGGCTGCTCCTTTAGGAGTAGTCTGACCTGGGTCCACACTGTTTGCCTGTATGCAAATATAGGTTTGAAAAGTTTGCAAGAATATTCAGCAGACGACATAAGCAGACGACATTTTCAGATGCAGTTTTTCTTGGCGCTTTAAGGGTTAAAAGCTAACATTTAACTGCCATTCATATTAACAGCAGATGACATTCAAAAAAATATTTTTTTTTTTCATTTTTCCAAGAAAATAAGGTTAGTTCAAAGTTCAAGATAAACATAATTACTATCCTGTAAGTTGCAGATTTACGGCCTAGTCAACACTATCTAAGGTCATGCTGAGCCGGTCAGTTAACTATTCACACTTTTCCTGGACAGGCAGAGTCCTCTAAGCAGTTAACCAGACTTGTGCACATACTTTCACCAGTAACATTTTAGTCCTAGCTCTAGGTAAGAGGGGTTATCTTCACAAAAACTTATGTTGTGGATACTCATTAGAAGCATCTCAGTGGGGCACTTCTAATGAGTACCCACAATATATGTTTTTGCGGAGAAGTAAGAAAAAATTTATTACTTTTTGGTTGAAAACAAAAGTGCCTTATTTAAAATTATGCATTTATGAAATGGTATATTGATAATAGACTGTGTTTGTTATTAAACATACAACCTGTGTCAAATGGGGGACAGGGAAAAACTATTACATAACTCTTTAAGTACTTGTATACATAATATGTATTGGTCAACAATGAAAATTAACCTTTATATAAATACTTGTAGCTTTTGTACATGTATATCTGGTTTTATACCATAAACGCTTTGCATGCTTGGTAAAATTTTTAGCAGACGACATACTGAAAGTTTTCTTATTTTTCCCAGGAACAGGCTTTGACATTTCATGCAAATTGTCTCCAATGGAGACAATTTGCATGGATGTCAAATCCTGTTTTCTGGGAAAAATAAATAAAATATTATCAATTTGTTGTCTGCTAAATTAGTCAAAGGAGTGGTAAAGGTTAAAAGCTTTATATATGGTTAGATTTTGAGGTGTGACAGCATTCCTTTCCTTGTTATTCAGAGCAGTCTAATACTCTAACTGTTTCACGATGACGATTATTTGGTGTTTTTATGGCCCTTTCAACAATATTAAAGTCATAGCGAGATGATGAAAGGGGGATAATGAAAGGCTCTGTGCAATGAAGTGCTTGAGCTGAATTCTGCCTGTAAAGCTGGGAGCCCTAACCACTCAACCATTTGGATGCTTCAAAAACTATTTTAGAATTTCAAAAATTCAGTGATACAGCCCAGGAATATTCCCCATTACAGTTTACATTCTGAACATGTATTTATACTTCTTAGTATATAGGTAAAAATCGTATATATTCTAGTTAAAATTTTCACTGAAATTGTTAATTTGTAAAGAATCACTGAAAGAGACTATAACTGTTATATAAGCCATGTTCTACTCGACTACAATGTTAAAACCTGTGGTGTTAAAGATGTTCACTGCTTTTAAATCTTTATAGCTTAATTTAAATACTGTGTATTAAATTATGTTAGAAATATTTTACTTAAGTTTTCAAGACTGTTTTGACATTTCAAGTGAATCACCTCCTTAGGAAGTGATTTTTTTTTTTTTACTGTTCCTAGACAATTAGACTTGACATTTCATGTGAATCATCTACTTAAGAAGTGATTCCCCCTAAAATCGGACTTGACATTTCATGTGAATCAGCTCTGTAGGAAGTTTTCATTTTCCCCATAAAATTGGACTTAACATTTCATGTGAATCAGCTCCTTTGGATTCTGGGAAAAATAAGAAAACATTAATCACTTGTCTGCTATTTGTGTCATCAGCATACTAAGGGTTGTTATTCATATGCTGTTAGAATCTTATTTAAGAAATAACCATAACTTTATCAGATCCTCGAGCTAAGGGTCTTTGTGGGGCTAAACAATATAATATTCATACATTTAATATCATAGGTCTAGATAAGGGAGGGTATCCGGTAAATATTTTTCTTATTTCTCAATGAGGCGCTTCTAATGAGTACCCACAACATACGTTTTTGTGGAGAAATAAGAAAAATATCAATACTTTTGGATTGAAAAAAAAGCGCCTTAACTAGTGCTATGATTTTTGCAAAGCAGCCGATCCATATTCTAAGACTTTCTTTCCAACCAAAGTAGTCTTATCTGAGCCACAATGTGAGTAAAAGTACCTTCTGACATGTACGCCCAATGAAAACTCACATTAGCCTGCACACCTGTGCAGTCTGATCAGAGTTTTCATTGTCCGCATGAGAAAACTGCCTCCTTAGCTATTCAAAATGCACCCAGTAAAGATTCTGATCAGACTGTGTGAATACACAGGCTGATCTGAATCTTCACCAAGCCTCGGACCCAATAATACCCGGACTTGTCACTAACGGAACTGCCAAAATATGTTGTCGTGGCTTGATTTTAGCGCTATTTTACAGCACTATGGTCATTAAAAATTATTCTGGATAATAACTGAAGTTGTAATAAATTGTTTTTAATAGGTCTGGTTGAAAAATGTCAAGTCACGATTAATTAGATTGAAGTTATAACTTCATTTTGGGCAAATTTCTGATGATTTTCTGCTAAAAGTGCCGAAAATAGCTAAAATGGGTACCTAGTTTTCTCATTGATGTTTACAAAAACTGTTGGTTTTTCCTTAAATATAATGCTGCAGTCTTACAGGTAGTATATTGACCTATTGCTTTTTGAAAACAAATCTGAGATATTTAGGAAAATAACTGAAAGATGAGCATTTAAATTTCACCATACAAAATTATGAAAACTCAGCCACGACAACATATTTCCAATAAATACAATACCTGTACCATAGTTACTAGTCCAGTGTATATTGGGTCCAAGACCAAGCGCACATGTCCAAAGGTACTTTTCTGACTTTGGAGGTAATTTTCTCATGAAATCTGGAATCTCTTTGGCAAGGCAATTCCACAACAATATGATGACAATACCCACAACATATTTTAGTGAATAAATAAGAAAATCATTTATCTGGCAATCCCTCTTATTCAGCACTATGACTGTATTAACAATAATTGGACAATCATCCTGCCTACAGGTTCTAACTTCAACATCACTCTATGAGCTGTAGCAAGCCATAGTTAACCCATTGTAGTTGGAAGACCCCTAAACGGGTAATTAGAAAACAGTGCAGACCCAAATCAGATGCCGCAGAATGCGGCATCTGATCAGGGTCCCCACTGCATGCAAATAGTTTAGCCTTTTTTCTATAGGAATATCTAAATCTCATACCCAGAAGTACCTAAAATTGAAATTGGACTCTTCAAATATATAGTTTGGGAGATTATATTCAGTATACAATGGGTTAAAGAAAAGTGATAGATATATGAATCACAGCACTGACAGTACTGGTGGGTCAATTGTCTTTGAGTGTAGGCTGTGAAAATGTTCCTGAATGGGGATTTAAAACTGTGTCATTTAACCCTTAAATTCCTGTAATTTAAACAAACAATGCAGACCCTGTTTGCACTGTTTGCCAATGTCCCTATCCAGGTTTTACAGATAACCCCATTACACTGCACCCTGACATCACAACAACAAGAACAGCACAGCTATGAATTACCGTTACCTGGATTTCATTTTATGCTTGGTTTGATTACATTGGTCAAAGATAATCACTTGGACAACTATTTTGGCATTTGTATACTTTGGCTCAATTGTAAACAATCAACCCAATAATTTCTGGTATTTCTCAACCTAAACATGTGGCAAAAAAGGTACCTTATCACAGGTCAAGTAAGAAATGTTTATGTAAAAAAAATCCCTACCCACATAGGACAGATTAAGTTTGCTGAGAATCTAGGGTTTGTTTCTTTTTTTTTTCTAAGTCAAAGTCCCGCAGTGACCTTGAAAACTGGGTCATGGTCACCAAAATCAACTCAGCACTGAAGTACATCACAGTTATATTTTCACAGCCTGACAAGAATCCAGTCATTGGTTCTGGATGTAGGCTGGTGAAAAGTTGTTTCTTTGAATGATAAGTCCTGTGGGGACCTTGAAAATTTGGTCAAGCTGTCACAAACATCTAATCAGTGCTTAAAATACCTCAACTGTTTCTAAGATCAGGGTGAAAACCTTTTCTTTATAATTTAAGTCCCTGGTTGGGCTTAAAAATTAGGTCATGGTCCCCAAAATCTAACCAGCACTTTGGACCATCCCATTTATTTCATTATGAACCAAGTCTGTCGAGAATATAGCCGCTGGTTCTGGAGATAAGGTGGTGGATTCAGGTGGAAACCTTTTTCTGTGACAAATTTGGTTACCTGGAGAAAAGCTTTCTCTACATGGCTCAAGCTGATTCTCTGCAGACAGTATTTGTTTGTGTTGAGGTTTTACGGCCCAGTCAACCCAATGGGGTCATGTCGAGCGCAGTCAGTTTACCTAACCACACGTTTACTGGGCAGGCTTAGTCCTCTAAGCGGTTAACCAGTATTGTGCACATTCTTTCGCCAGAAACTCTGCAGACAGTAACAAACAAGAATTCCGCGGAAGGCGTCATCGCACCTGCTGGGGCAAAAGTCACAGGAGCCACAATCAGAACGTGATTATTAAATAAGTTTATTTCATTCTTAGCAGTGCTTAGTCGGAAAACTGGGTTGAAAAAAATGTAGACAAAGTGCCTAGTGGGGCACATATATTCCAGGCCAGTTCCATTCCCTCTAATGGCTATATCTTCAGCACTGCCTTTTCGTATCATACAGCCCAATGATAATGGAACATTGACGTAACATGTGTAAGTCACTGGAGCATGAAATATAGGTCAAGGTCACGGGTAAAGGTACCTGCTAATTCAGTACATCAAAGAGAAGCACAATGCAAGGTATGGTGGTTGTAGGCCTTATAGTTGAGGAGTTATCAAACATCAACGTAAAATGTGTCAAATATAGGTCAAGGTCACCGGGTCAAGGTACCTGTCAAGCCAGTGCAATAAGGTGAAGCACTATGCAAGGTTTAGTGGTTGTAGGTCTTATATTTGAGGAGATACCGAACATCAACATACAATGTGTCAAAAGTCACTGGAGTGCACAATATAGGTCAAGGTCACCAGGTCAAGGTACCTGCTGAGTCAGTACATTGAGAAGAAGTGCTATATAAGGTTTGGTGGTTGAAGGCCTTAGAGTTGAGGACATATGGAAGGGTGACCTAAAAGGTGTAAAAGTCAATGGAGCGCGAAATATAGGTCAAGGTCACCCAGTCAAGGTACCTGCAGGGTCCATACATTGAGGAGAAGCACTATGCAAGGTTTGATGGTTGTAGGCTTTATAGTTGAGGAGATATTGAACATTGACGTAAAATGTGTAAAAGGCACTGGAGGGCAAAATATAGGTCAAGGTCACCGGGTCAAGATACCTGCCGAGTCAGTACATCTAGGAGAAGCACTATGCAAGGTTTGGTGGCTAGAGGTCTTAAACTTGAGGAGATCTGGAACGTTGACGTAAATTATGTCAAAGTCACTGCAGCCAAAATATAGGTCAAGGTCACCAGGTCAAGGTATCTGCCAAGTCAGTACGTTGAGAAGAAGCACTTTGCAAGGTTTGATGGTTGTAGGCCTTATAGTTGAGGAGATATCGAACGTCGACGTAAAATATGTCAAAGTCACTGGAGCGCAAAATATAGGTCAAGGTCACCGGGTCAAGGTACCTGCCAAGTCAGTACATCTAGGAGAAGCACTATGCAAGGTTTGGTAGTTGTACACCTTATAGTTGAGAAGATCTGGAACGTCAACGTAAATTGTGTCAAAGTCAATGGAGCGCAAAATATAGGTCAAGGTCACTGGGTCAACATACCTGCCAAGTGAGGAGGTCAGGGAGATGTGTCATGCAAGGTATGATGGTTGTTGTAGAATTATAGTTGATTAGAATACTAACTTTGACGTAAATGTCGAACTTCGACATAACAGAACTGTTAACAGACAGACGGACGGACAAACGGACGAACGAATGGAAAAGCGGGCATCTATGTTGCAAAGTTAGGAGGTCAGGGAGATGTTTCATACAAGGTTTGATGGCTGTTTAGTCTTGTAGTTGATTAGAATACTAACTTTGACATAAATGTCAAACTTCGACATAACAGAACTGTTAACAGACGGACAGACAGACAGACGGACAGATGAACAGACAGACGAATGGAAAAGTGGGCACCACTGTCATAAAGTCTGGAGGTCAGGGAGATGTTTCATGCAAGGTTTGATGGTTGTTTAGTCTTGTAGTTGATTAAAATACTAACTTTGACATAAATGTCGAACGTCGACATAAATGTTGACAGACGGACGGACAAATGGACAGATATATGGAAAAGCGGACGCCTATATCGCAAAGTCAGGAGGTCAAGGAGATGTTTCATGCAAGGTTAGATGGTTGTTTAGTCTTGTAGTTGATTAGAATACTAACTTTGACATAAATGTCGAACGTCGACATAAATGTTGACAGACGGACGGACGGACTGACGGACGGACTGACGGACGGACGGACGGACGGACGGACGGACGGACAGAAAATCGGACGCCTATATCGCACCCTGCTACAAGCAGGTGCGATAATAAACTACATGTCTCTTGTTTATTCTTTGTAAATTGTTACAGATAAGCTACATGCCACTAGTTATTACCATGTTTTTTTTTTTAAAAAAGCAATGGGGATATTGGGAATGCCTCCGTCTGTCCATCCGACTGTTCATCCATCCGTCACGCTATCTCCTCCCAAACCACTGGGCGAATTCTACCAAACTTATTACATCACTTTCCTAAATGTTAAGGCTGTGTGTCCGTTCGTGCATCCATCATTTGTCCATTTGTTCGTCACACTACATCCTCCTAAACCACTGGTGGAATTTAACCCTTAGAAAACCTGCATCTAAAAATGTCGTCTGTTTATGTCGTCTACTGAATATTCTTGCGAACTTTTCAAACCTATTTTTGCATACAGGCAAACAGTGTGGACCCAGATCAGACTGCTCCTAGAGGAGCAGTCTGATCTGGGTCCACACTGTTTGCAAAAATGACTTTTAAAATCACAAGCAGATGACAAAGCAGATGACAATTGTTGTGATTGGCAGTTTAAGGGTTAACTTATCTTGCTTCATCACTTCCCCTGTGTGAGATCAACATCATTTTTCCCTGCGTCTGTCCGGCGCCAAGTACATTCCGAGGTTAGCTTTTCTGTAGAATTTCACATTATGAGGTTCATGTCTGTTTATTCCTTCACTGTGGGGTTAAATTTACTTTGTGGGGTTAAAAAATTGGTGTTGTGGGGGTAAAAAGATCAAAGAAAGATCGAAGGGATAACCTCACAATGTCTGTCCTGTAAGTATGTCTGTCCGTACATCTGTCCATCATGCTATTTCCTCCTACTCTACTGGGCGGAACTCAACACAACTTGCTACATTATTTCCCCTTATTGTAAGGGTGTGCAAGAGCAACATTATTTCTCCTTGTGCCCATCCTTCTGTGTGTCTGTAGTCTGTTCATCTGTCCATCATACTATCTCCTCCTAAACCACTGGACAGAATTCAACCAAACTTGCTTCATCACTTCCCTTATGGTAAGGGTGTGCGAGAGCAACATTATTTTTCCATGTGTGCATCCTTCTGTGTATCAGTCATCTGTACATCTGTCTGTCATGCTATCTCTTCCTAAACCACTGGGCAAAATTTAACCAAACTGGCGGCATGACCTCCCATCATGGTAAGATTGTGGGAGATTAAGTCGTTCGGTCCATCCATCATGCTATTAGCATCATTTGCAATGAGGCTGGGAATTCGGTTTAAATGTATTTTATTTCATCGATATCACAATACAGTCATACATACACACAATACTCATTAGGATTTGAACGAAAGCATACTGCTTATTTAGTTCATCTCCTAAGCGTGGGAATTTGTGACGGCACGCCATTAACTGTGCAGTCTAGTTTATTCTTTGCAAGTGGCTACAAACAAATAATACATGTAGCTACAAATATGCTGCCTGGTTCAAGTCTATTCCTTGTAAATGGTTGTCAATAAGCTATATGGTTCTAGATTATTCATTGCAACTGGCTACAAATAAGCTACATACATGTACCTCTAAATAGTTACAAATAAGTTACATGCCTCTAGTTAAAGTTTATTCCTTGCAAGTGGTTACAAATAAGCTGCATACCTCTAAATAGTTACATGTACAAATAAGTTACATGTCTCTAGTTTATTCCTTGCAAGTGGTTACAAATACGCTGCATACTTGTAGCTCTAAATACAAGTAGTTACAAATAGGCTACACACCTCCATAGGTCTAGATGAGAGTGGGTATCAGGTAAATAGTTTTCTTATTTCTCGACCAAAACATATGTTGTGGGTACTCATTAGAAGCACCTCGCCGAGGTGCTTCTAATGAGTACCCACAACATATGTTTCTGACAAGAAATAAGAAAACTATAGATACTTTTTGGTTGGAAAAAAGCGCCTTATCAAGAGCTATGATACTGTCCTCTACTTTATTCCTTATTTTGTTTGTGTTGAGGTTTTACGGCCCAGTCAACCCAATAGGGTCATGTCGAGCACGGTCAGTTTACCTAACAACACTTTAACTGGGCAGGCTTAGTCCTCTAAGCGGTTAACTAGTATTGTGCACATTCTTTCGGCAGAAACTGACAACTGTCCTTCTTGAATCAGCGGAAGGGAGAGAATGACCGTAGAAAATATTTCATGATCAATCTCCACGAAAGAATGTTGCCGACCTCGGCGGGGTCGAACCCACGACCTCCTGGTCTCCAGTCTAACGCGCATCCAACTGAGCCACCAAGGCCGGCTACAAGTAATTTACATACCTCTAGTTTATCCTGAGTGAATGCTGCAATATTATTCAGCCTAACATTGTGGGAATCAGCAGGGAAGGTCTTGAATTCAAAATCGGGACCTATGAAGTGTTTACCCATCCCATAAACTTTAGAAAGGTCAACACGGCCAGTGGATTTCTGTCGAATAAATCCATACTGAAAAAGACACAAAAAGAATGCTGTTTAAAACGGTAAAACTAATAAACATATAACTTGCTTGCCAGAAACTAAATTTGTACAAAGTTTCAATTAAGCACTTTTTCCTAGCAAGAAATACTGATATTTTTCTTATTGTTCCATTAAAACATACATGTATGTTGTGGTTACTCATTTGAAGCACCTCAGTGAGGTGCCTCTAATGAGTACCCACAACATATGTTTTTGTGGAGAAATAAGAAAATATTTTCAAGATATCCCCTTTTATTATATAGCTATAAATATTAGATGATTAAAATGTGCATAAAAGCCGAGGAGCTAGTGTGCCGATATCACACTATATGGGCACCCTTACTCGATATTGCACACTTACTCAGATGCCTTCTCATATTACTGTTACATTACGCTGCCTCTGATGAAGTCGTAATGTAGTGACGTCGCGCCAAAACTTGTCATGCACATTGGTAGAATTCACATTTTTGTTATTACAACAGCGTTTTAAAGGTTAGAAACACCGGGAAATGAAATTTATATTCATAGCTATATGATGAAAGAGTTATTACACTGATATTGGTGAATATTGTCCCTCGATGCGATATCTACGGATGCTCGCAAGCTCGCGTCCTTCGATATCCCAACTCGGGACAATATTCACCAATATCAGTGCAATAACCCTAAATTATCTGGAGTTACCCTCACTACATAGCTCCAGATAAGGCATCTTTTTTTAGTCAAAAAATGCTGATACAAGGCACTTCTAATGAGTACCCACAACGTATGTTTTCGTGGAGAAATAAGAAAAAAAAATCCTGATGCTACCTTTTCTCCGGAGTTATCTGTTAAACATCTGGGAAGCCTTGATAGTACCCATCAGATTGTAATAACTATCAGAAAAAGTTTCAGGGAGACAGGCACTGATATCCACCTTAGTACCACAGGTATATGTCATATAAGCATAAAAGTAATATAGCTCTTTCAGCTTCACGGGACAATGAGTTAACCCTTGTCCTGCTGGATCCTGATATACCCTGCCTTTGCAAACAGTGTAGATCCAGATCAGTTGGCTTCTGAAGAAACCAACTGATCTGGATCTGCACTTTTGCCATTAAGATGTAAATTTATAGCATCAATCTGATCAAGTAATCTAATTGGCTAATTGTCAGTCTGGGCTACCGGGACAATGTACATGAATTTTTATGAAAAACATTCTCAGAATGTTCTGGAGAATCAGACCAGATTGAAGAATAGCGCTTATTCGTTCGTCTGTCATTACTGACAATGACCAATCCTAATCAACTGTGTGATGTGTTATTATTTGTACAGTACGGCTCAGGTGGTTTTTCAAAATCCCCCCCCCCCCCCCGAGCCGGTGGGGAGTGGATTCGGGTGGAAAGGATTAAATTTTAGTATCCCACGGTGGTTTCACACGGGCCGGTGGATCCGCTGCGTTCCCGTGGTAAAAATCGCCTGATAAAATTACTTTCGAACAGGTAAAATTCGATGCGATTATGACAGGCAATTGAAACAGCCGCGGGGGCCACACGGTGTTTCCGCGATGAAGTGAGAAAGCTGTTTTCAAAGGGGCGTGGCTAAAGCCAGTCGTACTTTTTCGGCATGCACGACTGAATAGGACCAAACTGCCGACCTGATCAAATCAGCCTTTTCAACTCATTGTGTGACAGCAATTAACGAATTTTGATTGTAAGCATTCCCATTCACCATGAGCGTACAGAATTGTTGGTATCTGCGTACACAAAACGTACCGCAAATTCGGTGCATAAATTGCAATATTCGTACATCCTGCTTGAGTCAGTTTTCGCTCATCAGCATCCTTTTGAATATTAATAAAGCATCGAAACACTGCGATTGCTGACG
This sequence comes from Anodontia alba, assembly GCA_964016985.1. Taxonomy (NCBI): domain Eukaryota; kingdom Metazoa; phylum Mollusca; class Bivalvia; order Lucinida; family Lucinidae; genus Anodontia; species Anodontia alba. The sequence continues at coordinate 9,700,630 of OZ024837.1, forward strand.
GACAATAATGAATGCGTATGGCCAATGCATAGAAAAGGATGAGTTTTCCAAATTGCCACTTTCCGATTCCCCCAAAATTAGGTTTATTCCCTTGTTCTCTTGAAATATTAACCAATGCTGCCCTGTTCCTTGAAATATATTTGGGTGTTCCCTTGGTCCATAGAAAACCCCGGTAGCCCCATTCACTGTTCGAGCCATAGGGGGCCGGCACGTACAGGGTTATTTTTGGCTAAAATGGCCAAAAATTAGACATAGGTTTGATAGACACTGTATCTATTGTCGTGTCTATCAGACCTATGTCTACTTTTTGGTCATTTTAGCCAAAAATAACCCTGTACGTGCCGGCCCCCGATGGTTCGAGCAGGTAACATGGGCCGCAACAAAGCTCCATATGAAAAAGTACCGGATTCTGTGGCTTAGTTTGGTCCGGCCAACAAGTGGGCACGGCATGGTCATTTTTACTTAATGTGCCGTAAAAAAAACAAAACAAACACTCAAAAATCTCAAAGATAATCAAACATCTGCCTCGAATCCATGAATTACGTATTTATGTTTGGTATTCCTGTAACTGCCTTTTCCCATGCAACAACCGCACGCGCTCAATATAAATGACGTAATGTGGTAAAAGACCGGGAAATTCTCACTCGCGTGCAGCAACCGCACATGTCAATATAAATTTACTTAAAGGGGCGCTTCTGCTATCAAAGAGACATTGAATCAATGAAAGAGCCCAAGCAAAAATGGTGTCTGTCATACAAAAAACACACGCAACGAAAGAGGGGCCACAGAAGTTAATGACAGTGAGTGGGTTTTTTAACGTCCCACTAATAGCTAGTTCATACGGAGGTGTGGACCTTGGTTTAAAGTCCCATATGAAAGAAGCCTGGGGTCGAACTCATGACCCCTGGGTGACAAGGCACGCAGCTTTACCACTACATCACCGAGGCTCCCTTTCCCAATATTTCAACCTGTTAAATATCTAATAAAAGGGCTGCAGACATTTCACCATGCCCCACCACTGCACTTACATCAAACAAGTACCATAACTTTGTTAATAAATTAATGAAGTTTCAAGAAAATATCGCAAACAGTTTTCAAGTTACAGCGCGGACACAAATATATTACAGAAATCACTAAAATAGTTTCGGTGTTCAAAGGGCCATAACTCCAAAAGTAGGCTCTATCGTCAAAGTATATGAAAGAAAAGAAGGGCAGTTGTCAGTTTCTGCTGTAATAGCTTATGAATAAGCCCGCCCGGAAAAGTGTGCGGGCTCGATGAATAGTACTGACTGGGCAGCTTAACTCCAGTTCAAACAAAAATTACGTCGGTACAAAGTTCTCATGTCTGAAGTATGATTTATAATGTACGAACTTTGAACCGGATAAAACCTACAATACTACAATGTACGTGCGACCAGCAAAGACTCAGGTTAGTCTGTGCATCGACCCACTTGATAAAGCAAGCTTCCTGCATACTGTATACGATCAGCGAAGGGTCTGAACAGAATGTGCTGTTGCAGTCGCACTGTTTATTCCGCTTTGGACAGCCCGGCTATCAATGGTAAATACGATCAGCGAATGTTCTTATCAGAATGTGCAGGCGCGTACTGATCCAAGTCTTCGCTCGTCGCACAAGACGTTTTGTTACACCCAGTGATCATAGGGGATACTTACGATTAGCGAAGGCTCTGATCAGACTACTGAGATCTGCTGATGTGCAGTCTCAGAGTGTGCAGGCTGATCCGTCTCTTCGTACAAGTTTTATTGTAGGTTTTGCCATGCACAGACTCATGCGCGAGTTGTTTGTGCAAACCTTAACGCTAAGCACCCTGGGTACAATTTTCAGCAGTCGACATTTTGAAATATTTTTCTCATTCTTCCAAGAGAACATTATTTGCACTTCATGCAAATTGTCTCCACTGCATGAAACGTCAAATCCTGTTTTCTTGGTAATTTTGAAAAACCACCTGAGCTGTACTGTATGTTCTAAGATGGCTGATGAGACCAATCTTAGCTCTAAACTGCCTGTTGCAGATAGATCAAGAGAGGTCTGAGGAAGAAAGCTCTGTTGGTGATGCCTTAGCTCCGGCTTTCCGCTGTGCAAGTTTCTGCTCGGCTTCACTGATTCTTTTTGCTTCGTATTCACCAGCTCCCCCTTTTTATGGGGCCTCGCCACTTTGTACAATCCTGTGCAATCTGTTCCCATGACTCTGTTGGTCTTTAAGGGAGGCTTTGAGGGTGTCCTTGTATCGCTTCTTCTGACCACCATGGGAGCATTTTCCTACTTGAAGTTCACCATAGAGGATTTTCTTTGGCAAACATTCATCCGGCATTCTGGTAACATGGCCTGTCTATCTTAACTGTGCCAATTTCAGAAGAGGATGTACATCATTTTGGACCCTTGCAAGCATACCATCATGGAACTGCCACACCATTGCTATGAATTTGGCAGGACAGCCAAACTTTGCCATAATTTTCCAAAGTCCCTCACGACTGACTGTGCCAAATGCTTTGGTAAGGTCGACAAAGGTCATGTAGAGGTCAACATTCTGTTCCTGGCATTTTTCTTGAAGCTTTGTTGTTGTTGTTGTGTTGGGGTTTAACGACACGTCAACCCTTGAGGGTCATTTTGTGTCGTCTCCCAGAGAAAGGGAGAAAAGAGATAGGAGAGAGAGTAGAGGAGATGAAAGAGAGGGACAGGGAAGAAAGAGGAACAGGAATGAAAGTGAAGAAACAGAAGAAATAAAAACATTCCCCCTCTACCCTTACCCACTACAAGGATAGCAGGCCTTGCCCAACTGTAAGCCAATATCAGTTGGACGCCCCAGTGATGTAAGATACACAGCACCTTCGCACCACCCGACCACCCCATTTTCTTGAAGCTTTCGTGCTGTAAAGATCATGTCTATTGTTCCTCTGTTTTTCCTGAATCCAAACTGGTTTTCTGGTAGAAGCCCTGACCGTTCGAGATGTTCATTCAATCGGTTCAGCAGGACCCTAGCAAGGATCTTCCCAGCAATTGACAATAGCGCTTACACCACCAGAAATAGCTTGATTTTCCATGTACTCTGCGCTTTATTTGAACAAAATTCCATCAGGTATAAATCAAGATATTCTAAAAAATCCTACCTGATGCAGAGCTAAAAATAGTAACAAACTCTGTGCACTTAGTCATTTGGTCACATGGATTCCCCACAATGTACTAAGTACCACAATGTATGTTGTGTTTTTGTGTTGTTGTTTTTTTTAATGGAGAAATGGTACTTTTTGGCTGACAAAAAATGCCTTATCTTGAGCTATCCAAAAGGCTAGATGGCAAACAGTTATCAATCACAGAGAAGCCTTAATGCTAAGTATGCTGGGTAATATTTTCAGCAGACGATACTTTGAAGAATTTTTCTTTTAGTTTCAGGAAATAAGCTTTGGCAGTTCATGCAAAATGTCTCCTTTGGAAACAGTTTGCATGAAATGTCAATACCTATTTTCTGAGAAAAATAATTAAACTACATGTATTGTCAATTTGTCGTCTGCTGAATTAGCCTAGAGAGTAATAAAGGTTAACCAACTCACTTCGTAATACTCCAGAGCAGAAAAGCTCATGGGAACCAAGATGACGATAAGAAGGACAGCAACTACCCCAATTCCAATAACAATTTTAACTGCAACAGGAATACCTTCTCCCATTCTTGTTGTTCACTGTGGTCCTTGGCAAGACTGAAAAGACAAAGAATATCATAAGGTCAAGATAAAGTGACAATTCAGAAGACATTTTATATATATATATATATAATTTGTTATAGGTTTCAATATGTTTGTTTGAAGATCAGCATCAGCTGTGAAAGCACTCACAAAAGATTAAACAACAAAATGTAGACTACCGGTACTTCTATTGGGTCCTCCATTATAAATTTCCATTAAAAAAAACAAACAAACATTAAAAGACCCAACATTCCACCTCCAAGGACCCAATAATAGACTTGAGGATGGAATAAATCACATTTAGACCCAATAATTCAGTAAGTTTCACTTGATATTGTATATATAAACCGGTATAAGTATTTGTCTTTTCATACAAAATTCGGTAGGGTGAATGACATCATTAGGTCAACCTGTCCTATAGCCTTCCACCTGGCTAAAGCTTTTTTCTTCTCTAACACTATGTGTGTTATTTTCAGCACCCATGCCCGTAGCTGGGATTTATTTCATTGCTTGACTTCTTCTTGGACTGGGATTGCCTTGTTTGCAACAGCAATTAAAATGTCATTAAGCTTCTGAACACCAAGATCAATGACCATAGGTGAATTCTAGTTATGATTAATCAATGCAATCTTTTACTATTTCCTTTTACCTTGTAAGATCCAATTTGTTCCACTTCACTTTATTCACTCTCCACTTCTGCATTGGTTTTTTTAATGTTAGGATGTAAATGTCCTAAAATTTTGATCACTTTAATTCATCCTTTTTTAGCCTAATTTTTGTTTTCTATGCAATTGTTTCTTAAAATACTCAGTGGAAATGGCAAACAGTGTAGACCCTGATCAGACTGCTCCTTCTGGAGCAGTCTGATCTGGGTCCGCACTGTTTGCGTATGAAATTTTGTCAGACACTTTCGTGTACGAAATTTTAGGACATTTACCATAGTTTAGCTTAAACTTACCAATTTTAGGCTGAATAGACTCGCCCCACCCACCCCCCACTATTTATTGGAAGAGTCAAATTTTAGTTTTTAAATAGGGTTGACTATTGCAGGCCAAAATGAACTATTGCGATACTATTAACAAAAGCACTATTGCAATACTATTACTACTGCAGGTTCCTATTGCAATACTATTGAGAACATAGTTTGCTAAAAAAAGACCAAAGATTTCCATAAAGCTTTAGTTTTGATGACATTCAGTGTTGAAATTCCATTTAAAAGCCACATTATTACTATTAATTCTGTGAATTGGCAACATACTGACACCAAAAGTGTTGTACATTTTAGAGTTCTGGGCCCAGTTGTTCAAAACTAACGATGTCGTTAGTTAACGATTTGTTAAAATTTATATCGAGTGATACGCAAATATGCTGAAATTCTTTGCTGAAAAAATGTGAGTAGCTTTTGCAAAAGCTACTCACATTTTTTCAGCAAAAAATATCAGAATATTGTGTATTGAATCTGCTAAAACAGTTAACAAAATGACCCTTAACGAGCTCGTTAAGCTAACAACGCTTTGAACAACTGGGCCCTGGTATATAAAATTTAATACACTCCTCCTTATGGTTATAACATGCAGATATGTTCTATTGATAGACCTATGATTTCTATTTATACATCTAATATTTCTATTTATAGAACTACTGGTATTGAAACTATTGCAATAGTGAAAACACTATTGCCAATACTATTACTATTGCCACTTTACTATCACGATAGCACTACTGCCAAGGTCACTATTGTGATGCATCGATAGTTTGATGTTTTGTTACATCCCTATTTTTAAGTATGCCAGGCTATGTAATTTACATACTCCTAAAAGAAAAATGGCTAAACTATTTGCAAACAGTGAAGGCCTCCTCAATCAGATGTCGCATTCTCTGTGTCTGATCTAGATCTACACTGTCTGCAAATAACTCATTTGGGAGTCATAAGACAAAAATGGGTTAATTTACATAGTATGGGAATGTGGTCTGAGATACTTGTAACAAGGAAGTCTAGCCTTGATATTGATTCTATATTAGACCTAATTTTTTATCATATACAATATAATCAATTGTAGAAACTTCAGTCCCATCTTGGCCTATATAAATGGATTTAGTAATTGCTATGAACCAACATTTAAAAAGTCCAAGAGATATTTTCCTCTACAACTTAGTAGCTTCTTCATGGTATTCTCATTAAAATCTCCATCAAAATTTTGTGAGATCATGTGAACTTCAGGACAAAATTTTGTGACAGGATGTAAACTTCAGAACCATCTCATTCAATGTAATCTCTGAAGTCTTCAAGGTTCTCTTAAAAGCCTTTACATTGCAATGCAACGATTGCACCTACATGTATACTGAGGTTACTAACATAGGAATGTCTTTAATCATTTTCTACAGTTAATATCTAGACAGGTAATGTTGCATCCGTCCATGCATCTCCATGAGCAGGTACTTGCATGGCTTAGCATCAGCATTTTTAATACTTTAGTGGCAAAAATGTCATTAGAGGCTAGCCACATAGAGAATGCTATAGATAGGTAATCCACACTTAATCTGGCTAAATAAAGTTATTTTAATTTGTAGACACATAATGATGGTCAGAAATCCATCCATTCCTAGGGACGTCCAAGTATCCTTGTACCAGTTTTTTTTTTTTTTTTTTTTTTTTTTTTTTATGCGCATGCGCAGTAATATATCTTTTGAAAGCCACTTAAAATCAGTAGCCCCTTAATGATTTTTTGCCACATACAACATAGACTCTGTGATACTTAAGTGGCAAAAATGTCATTATGAGGCTAGCCACATAGCTATGGACCATTAATCCATACCTAATGTGGCTAAATGGCTAGCCACAAATGAGAATGATAGCTATGGACAGATAATCCATACCTAATGTGACTAAATGGCTAGCCGTATAAGAGAATGATAGCTATGGACAGGTAATCCATACCTAATGTGACTAAATGTAATTCATAGACACATAATGATGGACAGTAATAGGCACTTAAAATCAGGAGCCACAATGTTTTTTGCCACATAGTGCATTGCCACATATGTACCCATTTGTGGGTCCGTCCATCCATCCATCTATCTCAGGGCAAGAGATAAGGGGAGTATCCGGGTAAAATGCCCAAATGTTTTGAGCAAATACTCAATTATTTTCAAAAACTTGGGTATTGATACCCAATTCATTTGACAGAGTACAAAATGTACCTAATTATTTCCAAATTCAAGGGTGAAAATTAAAGTTTCATGGCCAGAAAAGCACATGATTACTATTTTATATTATGATTACTGCACATAATATGTGTTTTTATTCTTCATATGACAAATATAATTATAAAATTAATAGGGTATAATGAAATACCAGGTTTTAAATACCTAAATCAGGCTTTTTATGCTCTTTCCTTCAGTTTTATAAGTTTTACCCAATTAATTTTCATTTTTGGGAGTATCTTTACTCAAACCGAAAAATGAAAATACGATTTTACCCAACTGATTAAATTTTGATGGGGTTAAATACCCAAATGCCCCCAAAATTATCTGTTGCTCTGCTATCTATCTATTCATACTCACAGGTCTAGATAAGAGTGGGTAGCAGGTAAATAGTTTTCTTGTTTCTCAACGAAAACATATGTTGTGGGTACTCATTAGAAGCGCCTCGGCGAGGCGCTTCTATATGTTTTTGTTGAGAAATAAGAAAAATATAGATACTTTTTGTTTGAAAAAAGCACCTCATCAAGAGCTATGATACTGCCATAACCTCCTATGAGTATTATGTGCAGTTGCACTGGCAGTGCAAGGGTAAAAGAAAGCTTGTAGGGGATAAAAAATATGCAATAGTGAGACATGATAAAAGATAAAATTGATAGTGGAGAAGTGGTTCAGTTAAGGGGACCTGCCTATGTACATGTAGATGAAGTATAGTTTAACCTGTCTATGTTTTCTTTCTTTCTGTCACACTGTTGAGCAAATCCAAGTACGTTTTTAAACAGAAAAAGATAAAATGTAAGTATGACAGTTTGGGGACAGACAGGCATGTAAAACTCCAGTTCTTGGAGAGATTACAAATCTGGTAAAATACATCATAATTTCAGTAAAGGTTTAACATGACACTGTGTAGTTCATATGGTTTCTGGTCAATTTGTACACTAGTCAACTCGTACTTTTGTCAATTCATACCTTAGTCAGCTTGTACCTTAGTCAAATCATGCCTATTTTGGTTTAAGTTGAATCTTAGTATCTAATTTCAGGAGTCAAATTACATATTCATTTGTGGACATAGCTACAGATAAGAGGGGGTATCGACATAATATTTTTCTTATTTCTCCATGAAAACATATGTTGTAGGTACTCATTAGAAGCACCTCGCCGAGGCGCTTCTAATGAGTACCCACAACATATGTTTTTGTGGAGAAATAAGAAAGACATCAGCATTTTTCTGATGAAAAAAGTGCATTATCTGTTGCTATATCAAATTATCAATGTACAAGAAGACCAATAGTCCTTTAGCTCATGTGAGAGAAATTGTTATGAATTAGCAAGAGATTTAAAAAATATGTTTTATGTATGACACTCGGTGACCTTGGACAGAGGTTCAAAAAGACTTTGACCTTGAATAGTCACAAATTTTCATCATTAAGTCGTCTAAAACATGAAAGGTTTTTAAAATGTACTGTTAAAGCACTTTTGTATACAAGTATACAAAACTTACCTTGCTTTAAAATAGGTAAAGGTCATAGTGTTTATGGATGACGAACGATGGCGGGCGACAGACTATTTGGTATACTATAAGCTCACCTTGTAAGCATTTGGCTCAGAAGAGCTAAAGAGTTTACATGGCTACCATGTGCAAGGTAGTATAAAACAGAAAGCTGCACAAGACAATAAAAGCAGCCTGTGGTACAAACTACAAAATGAAAAATGAATGAAAAACTTTTTTTTTTTTTTTTTCAATTCTAATCATTTTTTTTTACTCAGGAAATCCAATTAACAGTATGTACAAATTTTATGACAACGCATTCAATTCAAGTTTCTTGAGGTCACTGTCGCATCCGCACTCTAATCAGAATCTTCATTGGTTGCCCAAAGAAACCTCATGTCCTCCGAGAAGACACTGATCAGACAGTGCAGATGCATGGGCCAATCTGAGTCTTTGCTAGACACACATGTAAACTGTAGGAAATGCCGTACCCTGGCGCAATTACGCAGGCTAGCCAAGTAAATAAATACTAAACTGAAAAGAAAAATAATTATCAGCCTCAAAACAGCTAACAAATCAGTGCTCTAAATAAGGATTTGGTACAATGAGTATTTTACCACCTGCTTGCTTAAATGCACATTTGCAATGCTTAACTCTTAAATCTAAAAGCAGCAAGCATAAATGTAGCATACAAAATTCTAACTTTTTTTCAGAGAAAATAAAGCTTGGCATTTGATGTGAATTGCAGACAATTCACATCAAATGCCACACTTTATTTTATCTGAAAATAAGACTAAAACACTTAGAAATGTATTTGTCATTGGTGTTTTAAGGGTCCTTTCTGATATAGTGCACTGCTACTGCTCACAAAAGAATCAATGTGAGGTAAATTCCTAAATACATTTTATACTTATAAAAGATGTAAAGTTTACTGAAAAATTTTACCCCCTAAATTTGATTTCAATGCTGAAATCCAAAATTTCAATGAGTATTTTTACCACCTCAATTTCAATGCTGATTTTCAAAAATTCAATGCTGAAATAACATTTACTCTCTGTTATCTAGAGCTCTGAAAAATGAAATTTTTGTACTACCTGTTGCAGACATAGCAACTTATGGCATGTCTACCAGCAACCTTACTACATGCAATGCAAAGAACAGACATCTTGATTTTATTTTATAATTCTGCGGCATCTGATCTGGGTTTGCCAATTACCCTTTTCTGGGTCTCCAGACTACAATGGGTTAACAAACATTGGCTTTTATCATTTATTTGTTTATCGGATTTGCAACTCTCTTGGGAATTGTTTCCTGTATTTTCCTAAATGTAGCATCTGATCACAGTCTAAATAATAAAACTGTTCATTTAGATTAAAAATGTCAAGCTCTGTAACTGACTACCCAACTAAGAATTTTATTTTAGTGGCCTAAATTGTCTATTTTCGGTTTAGAAACTGACCCACGAAAAGAGGAAATGGGTGGCGCCATCTTTATTTTTCACATGCGACTTGTCTGACAACATTTTCAGTTGCTAGAGATAACTCTGGATTTCATGGAATAATATAAATGAAGCAGAAACAACTTAATAAAAGGTTAGTAGTAAATATTTATTTTTATTTTGTTAGATGGTAGTACGGATGGTCTGAAGAGCTTTTTTTCCCCCAAGACAATTACAACTTGGAACAGCCTTTCAACCGAAGCTGTCTCTGCTGAGACAGTTGATGGGTTTAAGGCCAAAATACAATATCCTTCCCCTGATGACTTCTTGTAAATAGTTTTTAATCTGCTGGTGTCACAAAACTTTTTTTTTTTTTGTTGAAACTTATGTGCCAAACCCAAACCTGTTATCATGGTCAGAATTGACCAAACATAGTAACGGAAGAAAGAAAGAAAGAGGCTTTGTACACGTCATGCACTTCTTTACCTCCACGGAAAGCGGATGATATATATAGCCTAGACTCACGGGTTTTGACGCACATAAGCATTATTTGGCAGGTCATTAATTTCACTGACAACTCCCAGTACATTTGTTTTGTGCAAGACAATCATGGACTTCTAGAACATTATTTAATATCATTAAAATAAATTTGCATCAACTGCCTTCATAAATATTCCAAGTGAAATACGACCACCATGGTGATTGTCATTTTTGTTTACACTCATATGAAATGACACATCTAAAAGGCTGCTATTTTTCTTGCAAGATAGTAATTTAACGTTTACAAAAATACCAGGACCATGTTCAGGCAGCATCATTTGTCTGTTAGAACAAAATAAAATGACAGGAATCACTGTTGAATGACACCTGTATAGATTTTAAAATCTGACCTCATTTTGTGAATTGTCGCCATTTTTATGTCTCACTTTTAAGGGGTAGGGCAGTTGAAATGCTTCTTTCTCCTGCTTGCATGTACAAATTTGCCACATGTCTTAATAAAATATATTCTAAATAGATTATTTATTGTCAGCAAAAATATTTTTCATCAAATTATTTATGCTTGGCATCAAACAAATACACAGAAAAATACTTTATGAATTTCTCTTCTTCCAGTTGCAAAATATTTTCATATAAGACCTTGTATTTATTTGAAAAGTAATATTGTGTATGCAGTAGCATTTCAACCATATATCATACTGGTGAATAAATGCATCAGGTGACATTGTAACAGACAAGCATGTTTGATTCAGATGAAGCTGATGCATCTTTAAAGTTTTGAGCTTCAATTCAAAGGAAAAATGTGCTTTAAGCATTTCTTTCAAAATGTTGACCATTCATGGTTACTTGGTTGTAATTTTCCAAGAAGATCCTAGAATTTCTACTTAAACACCTGGATGTGACTCTCTTATGTTGCTCTACCCCAACAATGATGAGGCATTACAAAAAAGTTTCTGCAAGTCCAAGAATAGGAAGAAACATGTAGGCGCGTCAAATTAGATGTGCGTCAAAATACATGGCAGGACGATATATATCAAAAAAAAAAACAAAAAAAAAAAAAAAACTGCCAGTGAAAAAAAAAACCCAAAAAACACACATACACTTTATCTGGAGCTATGATGTTCTTAAATTGATATTATGTCAGTTTCTACCTTCACTGACAGTTCACTTAAAACAAGCCAATTTGTCAATAAAAATCCAAGTACTAACTGCGGTTTCCTTATTCCGAAATACTGGTACTTTTTTGATACCCAACACTTCGTGTATAAATAGAGAAACTCAGTTTTGTTCTAAAAAGACATGTCCAAGAAACTACATTTGAGATTTTTGAAAGCACAAAAATAAATATCTAAATATTATTTACCTACTAGCTATGTATGTGAAACTGATAATTTCGCAATAAATTGTAAATTTTGTCTTTTCGCAATACAACCCTTTCCTAGTTTCGGGGCGGTAATCCAAGGTATTTGCGATCGTTCAGTAAGAGTGACATCCCTTACAACGACGTCCTAAGAAGCGATGTCCAGGGTCATTTTTACAAAAATAAAACATGCCAGGGCACCATATATTAGGTAAACATTATACAAATTGAATACGTTTGTTTTACTTTAAATTTAATAGTAACAGATTATTTTTGTACTTTGGATTTCATGTTATGTCGCTTTGTCATGTGTTTTCGTGGTTTCTGTTTTTTATTTTGTCCAAAAACTTTACTCTGGAAATAACAACATTGAAGTTTAAATTGAATCACAGTGGACCATCGTGCATTTTTACAATCTCCCTCTGTTCCTATATGACCAAAATCCATTTTCCACTGATTTGTATTAACATTCAGGGTTCTTGGTGACTCAATGTCAGAATCCTGTGCCCTGTAACACTTAAATCCGGGTCTGGACTCCTCAAAATTCTCAAAGCCGAGTCCGCCAGATGCATATTTTTCCCTTGGGACTACCACTACTAATTATGATCAAAATTATTTGACTGAGTCTGCCATGTATTATTCGTAGCGTTGGTAGCATCTTAAAAGAATAATCCGCTGCATGTTTTTTACACCTGCTACAGCACCGTTAGCTACTTGCAAAGCAAGCAGTAGTTAAACAAGTGTTGGCAGTTAACACTTCAGCGATTGTTAACTGATTGAGCAATAAATACATGTGATTGACACCCTCATTGTGTATTGCCTCTACCGACCAACTGATTCATTGAAAATGCACATGCAGGTGTCATGATCTTCATCCCTTAGGCTGGCAGTTCCTTTTTTTAGCTCACCTGAGCAAAAGCTCAGGGTGAGCTATTGTCATCACCCTATGTCTGTCGTCGTCCGTCGTTCGTCGTCAACAATTAGTTTGTTAACACTCTAGAGGTCACAGTTTTGACCCAATCTTGATGAAACTTGGTCAGAATGTTTGCCTCTATGAAATCAAGGTCAAGTTCGATACTGGGTTACTAAGGGTCAAAAACTAGGTCACCAGGTCAAATCAAAGGAAAAACTTGTTAACACTCTACAGGTCATAGTTTTGACCCGGTCTTGATGAAACTTGCTCAAAATGTTTGCCTATATTAAATCTAGGTCAAGTTCGAAACTGGGTCACCTGGGGTCAAAAACTAGGTCACCGGGCCAGATCAGCAGAAAACCTTGTTAACACTCTAGCGGTCACATTTTTGAAGCAATCATCATGAATCTTGCTCAATATATTTGTCTTGATGATTTCTAGGTCAAGTTCGAAACTGGGTCACCTGGGGTCAAAAACTAGGTCATCTGGCCAGATCAGCAGAAAACCTTGTTAACACTCTAGCAGTCACATTTTTGAAGCAATCATCATAAATCTTGCTCAATATGTTTGTCATGATGATTTCTAGGTCAAGTTTGAAACTGGGTCACCTGGGGTCAAAAACTAGGTCACTGGGCCAGATCAGCAGAAAACCTTGTTAACACTCTAGCGGTCACATTTTTGAAGCAATCATTATGAATCTTGCTCATTATGCCCCCAACTTTGAAGAAGTTGGATGGGCATATTGCTTCTGGGACATTTGTGCGTGCGTCCGTCCGTCCGTCTGTGTGTCCGTCCGTTACACTTTTTGGTGCATAGCATAACTTCTGAACAATGCATGCTAGGGTTTTGAAATTTCATATATGGATTCTTCATGAAAAAATAGCTGACCCGTATTTTTTTCCCCATCAGGATTATGCCCCTTTCCTGAGTTATGGCCCTTTGAAAAAAATATGGATGAATTCTTGTCAGCAAAATATCTCAAAGCTATAGAAGCTAGAGCCTTGAAACCTGGTGAGTAGATTGGTATTGATGAGTAGATGACCTGATTAACTTTTGAATAAATTCTGAAAATTACTTCATGAGTTATGGCCCTTTATAACTTTGGGCATTTTTACAATTGCACACTTTTTGATGCATAGCATAAATTTTGAACTGTGCATTCTAGGGTTTTGAAATTTCATATATGGATTCCTCATGAAAAAATAGCTGACAGGTATTTTTTTTCTTATCAGGATTATGCCCCTTTCTTGAGTTATGGCCCTTTGAAAAAATATGGATGAATTCTTGTCAGCAAAATATCTCAAAAGCTATTGAAGCTAGAGCCGTGAAACCTGGTGAATAGATTGGTATTGATGAGTAGATGACCTGATTAACTTTTGAATAAATTCTGAAAATTACTTCATGAGTTATGGCCCTTTATAACTTTGGGCATTTTTACAATTGCACACTCTTTGATGCATAGCGTAAGTTTTGAACTGTGCATGCTAGGGTTTTGAAATTTCATATATGGATTCCTCATGAAAAAATAGCTGACAGGTATTTTTTTTCTTATCAGGATTATGCCCCTTTCCTGAGTTATGGCCCTTTGAAAAAAATATGGATGAATTCTTGTCAGCAAAATATCTCAAAAGCTATTGAAGCTAGAGCCTTGAAACCTGGTGAATAGATTGGTATTGATGAGTAGATGACCTGATTAACTTTTGAATAAATTCTGAAAATTACTTCATGAGTTATGGCCCTTTATAACTTTGGGCATTTTTACAATTGCACACTTTTTGATGCATTGCATAAGTTTTGAACTGTGCATGCTAGGGTTTTGAAATTTCATATATGGATTCCTCATGAAAAAATAGCTGACAGGTATTTTTTTTCTTATCAGGATTATGCCTCTTTCCTGAGTTATGGCCCTTTGAAAAAATATGGATGAATTCTTGTCAGCAAAATATCTCAAAAGCTATTGAAGCTAGAGCCTTGAAACCTGGTGAATAGATTGGTATTGATGAGTAGATGACCTGATTAACTTTTGAATAAATTCTGAAAATTACTTCATGAGTTATGGCCCTTTATAACTTTGGGCATTTTTACAATTGCACACTTTTTGATGCATAGCGTAAGTTTTGAACTGTGCATGCTAGGGTTTTGAAATTTCATATATGGATTCCTCATGAAAAAATAGCTGACAGGTATTTTTTTTCTTATCAGGATTATGCCCCTTTCTTGAGTTATGGCCCTTTGAAAAAAATATGGCTGAATTCTTGTCAGCAAAATATCTCAAAAGCTATTGAAGCTAGAGCCTTGAAACCTGGTGAATAGATTGGTATTGATGAGTAGATGACCTGATTAACTTTTGAATAAATTCTGAAAATTACTTCATGAGTTATGGCCCTTTATAACTTTGGGCATTTTTACAGTTGCACACTTTTTGATGCATTGCATAAGTTTTGAACTGTGCATGCTAGGGTTTTGAAATTTCATATATGGATTCCTCATGAAAAAATAGCTGACAGGTATTTTTTTTTCTTATCAGGATTATGCCTCTTTCCTGAGTTATGGCCCTTTGAAAAATATGGATGAATTCTTGTCAGCAAAATATCTCAAAAGCTATTGAAGCTAGAGCCTTGAAACCTGGTGAATAGATTGGTATTGATGAGTAGATGACCTGATTAACTTTTGAATAAATTCTGAAAAGTACTTCATGAGTTATGGCCCTTTATAACTTTGGGCATTTTTACGTTGCACACTTTTTGATGCATAGCATAAGTTTTGAACTGTGCATGCTAGGGTTTTGAAATTTCATATATGGATTCCTCATAAAAAAATAGCTGACACGTATTTTTTTTCTTATCAGGATTATGCCCCTTTCCTGAGTTATGGCCCTTTGAAAAAATATGGATGGAATCTTTTTAACAAGCTATCTCAAAAACTATTGAAGCTAGAGCCTTGAAATTTGAGGAATAGGTTGGTAGTGATGAGTAGATGACCTGGTTAACTTTTGAATAAATTCTGAAAATTACTTCATGAGTTATGGCCCCTTGTCATTTTGGGCATTTTTACATTGCACACTTTTTGATGCATAGCATAAGTTTTGAACTGTGCATGCTAGGGTTTTGAAATTTCATATTTAGATTTCTCATGAAAAAATAGCTTACACATATTTTTTTTTTTTCTTATTAGGATTATGCCCCTTACCTGAGTTACGGCCCTTTGAAAAAAAATATGGATGAAGTCTTGTCAGCAAAATATCTCAAAAACTATTGAGGCTAGAGCCTTGAAATTTAAGGAATAAATTGGTAGTGATGAGTAGATGACCTGATTAACTTCTGAAAAGTACTTCTTGAGTAATGGCCCTTTGTCATTTTGGGCATTTTTACATTGCACACTTTTTGATGCTTAGCACAGGTTTTGAACTGTGCATGCTAGGGTTTTGAAATTTCATGTATGGATTTCTTATAAAAAAAATAGCTGACACATATTTTTTCCCCCGTCAGGATTTTACCCCTTTCCTGAGTTATGGCCCTTTGAAGAAATATGGATGGAATCTTGTCAGCAAAGTATCTCAAAAACTATTGAAGCTAGAGCCTTGAAATTTGAAAAATAGATTGGTAGTGATGAGTAGATGACCTGATTAACTTTTGAATAAATTCTGAAAAGTACTTCTTGAGTTATGGCCCTTTGTCATTTTGGGCATTTTTACATTGCACACTTTTTGTTGCATAGCATAAGTTTTGAACTGTGCATGCTAGTTTGAAATTTCATATATGGATTCCTCATGAAAAAATAGGTGACCCATATTTTTATTATCTCCCATTTTAGAGTTATTTCCCTTTTAATAAAATAACATTGAAATCTTGTATATTTGTACTGTTGTTACCGTCATGGGCAAGCAGTGTTGGAGTCAAGCAGTGTTAGAGTCAGGCAGTTGGGGGCATAGTGTCTTACAAACACCAGCTCTAGTTATGTTTGTCTTGATGATTTCTAGGTCAAGTTCGAAACTGGGTCACCTAGGGTCAAAAACTAGGTCACCTGGCCAGATCAGCAGAAACCCTTGTTAACACTCTAGCGGTCACATTTTTGAAGCAATCATCATGAATCTTGCTCAATATGTTTGTCTTGATGATTTCTAGGTCAAGTTTGAAACTGGGTCACTTGGGGTCAAAAACTAGGTCACCTGTCCAGATCAGCAGAAAACCTTGTTAACACTCTAGCGGTCACATTTTTGAAGCAATCATCATGAATCTTGCTCAATATGTTTGTCTTGATGATTTATAGGTCGAGCTTGAAATTGGGTCACTTGGAGTCAAAAACTAGGTCACCGGGCCAAATCAGCAGAAAACCATGTTAACACTCTAGCGGTCACATTTTTGAAGCAATAATCATGAATCTTGCTCAAAATGTTTGTCTTGATGATTTCTAGGTCAGGTTCGAAACTGGGTCACGTGGTTTCAAAAACTAGGTCACCAGGCCAAACCAGCAGAAAACCTTGTTAACACTCTAGCAGTCACATTTTTGAAGCAATTATCATGAATCTTGCTCAAAATGTTTGTCTTGATGAGTTCTAGGATATGTTTGAAACTGGGTCACTTGGGGTCAAAAACTAGGTCACCGGGCCAAATCAGCAGAAAACCTTGTTTACACTCTAGCGGTCACATTTTTGAAACAGTCATCATGAATCTTGCTCAAAATGTTTGTCTTGATGATTTCTAGGTCAAGTTCGAAACTGGAACACCTGGGGTAAAAAACTAGGTCACCTGGCCAATTCAGCGTAAAATCTTGTTATCACTCTAGCGGTCACATTTTTCAAGCAATCATCATGAATCTTGCACAAAATGTTTGTCTTGATGAGTTCTAGGTCAAGTTTGAAACTGGGTCACTTGGTATCAAAAACTAGGTCACCGGGCCAAATCAGCAGAAAACTTTGTTATAATCATTTTGAACTTTGATCAGAATGTTTGCCTTGATCAGTTCTAGATCAGGCTCTCAAAGTGCTATGTTGCTCAGGTGAGCGTCACAGGGCCATCATGGCCCTCTTGTTTTTTTCTTCTTGTTGTTGTTTTTGTTAATTGATGTTTTTTCCATTTCAAAATTTTCGGACACCAAATTTTCGTCACTGACTTCGAAGACGAACGCTCACCGTTTTCTGTTGAAAGACGAAAACAAGCAGCCTAAGCAAAACAGTACCTTATCCCTTTGCGAGATATCAGTCTGCGCATCAAAATGAGGTACTGAATTTAACTGAAAAAGAGGATAGTCATGAAGAAGAAATGGGACTCCTATTTTTTTTTTTTGGGGGGTGAGTGGGAGGGAGGGAGGGGGTGGGACTCCTACTTTTTGTAAAAAGGGAGTCCCAGACACCTCTTTTTAAAATCGTAGTGTGAGAAACGTGAACATTCTTTCTTGAGACTTTACACAACTCTAGTTAGATCACACCTGGAATTGGCTACATTGTGTGGCATCCATATCTCTGAAAAGACATTGAAAGTCTGGAACTAGTACAAATGAGGGCAACGAAACTTGTTTCTAATCTGAAAGAGTTACCATATACATGAAGACTGAAGGAGCTCAAATTACCTACATTAACACATAGGAGACTTCGTGGAGATATGATACAATCATTCAAAGTAATAAAAGGGCTTGATGACTGCCCGTTAGAAAATGTCTTATCATTTGCTCATTATGATAAGAGAGGACATTCTTTCAGGCTGGAAAAGCTAAGATGCTCATTATCATTTACTTTGAACCAATTCTCACATCGAGTGATAAATGTATGGAGTAGCTTCTCAGCATGTTGTGGATGCAGAGACAATAAAGTCTTTTAAAGCAAGGTTGGATCCCGGAGGTTGGATATGCACTGGTAAGGAAACATATGTATTAACTGAAAAAAGTTCTACTAACTTTATTAGTAGTTGTCAGTACCAAATTTTATATAATAAAACAGTCACTGCACCACACTACATGAAGCAAGAGATCTTAGTCACCTACATAAAACCGTACTGACAGAAGACCACATGATGAAGGGCTAAAAAAGGACCTTGTCCTTACATCTGAGCCAGACAACCATCCTACTGGGTAGCCTTACATTTGTGTCTCACTAGTATCAGTGGCCTAACAAATGTCAGTAGTTTTTATCAAAGCAAGGTCCGGCTCTCTTAACAGCCTAGCTCTGACTGAGTCTGATTGAACTGCACATTCAGTTCTGTCACTGATCAATGATTCTTGTAGGTCTCCAAATTCACACAGTTTTGCCTTATTTTTCAAATCTATCGCATACGCATCTATATTTTCACCTAATTGCTGATTTTGTATGTTAAATATGTGTTTTCCTTGGATTACAGTATGTCTCAAATTTGTCCATAACTGGTTGAAGTTTTTCTTTTATCATCTTGACTTTGAAATGTAAAAGTTTTAACTATTTCCAATGCTTCAGGTCCAATAATATGAAGATATGTATGTACTTGCTTTGATCTTATCCTCTTTCTGATCAATTCCCATAGCTGTCAAGTAAATTTGAAATTGTAGTTTAAATCTCCGCAAGTTCTCTGACAAATTTCCAGATAAGTCTAATGCACCAGGTGGTTGAAGCCTTTCCATTTTCCTCTTTATTTTAAAAGCAAAAACTGTTTAATTCCAAATTTGATCTTCTGACACCATGTAATGAACACACAAGTATACATCTGCTAACCACTACCATTTTATTCTGATTTGCACCTTTATTGGTCTCATGTCATTCAGCAAGTTTTTGCAAGATGTGATTCACATTTTATATAATTATTTTCATTCTTTTATCATACAGGATAACATTTTATATCTTGTCTATCACAGTTCCCTTTTCTAATGCCCTACCTCTTAGGAAACAGCTTGGCATGACAGATGAAAAACTGTAGACTTCTTTCTGTCATATGAATACTGGTACATTACATAAATTTCATCAAAATAGTAAATATATTCATGTTAAAACACCATCTTCAGACAAATAAACCTGAACTGTGCTGGTGAAAAACATTGCAGCTAACCGTACAAGAAAAAAATTAAGTTTGCAGCTAATCATACAGTCACCATTAATGATAGTACCTGAAAAAAAAATTGCATCAGTTTCTATAAGAGAGCATTGTACTCTCAGACGGGAAAGATAAATGATTTTTAATAATTTCTTTTTCATCGCGTCGAATCTCAAAACAGTTGAAAGGGCCACATGAAAGATGAAAAGCAAAAAACTGCTCATACTCGACAACAAATCAGTAAAAAAATCATCCTGCAACAGCTGAATTGTTTTCTGTGCAGAAATTGGTGGCTTATGGTTCCAGATCAAAGCTGGTAAGAAAATAAATAACTCTTAACTTAAGAAAGCACAATGTTTTAACCCTTGCCTTGCTGAATAAATTAAGATACCGTGCCCACTTCTAATTTTCAGCCAATCAGATTACTTGATCCGGATTTTTGACAGAAATTCACATATTTGATGACAAACAATGCCGATCCAGATCAGTTGGCTTCTTCAGAAGCCAACTGATCTGGATCTACACTTTGCTAAGACAGGGCATGTCATGTTCAGCAAGAGAAGGGTTAACAACTGTATCATCATATAGATCAATAAAAGAAAATATTTTTTTTAGCTATGTACTGCAGCTAACCGATTTTGGTCCTACAGTGACGGCAGCCTTTGATCTGTAAAACTGTACGATGGTCCACTGTGAGAATGCACTTGGTGATTGTAAGCTATAGGAAATGAGGGCCTCGTTGTGCAGAAATTAGAATCTGGATCATGACAAAATCGACAAATAAATACGAAAATGTAATCAAAGTCAACATATATTGGAAAAATTTTATCATTTATTTTTTATGCCATTTGTATATTTGTAAATTGGAGCCTTTACCACCGTATGCCATGATCCCTTGTTGATTTGGCCTGGCTAATTTAAATGACCTATCAGATTACAGAACACCATTATTTTTCTTATAAATTTATCCTTCTCATGATAATTTTATATTTTAAAAATTTACACTTTGCAAGATATTCTCTGTTATAGCTACCCTAAATGCCATTCCACGAGACTTTTTGTGCAAATGCCACACTTTAGGAATTTTAATTGCATTAAGTGAATGCTTCTGTTAATGACAGCTTGGGCCCAGTTGTTCAAAGCTAACAACGTCGTTAGTTAATGATTTGTTAAAATTTACATCAAGTGATACGCAAATATGCTGAAATTTTTTGCTGAAAAAATGTGAGTAGCTTTTGCAGTGCAAAAGCTACTCACATTTTTTCAGCAAAAAATATCAGAATATTGTACATTGTATATTGAATCTGTTAAAACAGTTAACAAAATGACCCTTAACAAGCTCGTTAAGCTAACAACGCTTTGAACAACTGGGCCCTGATTGTATTTTTCTTTTCAGGTGTTACTGCGACCATCAGCCTAAAGATCACATCAGTCCACCTGGAAGACTATGGCGATATATTACAGACAAGTTTACCACTTTTGTGGAACAGTATGATAATAAGCTGCAAAAGAAATCTCCAACAACTTACGATATAATCAGAACCATAAAATGTAACAAAATATTTATTCACCCCACCCCCCCAGCCCCCCACCCCCCCTCCGAAAATCTAACTCCACATATGACGTTTTTTATCAAACCAAAACTACTGATATAGCTCTTGGTTTTCCATATAACATATGCTGTGGGTTCTCATTAGAAGGGCATCATTGAGATGCTTCCAAAATATTATGTGGATACCCCTGCTTATCTGAAGCTGTGCAAAATTGGATTCTACATGTTTCTTATCATCACAAAAACAAGCCTATATAGTTTTGACCCCCTTAAACCCCACTTTTATATAGTAAAACTGGGGTTTACAGGGGTATACATTATTTTTCTTGTTTCTGCTCAAAACCATAGATTGTGGGTACTCGTTAGAACTGCCTCAGTGAGACAGTTCTAATGAGTAACCAAAATCTATGTTTTGAACAGAAATATGAAAATTGTCAGATTTTTTATCTGAAAATTTTCAGTTTTTGGAAGTGAAATTTTCAATATATATAAATAGGCATGTTTTCGTATTGTCTAGAAAAATAAGAAAGATATTATCAATTGATCATCTGTTAAATTTATGCAGAGAGTGCTGAAGGTGTCGTTAATGCCTAGCAGCTCCCCAAGTGGACCTATTCAATGTTTAAGTTGTTAAGACAGATCAGACACTGCACAATGCAATATCTGATCAGGGTCTGCTCTATGTTCACCTTGACATTAATAATTTAAATTTACGATAGCAAGGAATTAAGGTGGCATATAACTCTCGATAAGGCACTTTTTTTCAACAGAAAAGAACTGATATTTTTTTCTTATTTCTCCATGAAATCATATGTCGTGAGTACTCATTAAAAGCACCTTGCAGAGGTGCTTCTAATGAGTACCAACAATATAAGTTTTTGTGGAGAAATAAGAAAACTATTATGTGTAAACCCCTCATATCTGGACCTATGGTAACCCCTATAAGGGAGCTATGGTAACCCCTATAAGACAGCTTAAGATGAACAGTAGCATCCAGAGAGTATTGCATTATTTGTGAACCGTTTTTATTTAGCTACAAAAATTATGGTAAATGTCCTAAAACTTTGAACACCAAATAGTCTGACAAACTGGCATAGGCAAACAGTGTAGACCCAGATCAGACTGCTCCTTCAGGAGCAGTCTGATCAAGTTCTACTCTGTTTGCAATTTTGCTGAATATTTCTAGAAACAACTGCATAAAAAAGTAGTATTTAGGCAAAAAAGATATGGAATGAAGTGTTCGAAATTTAAGGACATTTACTGTAATCTAAATTTTTGCCTTATCTGGAGCTATGATTTTACTAATATTTTCCCTTAGAAATAGGCCTTTGCATTTCCTTTAAATTGCTGGGGGGTTGGGTGAGGCAAAGGTGTCATGTATCTTACGTCACTGGGGCATCCAACTGATATTGGCTTACAGTTGGGCAAGGCCTGCTATCCTTACAGCAGGTAAGGGTAGAGGGGGAATGTTTTTATTTCTTCTGTTTCTTCACTGTCCTTCATTTTCCTTTCTCCCCTTTCCCTCTTTTTTATCTCCTCTACTATCTCTTCTATCTCTCTTCTCCCTTTCTCTGGGAGACAGAACAAAATGAGCCTCAAGAGTTGATGTGTCGTTAAACCCAACATAATCAATTCTTTTAAATTGCTCAAAAGAGATTCAAGTGCTACATAGCTCTAGATGAGACACTTTTTTCCAACCAAAATATATCAAGATTTTTTATTATTTCCCCAAGTACTCATTAGAATTGCCTCATCAGTTTGCTTCTAATGAACACCACACCAATGATTTTAATGGAGAAATAAGAAAGCTATCCATACTATTTGATTGAAAAAAAAATCTTTTCTGGAGCTGTAGATTTGTAAGGAGTTGGGCGTCTGAATATTTTGGATAAATAAAGACAGAGCTCAAGATAAGAGGGAGTGAAGGGTGTTTCAGCATTGATTTTTTGAAAATCAGCATTGAAATTATAGCTGAGGGGGTAAAAAATACTCCATGAAATTTTGGATTTCAGCATTGAAATCAAAGTTAGGGGGTTAACATTTTTAGCTCACCTGAGCTCTGCTCAGGATGAGCTATTGTGATCACTTTTCGTCCGTCGTCCGTCCGTCTGTCCGTCCGTGCATCCGTCCGTCCGTGCGTCCGTCCGTTAACATTTTCAAACGACTTCTCCTCTGAAACCGCTGAGCCAATTTTGCTCAAATTTCATATGGAGCCTCCTTAGGGTGGGGGAACGAAAAATTGCTAAAATGGTCGCGGTCCGTTAACCAAGATGGCCGCCACGCCCATATATGATAAAAGCCTTTAAAAATCTTCTTCTCCAGAACCGAGAATGCCTTGGGGCTGAACCTTTACAGGAATCATTGGGGACGGGAGGTCTACCAAAATTGCTAAAAGAATTGTCGTACGTTGACGTTCGACCTTTTTACGGCAAGGTCAAGTTTGCTTCCCTATGCATTTGTATGGGAAAAACCTTTAAAAATCTTCTTCTCCAAAACTGAGCATGCCTTATGGCTGAATCTTTGCATATATCTTTGGGAACAGGAGAGCTACCAAAATTGCTAAAATAATGGTCGTACATTGACATTTGACCTTTTTACGTTAAGGTCAATTTTGCTTCCTTATGCATTTGTATGGGAAAAATGACCAGAATTTCAAACAACTTCTCCTCTGGAGCATCTGGGCCAATTTTGCTCAAATTTCATATGGAGCCTCCTTAGGGTGGGGGAACAAAAAATTGCTAAAATGGTCACGGTCCGTTGACCAAGATGGGCGCCACGCCCATATATGGTAAAAACCTTTAAAAATCTTCTCCTTCAGAACCGAGAATGCCTTTGGGCTGAACCTTGGCAGGAATCATCGAGGACGGGAGATCTACCAACATTGCTAAAAGAATTGTCGTACGTTGACGTTTGACCTTTTTACGGCAAGGTCAAGTTTGCTTCCCTGTGCATTTGTATGGGAAAAACCTTTAAACATCTTCTTCTCCAAAACTGAGCATGCCTTATGGCTGAATCTTTGCATATATCTTCGGGAACAAGAGGGCTACCATAATTGCTAAAATAATGGTCGTACATTGACATTTGACCTTTTTACGCTAAGGTCAATTTTGCTTCCTTATGCATTTGTATGGGAAAAATGTTCAGAATTTCAAACAACTTCTTCTCTGGAGCCTCTGGGCCAATTTTGCTCAAATTTCATATGGAGCCTCCTTAGGTAGGGGGAACAAAAGATTGCTAAAATGGTCACGGTTCATTGACCAAGATGGGCGCCATGCCCATATATGGTAAAAACCTTTATAAATCTTCTTCTCTAGAACAGAGGATGCTTTGGGGCTGAATATTTGCATAAATCATCAGGGACAGGGGGTCTACCAAAGTTGCTAAAATAATGGTCATACATTGACATTTGACCTTTTTACGGCAAGGTCAAGTTGCTTCCTTATGCATTTGCATGGGAAAAAACATTTAAAAATCTTATTCTCCAAAACCGAGGATGGCTTGTGGCTGAATCTTTGCATATATCATCTGGAACGGGCGGTCTACCAAAGTTGCTAAAATAATTGTCATACATTGACATTTAACCTTTTTACGGCGAGGTCAAGTTTGCTTCTGTATGCATTTGTGTGGGCGCCATACATTTGTATGGAAAAAATGTTGATAATTTCAAATGGCTTTTCCTCTGAAGCCTCCAGGCCAGTGTTGCTCAAATTTCATGCGGAGCCTCCGTGGGCAGGAGAATGAAAGATTGCTAAAATGGGTATGGTCCATTGATCAAAATGGCTGCCATGCCAATATATGGTAAAAACCTTTAAAAATCTTCTTCTCCATAACCAAATAAGCCCTGGGTCCTAATCTTTGCACAAATTATAGGGGACAGGAGATCTACCAAAATTGCTCAAATGATGGTTTATGTTGACATTTGATCTTTTTACCTCCAAGGTCAAATTTGCTTCCCTATTTGTGTGGGCCATATACATTTATATTGAAAGTATCGAAGTGACTTGTAGATCAACAGTAGTTAAAATTGTTCTGATTGGAAATCTAAGATGGCCATCATCTGATTTATATTTATAATATGTCCCTGCCACTGTGCTGTTTACATGTATAAAATCACGATTCTTCAGAAACCACTTAGCCAATTTCCACCAAATTTCACATTGATCCTTCTGTTGAAATGTGATTGATAGTTTATTCATGATCATGCTCCATTGACTGTCAGGCCCATATATTCTTCTTCAAAACTAAGAACTGCTCAAATGATGATATTTTCATTAGTTGCGATGATAGGATTGGATAAATGTTGCATAACATCTGCATGTCTGCAGTGGCTATGTCACTCAGGTGAGCGAATCGTGGCCCGTGGGCCTCTTGTTCAGTGAACTTTACTTATTTATGAAGCAATTTTTCACACATTGGTTCTTTTATGAGCAGTATCAGTAGATGAGAAAGGGTTCAACCCTTTAAGTGCCTATGACAAATGCAGCAGACGACATCCTTTTTTTCTTGTCCGAGAAAATAAGGCTTAGCATTTTGTGTGAATTGTCTGCTATCAGACAATTCACATGAAATGATGCCTTATTTTCTCGAAACAAAAAATTCTTTATGCTAACGTTTTGCTTGGTACTTTAAGAGTTAACCCATGTCCTGCTGAATAAATTAAGATGCCACACCCACTTCTAATTTTCAGCCAATCAGATTGCTTGATCTGGATTGTTGCTATAAATTCACATACTTAATGGCAAACAGTGCAGATCCAGATCAGTTGGCTTCTTCAGAAGCCAACTGATCTGGATCTACACTGTTCGCAAAGACATGGTATATCCGGGTTCAGCAGGACTAGGGTTAAGAATTAAGCTTTGCAAATTGGCATTTCAGCATTAAGCTTTAAAGCAGGGGGTAAAATACTCATTGTACCAAAACTTATCTAGAGCATTGTATAGAGCATCAGAATAGAGAAAATCAGCAAAAGCAAGGAATTAGATAGACAAATCCATGAACTTATATGGGCGTTTGCATACATTGTATATATGGAACCCAAAAACCTATTTCCTTCTGTCATGTATCATATAGCTCCAGATAAGTGGGTATCCACATTATATTTTTCTTCTCCATTAAAACATATGTTGTGGGTACTCATTAGAAGCATCTTGGCACGGATGAAAACCTTTAAAACGCTATTTTAATAAAAAAAATGTGAAGTCTACCTATGTGCGTGACAAGGTTTGGAGCGATGTCACTGCATTACGACGTCATCAAAAATAACGCAGTTCAGCAGATGACAGATTTATGATATTTTTTTTCTTATTTTTCCTAGAAAATAGTCTCTTAACCACACTGTGGGGGCTATTTCAGCAAAACACAGATTTATGATGGGTTTTTTTTCTTATTTATCCCAGAAAATAGCTTTTGACATTTTATGCAAATTGTCTCCTCATATACAAATTGTCTCCTGCCTGAGGAGACAATTTGCATGAAATGTCAAAGTCTATTTTCTTGGAAAAATAAAAAAAAATATTTCAAATTGCCGTCTAATAAAACTTTTTACTCAGCATGCTAAGAATTAACATAATACTCATAGATTTTGTGACAAATGTAGAAAAAAAAACAACAGGGTTAACCATTTAAGGCTAGCGTCTCATAAAAGGGATTTTGGCAAACAGTGTAGACCCAGATCAGATGCTGCAGAATGCGACATCTGATCAGGATCCACACTATTTGCATTAAGTTCAGAAATTTATACAAAACATGACAATAATAAAAACTAACCTGGCACCCTTTATATAGGAAATGGACCTGTCCAAAGAGTATGGTGGAAGAGTCCACTCGGCATAAATGGGTTAAAGTATCATGATGCAGTATCATATCGAACACACGATATCATGATAATATCTTGATACTTTTTTCTGGTGCATAGCGCCAGGTAAGAGTGAGTATCCATATAATACTTTTCTTATTTCTGCATGGAAGCATATGTTGTGGGTACTCATTAGAAGTGCCTTGGTGAGGCACTTCTAATGAGTACCACAACATCTGTTTTTGTGGAGAAATAAGAAAAATATGAATATGTTTCTGATGAAAAACATGCCTGATCTGGAGCTGTGTGGTGATATCCAGCTCTAGAAGGTATGTTCTATCAGGTCATAGCTCATATTGTTTCTGTTATAGGTGTTCGATATATAATCGCTGATACACATTCCTATGCAGTTGTGAGCAAGGATCTGTGGATGGGGAAAGAACTCCACACTCTCACAAGGAAAGAATTAGAAATATATTTAGAGGTACTGTTTGCAGGATCTCTGTTTTTGTCCTACCTTCATTAGCATGGGCGACTTAGCCGTGCAAGTTTCCGTCCATCCATTCGTTGGTTTGTCCATGTTCTTGTGTCCACCCTTGCTTCCATCCTAAATGAAGTCTTCATATTGTAAAATCGCACTGAGCTTAACAAGGAAAGTTCCACCTTTAAACACTCACACTCTTCTGGTGCTTGTGTTTACCTTTTAGTACCCTTGTGTTCTCCTTTTAGTACGCAAGTGCACCATAAACTTCAACAAAGTTCTTTATATTGTTTTCTTTCATTTTTTTTTATATTTTTCTGTATGTGCTTTGTTAGTCCTATAAGAAAGCAACTCTAGATAAGATGCCTTTTTCTTTTTCCTGCCAGAAAGTTTTGTTATGTCCCCTCTTTTTTGGCACTTTCATATTTATCAGCAGAGAAATTTTCATGCTCAGCTATGTTTAGCAAAAAAGAATTTGCAATTGTTCTTAATTTTGAGATTTATTAGCATAAAACATTTCATGCTGAGCTGAGTTGAGCATGAAAAAAGTATTATAACCCCAGGGCCTGGTTGGGGGTTGTTAATGGACAAATTTTGGCAATTTGACTAGAGTTACCTGCCCTCCACTGGATAATGGAAAATATAAAACATATACACCATAATCTACTAATGCTTAGATCCATGTAAGCTAAACAACCTTGCTGTATTCAAACGATAGCCGGCCTTGGCGGCTCAGTTGGATGCATGTCAGACAGGTGATCTGGAGGTCGCACGTTTGATCACCGCCGGGTCCGGCAACATTCTTTTGTGAAGATTGATCATGAAATATTTTCTATAGTCATTCTCTCCCTTCCACTGATTCAAGAAGGGCAGTTGTCAGTTTCTGGCAAAATAAAGTGCACCAATACTGGTTAGTTGCATAGAGGACTAAGCCTTCCCAGGAAAAGTGTGGTTAGGTAAACTGACCGGCTCAACATGACCCTGATGGATTGACTGGGCCATAAAACCTTATCTCAGTGTATCCAAAGAAGAATATAAATGGTCACTTTTCTATATAATCTATACATTTTTTTGGATACAACACTTTTGGGGTCCACCTTTAAGCCACCTTACCTCTGAAACCATCTTATGAACCGTTTTCAGAAGAATTCTTAAGGAGGAGTATTTGGTGATAATTCTGGGATAATTTTTTTTTATTTCTCCATAAAAAACATACATTGTAGGTACTCATTAGAAGCGTATACTTTATGGAGAACTGGATAAAATCATCCTGCAATTATCACCAAATACTTTTTCTTAATCCTTCTCTTGCTGAACACCACATGCCCTGTCTTAGTAAACAGTGTAGAGCCAGATCAGTTGGCTTCTGAAGAAGCCAACTGATCTGGATATGCACTGTTTGTCATTCAGTATGTGAATTTATATCAACAGCCTGGATCAGGTAATCTGATTGGCTGAAAATTGGAAGTGGGCGTGGCATCTTAATTTATTCAGAGCTCTAGAGAAGGAGGATATCTAGATAGATATTTGCTTATTTCTCCACAAAAACAAAATTAATGTTGTGGGTACTCATTAGAAGCACCTTGCAATGGTGCTTCTAATGAGTACCCAAAACTGACTGCTGGAGAATTAAGAAAAATGTCAATACTTTTTGGCTGAAAAAAGTGTTAACTAGTGCTGTGACTGTGCACTTAACTAATATCCGTCGCAGCGTCAGTAAATTACCTGCGGACATGTGAAGATTCAGCTTGGCCTGTGCATTTATGCAGTCGCATCAGAATCTTCATTCTTCATGGGTGCGTTTTGGATAGCCAAGGATGCAAAGTTTCCTCATGAGGACAATGGAAACTCTTGATCAGACTGTGCAGATGCGCTGGCTGCTTTGAGTCTTTGATGGGAGCACATGTCATATTGACAGAAGGTATGTGTTCTCACATTGCGATTCATAGTATGACTACAATATGTGACACAATGTAATTTTTTTTTATCTCTTGTCTGTTTTACTGTTTCAGATGCCAAGACATTTTAAACGAATAGGACCTTTACTGATTTTGGCAACACTTCCTGTAGTCGGTAACTTTTTCTTTGCTGTTGCGTAAGTATCTCGGTAACTTGGAAACATAGCTTTAGATAAGTTTGGGTATTAGGTAAATATTTTTCTTATTTCTCCACAAAAACATATGTTGTGGGTACTCATTAGAAGCACCTCACTGAGGCGCTTCTAATGAGTACTCACAACGTGTTTTCCTGGAGAGATAAGTAAAATATCAATACTTTTGGATTGAAAAAAAAAAAAGCATCTTATCAAGAGCTATGCTAGAAAAGTAGGTTATTCACGTGAACTGTGAGTTGAACACAACATCAGAAAATGTACCTTCAGACATGGGTGCCCAGCATAGATTCAGATCAGCCTGTACATTCCTCAGTCTGATCAGAATCTTCACTGGGCACATTTAGATCGCCAAGGATGCAAAGCTTCTTCATGCAGTCAATGAAGATTGATCAGACTGCGCAGATGTGATGACTGATTTGAGTCAGGTACAGATGTCGGAAGGTATATTGTATGTTAGGGCTCATTTGTTTATACAGGATCTGACTGCTGATCCTGGCTCGTGAGTTCGAACTCCACCTCGGTCACATAACTTTTGCAGTGATTGTGAAATAATTTCTTCCCTTTTATTTGGCTGATTCAAGAAGGACAACTGTCAGTTACTAATAAAAGTATGTTAATGCTTAGAGTACGAAGCCTGCCCAAGGACAGTATGGGTAGATTAACGGACCGTGCTTGACGTGACCCTAATGGGTTGATTGGGCCTAAAACCCAACTCTAACAAAATCTTGTGTGTTATAGCAAATGTTCTAAAAAATCAAACAGTAAAACCTCAATTTGGAAACAAAACCAAATATTATAATATCTTTAGGGAAGTAAGTAATTTTGTAAAATTGGTTACTCCCCTTTGCTTCTTCAGTTGAAAGAGACAGTAGATTTAGGTCTTGTTTTGTTGCATCACGAAAACATGCATATATAGTTTTGACCCCCTTAAACCCTACTTTTATATAGTAAAACTGGGGTTTACAGGGGTATATGTTATTTTTCTTATTTTTGTTCAAGACATATTGTGAGTATTCGTTAGAACCGCCTCATTGAGGCAGTTCTAACAAGTACCCACAATCTATGTTTTGAGCAGAAATATGAAAAATATCCGAATTTTTATATTGGAAATTTTTCATGTTTTGATGGTAAAATTTTCAGTATATTTGAATAGACATGTTTTCGTTATATTTTTGCTCAAAATGTTCATCTTGATGATTTCTGGGTCTAGTTTAAAATTGGGTCACTTGATATCAGAAACTAGGTCACCAGGCCAAATCAAAGGAAAACCTTGTTGATGCTCTAGAGGTCACATTTTTGAAGTGATCATCATGAATCTTGCTTAAAATGTTTGTCTTGATGATTTCTAGGTGACCCATATTTCACTGTCCAGTGACTTTCTTAAGTTTTTCTGTTTAGGTCAGTTTCTTAGTAATTATTGATCCTACAGAGTGATATTTGGTACTTGTGAAGTGTTTGTGTTTAGATCAGTTTTTCAGTAACTATTGCTCCTACAGCCAGTGATACTTAGTACATGCATACATCTTAGCATGGCCTCTTGAAAGCAGTCGTCCATATTTGACCTTGACCTCTATTTCACAGTCCATTAGACATGCTACATTGTCTTACTTGTTAATATAATCATTTTGAATTTTGATCAGAATGTTTGCCTTGATCAGTTCTAGGTCAGGCTCTCAAAGTGCTATGATACTCAGGTGAGCGTTACATGGCCCTCTTGTTGATTTTAGACAAAGAAAAAAAACAAAAACATTTTGAATGGTGAAAGGTCTTCTTTATTTTCAGGTACTTTTTCCCACGTCAGATGTTGACGCACCACTTCTGGTCAGAGGTACAGAGAAAGGAGTTTATGCAGCATTTTCACAAACAAAAAGTCAGCCACTTTCCTATAGTCCTGGATCATATGTATAAACAAATTACAAGACATACATATGGTACAGCTAAAGAAAACTTTCTACACATAATAAAAAAGGTATTGGTCCATTATTGATCATTTATTATCATTTACCCATTTATATTGAGTAGACTTTTCTATGACAACTCTTTGGACTGGTCTTTTTCCAATAAAGGGGTGTTTGTTTGTTGTTTTTTTTGTGGAGACTGCTTTAGCAGGCAGGAGTGGCAGAGAGATAATTTTTCCGGTGTCGAGACTGCTTTAGCAGGCAGGAGTGGCATAGAGATAATTTTTCCGGTGTCAGCATTGTCATTGTTGTTGGCATCAACAATGTTAAGTCTGTGTTTAACTTGGTTTCTCAAACACCAATGCTTCTATGCTAATGAAACTTCATACACACACCTGCCATGATGGACCTGTTCCACTGCCATTGGCCATTACTGACATTGTTCTACTTTTCACATTTAGTTGAACAATGTTTAGTCTGTGCATTTAACTCGATTTCTTGAACCTGACCAGCAGTCACAAGATAATCATTCAGCAAATTTCTTGTATTGTTACTACAGTCAAACCTGTCTTAAGCAGCCACCCATGGGAAGCTTAAAATGTGGCTGCTGAAGGCAGGTGGCTGCTTAATACAGTTCAAATATATAAGTCTATGAATTTTGGGGCAACTTTCCTCTGGCTGCTTAATACAGGTTGGCTGCTTAATAGAGGTGACCACTAACACAGGTTTGACTGTATGTTTAATAGAAATTCCTGGTCTTAATGCAAACAATGTAGATCCTGATCAGATGCCACATTCTGGAGGTTTCCCGACAAAAATTGGTTAATACCATATTCGCCCTAATTACCGCAATGCTCCTATAAGAAAGATCATAGGCAGATGATTCAAATAAAATGTTAAGCCTTATTGTCTCTGAAAAATAATAATAATAAAAAAATTGTTGTCTGCTGCAGTTATGATTAGCACTTTAAGTATACAGATCAGCCACTTTAATCTGGGTTTAGAACGAGATTCTCATGATGTAAAGTCGAAAGGGCAAACCTCTCAGCCACCCGGATGGTTAACACTTAGCATGTTGGGTAATAATTTCAGCAGACGACATTTTGAAATATTTTTCTTATTTTTTTTTTTTCAGAAAATAGGATTTGACATTTCATGCAAAGTGTCTTTGCATGAAATGTCTAATCCTATTTTCTGGGAAAAATAAGAGAAATACCATCAATTTGTCATCTGTTGAATTTGCCCATAGCTCTGTAAATGTTAAAGGTCAGTAAACATGTAATAATAATAATAATAATAATAATAATAATATAATAATAATAATAATAATCGACTTTATTTATAGAGGGTAACACATTTAGTAATATAGTACTAATCTTCTATGTGGCCCTCTTTATTCCTGGGTAGAAACCAGTACTAAGCAATGTGGATAAAGTCTCTTGCTGAAGGAAACAACAATGTGTATGCATTTCAGTTATCACAGAATAAACAGCCAACATTAGAAGAAGTAATCGCTGTGAGACCATCATTTAACAAATTCCCATTTAGTGTAGAAGTCCTACCAACTGTATATTATGTAAGTATAGCACTTCCATCTGCGTGTTATTAAACATGTGTTATTAACTTTTACCACTCTATGCTAATTCAGCAGACAACAAACTGATATTTTTCTTAATTTTCCCACAAAATAGGCTTTGACATTTTTGTCTCCCTAGGAGACAATTTGCATGAAATGTCAAAGCCTATTTTCTGGAAAAATAAGAAAAAATATTTCAAAATCTAGTCTGCTGAAGTTTTTACCTACCATGCTAAGCATTAATTTTAACCTCTCAGAAAACCTGTTTCTCTGGAAAAATAATTGTCACTGAAGGAATTCAAATAAGTATCCCTAAAGTTTTGCCTAGAGTTAAGTTTGCACAGTATGCCCATAGTGTTTACTCGAGAAATTGCTAGATATTTTAAAATTTATGCAACAAACATAGAATACCATGATCAGTTTGCTTGGTTGCACAAGCCAGTCTTCACCTGCATTGTTCTCAAAGTGACCTGAACCATTGTTGCTCAAAAGTAGTTAACTTTGACTCATCCATTTCAAAAACACCGGCCTCGGTGGCTCAGTTGAATGCGCTGTCCTACTGGAGACCAGGAGGTCGCGGGTTCAACCCCCGCCGAGATCGGCAACATTCTTTCGTGGAGATTGATCGTGAAATATTTTCTACGGTCATTCTCTCCCTTTCGCTGATTCAAGAAAGGCAGTTGTCAGTTTCTGGTGAAAGAATGTGCACAATACTGGTTAAGCGCTTAGAGGACTAAGCCTGCCCAGTAAACTTGTGGTTAGGTAAACTGACCGCGCTCGACATGACCCCATTGGGTTGACTGGGTCTTAAAACCTCAACACAAACAAACAAACTGAAGTGATTGAAATCTAACTTAAGAGGGTTTTACTTGAAAAAAAAACTTTATATTAGCAATGAATAAAATACATGATTTTTGTAAGGAGAAATATTGCTTTGTTAGGCTCATAAACTTTCACTATGCCCAAATTCAAAGGTGAAGAATAAATAGGAAACTCAACCAAACTTGCATCAAGTTAACTTTGACATACACATTTTCTTCAAAATGTCAGTGTTTCCCATATCAAAAGAGTCAGCTGTATTCTATTATCCTTTCAGAGGTTAGTAGCGAAATTGTTTGATATGACAAAGAAACAGATTAGGAAACCCATCCAAACTTGTATCAAGTTTACTTTGACATAAACTTTTTCTTCAGTATAGTTAAGCTTATCAAAAGAGTCATCTGTATTGTATTGTCCTTTCAGAGATCATTAGCAAAATTATTTGATATGACAAAGAGACAGAATGGTCTTTTACAAGATGCCTTAATTCTATTACACACAGACAGGGCCATGGTTAGAGAAGGCTTTGACCAGATGACAGATTGGGAAATAGAAAAGGTGAGTTATCTTTGCATTTCACCGGACTGGTCTGGTAAAAAGGTGGCCTGTAGGAGATGTTAGGGGCTGTAAGAGTTAGAGCCCATCATGTCTTGGGCTACTGCATATGAAAGGCAAGGCCCAAATACTCTCCTTTCACTGCCTTTATCATTCTCCTGAAGGGTTACATTTACTGCTGGGTGAACAGAGAGATTTTTGAAAAAATACATTCCAGATGATTTACTATGCATTTCAAATGTTTTGTTTGTTTGTTTATCTGGTCAAGGAAAACTAATTAATCAATTCTAAAGTCTTAATCTAAAATTTAAATTCAACTTGCTTAAAAAAATTTAAATCATATTTCTCTACAGGCATGCTATAATAGAGGCCTCAATCCTACAGACCTTTCTAAAGAGGAGCAGATTGAGTATTTAAAAATGTGGACCAGTATAACACAGACAATAGATGGTAGGTAATACTCACATAAACTATAGTAGTTAATCATCATGTCATAGCTCGCGGGCCCCCGTAGCCTAGTGGATAGGAGAGTTGACTCTTAATCCATTAGGTTTCTCACCACTGTGGTTCGAGCCTCGCTCAGGTCACAAGTGGGAAAGCCAAGTTCTGCTTACGGATGGTCAGGTGGTTTTTCCGGGGTTCTTCGGTTTTTGCCCACCTTTGATGATTGATCGGCCCGATATAAGAGAAATAGTCCTGAAACGGCCATAAAACCCAAATCAAAAAAAAAAAAAAATGTCATAGCTCCAGATAAGTGGGTGTATCCTTGTAAATAGTTCTCTTAATTCTCAATGAAAACATGTTGTGGGTACTCATTAGAAGTGCCTCGCCAAGGCGCTTCTAATGAGTACCTACAACATATGTTTTCAAGGAGAAATAAGGGACATATCGGCAGTTTTGGTTGAAAAAAGGGTTTTATCTAAAGTCGTGTCATCTGTCTCTCAAGAAAATCAGCACACAGCATACGTGTGGTGTGTTTCTTTCTTTTTAGAACTTCCAAATAGGAAATGGTTTCTTGATAGCCAATGACATGCTTAAAAAACATTCTGCTGACTGTAACACAATTCCATTTGAAGTATCCTTTGCATAATACATTTAAGTATGCAAAAGCTAAGAAATTTTCAGAAACCAGCCATTTATGGCAAATTTACTCCTATAAATCTGCAAGGTAAAGCAAGCTGGTGTGGCAAATTGAATATAAATCAGACAAAATCTTTCAGATTTGTTAAAATTGTTAGGAACCGGCATTCAAGATGGTCCCATGACCATACATAATGGCAAAAGCTCTTAATGCTTAGCATGTGGGGTAATAATTTCAGCAGATGACATTTTGAAATAATTTACTTGTTATTCCCAGTAAATAGGCTTTGACATTTCATACAAAGGAGACAATTTGCTTGAAATGTAAAGCTTATTTTCTGGGAAAAATGAGAAAACTGTCATCAGTTTGTCATCTGCTAAATTCGCCCAGAAAGCGGTAAGAGTTAAACAACTATAAACTGCATGGCCATGTGAGTTCAAATTGCACATGGAACATACTTGGGGCAAAATCTTTCAAGTTTGTATTTCCTTTACCACTCTCTGGGCAAATTCAGCAGACAATTTGATAATATTTTTTTATATTTTTTTGAGAAACCAGACTTAAACATTTCATGCCATTTGTCACATGAGAACAATGAATACCCAAATTCATGCAGTCTGATCAGGGCCTTCTCTGCTGATAAATGCTAGGGAGTGCATATGAAGCTAGTTTAAACAAACAATAAGGCTTCTAACAGATGTGTGATTAGAAAATATAGTTCAAGCAGTCAATGGCGATTTTCATCAAAAATGATTCTAGGGATATTCTTGCATGTTCAGGTGTTCGAGAGATCATTGTTCAAGCCATCTGTGGTTCTTTCAATTGAAATATATAGGGAAACTGTCCTACCAGGACCAGCAAATTTGTTAAAGCAAACCATGGTGTTAAGCAAGCAAAGCTTGACCCAGGATTTATTTTCTGTTTTCAGAAACCATCCAGTATTTCATATTGTTGTCTGTGAATTCTTGACCTACATATATATTTTTTTTTTTGTTTCAGAACCAGTCTATGAAATCATGCAAACATGATCTGTATTTTTTTCTGTTTCTGAAACCAGTCAATGAAATCATGCAAACATGACCTGTATTTTTTTTTGTTTCAGAAACCAGTCTATGAAATCATGCAAACATGACCTGTATTTTTTTCTGTTTCAGAAACCAGTCTATGAAATCATGCAACCTGACCATGACATATTTTTTATCTGTTTCAGAAACCAGTCTATCTCTGTTACTGCACTGTCCATTGTTACTAGCTTACAATCATCCATCAAATACCAGATTGGTGGTAGACAAAAAATTCAAATGGCGAAGAAAAGGTCCATGAATGTGTTTGACTCAGAAAACAATAAATCAGTAAATTTCTTGGCTCTAGATAAGAGCAGTAGCCAGATAAATATTTTTCCTATTTCACCATGAAAACATACATTGTGGGTACTCATTAGAAGTGCCTCAGTGAGGCACTTCTAATGAGAACACACAATATATGTTTTTGCGGAGAAAAAAAATATCAAGGAATATTTAGTTGAGAAAAAAAGCAACTTATCTAGAGCTATATAGTACGACAGAAGACCAAGCTTTTGTCTGCTGCAAGCACTAATAGGCAGATGGCAAATATATGAATTAGTTAAAATTTCCTTCTTTTTTTTTCCCCCTGAAAACAGGACTTGACATT
The DNA here is from genome assembly GCA_964016985.1 of Anodontia alba. Taxonomy (NCBI): domain Eukaryota; kingdom Metazoa; phylum Mollusca; class Bivalvia; order Lucinida; family Lucinidae; genus Anodontia; species Anodontia alba. The sequence continues at coordinate 9,737,763 of OZ024837.1, forward strand.
TTATTGGATATGCTAAATCTGGTTTGCATAAAATGGCAAGCCCAGTTCTAATATTTAACATATAAAAGTACTCTTAGGTCAGATTCAGCAGACGACAAACTGATATTTTTCCATTTTTTTTATCACAGAAAATAAGGTTATACTTTTTATGCAAGTTGTTTCCCAAAGAGGTGATTTAATTAAAATATCATGTCCTGGTTTTTTTTTGTGGAAAAATATTCCAAAATGCCATCTGGGATAATTTTATTTGTTTGTGCTTAGTATGCTGGGTAAATATTTCAGTAGACAATATTTTGAAATTTTTTTCTTATTTTTCTCAGAAATAAGATTTGACATTTCATGCAAATTGACTCTTAAGTAGACAATTTGCATGAAATAAGATTTGACATTTCATGCAAATTGTTTCCTTAAGAGTCAATTTGCATGAAATGTCTTTGCAAAATAAGAAAAATGTCAATTTGTCATCTGCTGAATTTGCTCATAGAATGGTAAAGGTAAAACCATTCTGCAAAATGGTTACACCTTCTGAACCAATTTGGAAGGATTTTTGTTTTTAAAAAAAATGAGATTTTCTCAGTGCCATATCAAAACATGTAGACCAATGGAATTGTTTGATGGCCAACAGAAGCTGCAGGACAAATTGAAACAGTAGGAAACACAATAACTAAATATTCAGATATCATAGCTCCGTCCCAGTCAGCATTCTACGTAAATCTATATCGGGCCGTCATCGGCCCGTCAGGGTAGCTGACGGGCCGATGACGGTCCGATGTAGATTTACGTAGAATGCCAGCTGGGGTAAGCATCCAAATGGCTGAGTGGTTAGGGCTCTTGTATTTGAGGTTTCACTGGAAGTGAAATTTGGTTTATAACCATACAATGCTTCATTGCACAGTTGTTCATTATCACCCTTCAGTGCAGATACATTAGGAGCAGTTTGATCTGGGTCTACACTTTTTTCTCAGGGCTCTCTGTCCATCCAAATATTTAGGATAAATATGGTACTTTCTGTCAGGTTAATGTTCTCGTGTTTGCCATAGTTATGTCAAGATCCATGCAGTGACTAACTTTTGCAATACTTATGGCCAGTAAAAAGCTATGTAAGTTTCTGTATGGCAGTAAAATGCTATGTAAGTTTCTGTATGGGAGTAAAAAGCTATGTAAGTTTCTTTATGGCAGTAAAAAGCTATGTAAGTCTGTATGGCAGTAAAAAGCTATGTAAGTTTCTATATGGCAGTAAAACTTATGTAAGTTTCTGCCACAAGAAATGACAGTTGCTTTAATTTTACATGTACATGAGCTGAATCCTTGTGTCATGTTGATTGTCCTAAAATTTGACGCATCCGCTTCTCTGACAATTTGGCATATGTAAACAGTGCATGACTGCTCCTGAAATTGCTATCTTCTCAGGGTCTACAGTATTTGCCATTCCACAGTATAGGCATCAAATATGGTTTTTCATGCATAAACATTCGCCAGGTCCCAAGGGAGTTGTTGAAAACCGAGGGTGGAGGCCACAGTTTTCAACACCTCCCAAGGGACCTTGCGAATGTTAATGCATTGAAAAACCATGTTCGGTCGCTATTATTGCATAAAAACTAAAAACATTTGCTACATTTCGCGTTATTTCTAGCACTATTTTGTTTTGCCTTTTCACCGATGTCTCATGAATGCAATTTCCACGGATATGCTCGTTCTAGGGCTGGGCAGTACACATCCCGTGGTGGTGGCAAGTATGTGGCCCCAGTACAAACATATTGAAAGTTGCGTAGCTGTGCATTAACAGCACATGAATTGCCTTGTTAATACAATGCTTTTTGCTGGTTAATGCATGGCTGTTAATAACGTGCGACATTGTTTTTTATGCAATAAAGCACTTTATAAGATAATGCATAAAAAGGAAACTTCAGGCAAGAAAAGTTTGAAATAAAGCATTCAAAATGTTAGGACATTTACTGTATCTCTTTGTATCTGTTCATGTCTTTGTATCATGTTCCACATTAGTTTTGGTCTACAAATATACGTTTCATGAAATCCTCAAACAAGCAAATATTATCATAGGATTTGTTAGGTAGGAATATTTGATGGGAATTCTAGGATGATTTTTACCAGTTCATACTAAAAGCGTGTTGTGGGTACTCATTTGAAGTGCCTCAGCCAGGGGCTTTTGATGATTATCTACGTTTCTTATGGAGAAATAAAAATTATCCCAGAATTATCATCAGATTGTCTTCTTTACAAATTGTCTGTCCTGCATGTATATCTCATTCTAATGCACTCGCGTATGTAACGCGACGTCTGATTGGATAACGTCAAAAATTTGCGACGGTATATTCTGTGATATACTGTCGCAAATCCGACGTCATCACGTAACGTCGCTTCTCATTGGCTGGCATTTGGTTTTACACAGCTCACAGCACTTGTCGTTTTGTGCAAATAGTACATTATTTCAACAGAAAAAATGAATAAATGCATTAGAATGGGGATAACTGCATCAAATTTGTCATTTGGGGAGGTAAATCGGCGGTTTTACGGTCGCAAATTACGTTTTACGGCTCCGCTGACGCGTCGCCGTAAAACGAAATTTCCGACCGTAAAACCGCCGATTTACCTCCCCAAATGCCAAATTTGAATGCAGTTATCCCCTAATTGAATTCCTGATAAAGACGTTATGTTTCTGTATCTACAGCAATATTTTCTTATTTCTGTACAGGCTTTTATTCGTTTTTCGCTAGATAAGTAGGATGTCAAAATAACTATTTTTTCTTATTGCTTCTGGGGGTGGTTGGGTGAGGCAAAGGTGTCGTGTATCTTGCGTCACTGGGGAGTCCAACTGATATTGGCTTACAGTTGGGCAAGGCCTGCTACCTTTGTAGCAGGTAAGGATAGAGGGGGAATGATTTTACTTCTTCTATTTTTCTCACCGCTGTGGTTCGAGCCTCGCTCGGGTCATATGTGGGAAAGCCAAGTTCTGCTTACGGATGGTCAGGTGGTTTTTCTCCGGGTTCTCCGGTTTTCGCCCACCTTCGATGAACGATCGGCTCGATATAAGTGAAATATTCTTGAAAGGGCTGTAAAACCCAAATAAAAAAAAAAAAAAAAAAAAAAAAAACAACAAAAAACTTCTTCTCTTTCTTCACTTACATTCATTTTCCTCCTTCCCTGTCACTCTCTTTCATCTCCTCTACTATCTCGACTATCTCTCTTCTCCCTTTCTCTGGGAGAGACACAAAATGACCCACAAGGGTTGACGTGTCGTTAAACCCCAACACAATCAAAAAATTATTATTTCTCTACTAAAACATATATTGTTGGTACTCATTAGAAGTGCCGGCCTCGGTGGCTCAGTTGGATGCGCCGTCCAGGAGGTCGCGGGTTCGACCCCCGCCGAGATCAGTAACATTCTTTCGTGGAGATTGATCATGAAATATTTTCTACGGTCATTCTCTCCCTTCCGCTGATTCAAGAAGGGCAGTTGTCAGTTTCTGGCGAAAAAATGTGCACAATACTGGTTAACCGCTTAGAGGACTAAGCCTGCCCAGTAAACGTGCAGTTAGGTAAACTGACCGCGCTCGACATGACCCCATTGGGTTGACTGGGCCATAAAACCTCAACACAAACTCATTAGAAGTGCCTCACAGAGGCACTTCTAATGAGTACCCACAATGTATGTTTTCATGGAGAAATAAGAAAAAATTCAACACTACTGAGTAGCTTCTAATAGAAGTACTTCTAATGAGTACCCACAATTTGTTTTCAGTGGGAAATAAGAAAAAAATTAACACTACTGAGGCGATTCTTATGATTACCCACATGTCTTCGATAAATAAGAAAAGTATCTTTTTTTGTTGAGAAAAGCACCTTACCATGAGCTATGCAGTAAAATGACTCAGTTTGAAATTCCATTTGTTTGTATTTTCATATATGTTGCAATGTTTCTATCCTTTCTTATTCTTTCTTTTCTTAACTCTTATAGTAAGTTTTTTTGTAAAATAAAATAAATATTTAATCTTCATATTTATCAACACAATTATGCAGCAGCTTATTAGAAATGTCACATATTGTATACTGGGCCACATGATAAGGGTCCTTATGTCATGTGAACAGCCTGTGCAGGTGTCGGTCTGTCTCATCAGGGCTATGCTGTCTGACGGTGTACGAGTTCTGTTATTTCTAACAAAACAGTGTAGGCCCTGATCAGACTGCACAGATGTGTATGTGATACATTGCAGTCAAAATGAAATATTTATGGGGGGAAGGAGGGGAACGGGAGTATGGAGACATATGTTTTTAAAAATATTCCAATTCATGATTGTATGTGTTTTTGTCTTAACCCTTGTCCTGCTGAATAAATTAAGATGCCATACCCACTTCTAATTTTCAGCCAATCAGATTACTTGATCCTGATTGCTGCTATAAACTCACATACTTAATGGCAAACAGTGCAGAAGCCAACTGATCTGGATCTACACTGTTTTCAAAGGCAGGGTATATCCGGGTTCAGCAGGACAAGGGTTAAAAACCCTGTTTTCATATTAATGATGTGATTTGTTATTGAAGTGTTCATTATTATATATTGTTCATATATTGTGCCTTGCTAATAAAAGCTACATAAACTACGTGTATGATATCGGATTCATTGGTTTAACACTTAGGATGCTGGGTAAAAAATTCAGCAAACCTTGCAGCAGGTAAGGGTAGAGAGCGAATGTTTTATTCCTTCTATCTCTTCACTGTCATTCATTTTCCTTTCTCCCATGTCCCTCTCTTTCATCTCCTCTAATCTCTTCCATCTCTTCTCCCTCTCTCTAGGAGACGACACAAAATGACCCACAAGGGTTGACGTCGTTAAACCCCCAACGCAATCAATCATTAAACATTTGGAAATATTTTTCTTATTTTTTTTCTAGAAAATAGGCTTTAACAGTTCATGCAAATTGTCTCCTAAGGAAACAATTTACATGAAATTTCAAAGCCTATTTTTAGGGAAAAAAATAAGAAAAATGCCTAATGGAATAATGGACGGGTTTTTCCATTGAAGAATAAAGTTAACATCACTTTCAAAAAAGGTTAACCAAAAGGTAACCTCTGACGACGCCAGATGCCCACCTAAGCATCGCTACTTTAAAGGACGCAATTTTTTTGTGAAAAATAAGAAAATAATATCAATACGAAAAGTATCGTCCATTTGTCATCTGCTGAATTTGCCAAGAGAATGGTAAAGGTGAATCATAAGGAAAAGGGCCTTATATGAACAGCTCATAAATGAGACAGTGTGAGAGAATGTAGTGTACAATATGTGAGCCCAGCATAGACTCTAATCAGCATTTTGCACAGACTGGTGTTTCCCATTGTTAAGTCAGCTTTTAAGGGCTACAGGTTTCATTTGTTTGTGGAAATGTCCCACGCTATGCACTGTGTAGTGTATTTTTTATACTGATTATGTTTGATCAGTGGATTGCTAGACATGCGAAATGTGCATTTCTTGTAAGGGTGAATACTTGGAAACGTGACCAGTCTCATGGTCTTGTTGAACTGATGCTATGAGACGTTGGTGAGGTAATTCATTGTTTTGTGACATGCCCCGCTTACATGATACTAGTTGTGTGTTTATATAAATATTTTCAACATTTGATGTACTACTGTCTATGGGTTGGTCATGACTATATCAGTTGGTTGGCTAGGACTATATCAGCTGGTTGGCCACGACTATATCAGCTGGTTGGCCACAACTACACTGCAGCGCCGTTATAACGCGGAAACCGTTATAACGCGGTTGGGCCTTGGCTCCCTTTTTTTTTCCCACCAGTTTGAAAGTGTTGCCCTTTTTCCGTGGAACGCTGCAGTCTAAAAATCGCCAGCCGTGACCATATACTCGCTGATTTACTCATTCTTTTTTACCAAACTTTTCATCAGTTTTTGTCTTTAGGCTATTTCAGATCACGTCCGCGCACCATTTACAAGCCATACTACGGTAACTGGCACAGCCCTCAACGATAATTTTCATGTATTATAAGAGAAATAAAAGAAATAATAAAAGTAACTTACGCAACACAAATTAATTACATAATTATCCTAACACAGTCATAAATCAACACTTCACTGTCCTTTTTGCTGTAATGGTAGTCTGATAATTAATCCGTTTGTGTGACGTGTGAATGCACTGCCACAGTCCATAGCTCTAGATTAAGTGTCTTTTTTTTTTCTTTTTTAATTAAAAGACTGTTATTTTTCCTTATTTCTCCATGAAATTGTAGGTTTTGGGTACTCTCTGGAAGTGCCTCAGCGAGGTGCTTCCAATGAGTATCCACAACCTACGTTTACGCGGAGAAATAAGAAATTTAATATGTGGAGACTCCTCTAGTCTGGAGCTGTGGATAGACCCCTTATCTGGAGCTATGACAGTCGGCATGTCCAAATAGATCAAAGAAACGGGTCAAGTGTGAATACACTGAGACAGCTTATAGCTCCAGATAAAGCGTCTTTTTTTTAGTTAAAAAGTACTGCTACCCTAGGTTAACAGAAATAGACTGCTGGGAAACGAGATGTACTTTCTGGACAAACATGAAACTAAGACTGGTCAGTGCTCTTTATAAAAAAAAAAAAATATCTGAGATTAGATTTTTTTATTGTAAAAGAAATCAACAGCAGCAATAAAAACTGACCAAGCAGGTAAGCCTGTCCCTTTTATCATGTTACTAAACATCTGACGCAACAGTTGGTATTGATTTTTTTTCTGCACCTGTTGCTAAACCCTTAGCATGCTGTGTGAATATAATTAGCAGACCACCTTCTGAAATATATTTTTTTCTTATATCCTCAGGCTGCAAGATTTTGACACTGCATTCAAACTTGAGAAAATTTGCATGACAAAAGTTGTTGTATGGAAAAAAAAGAAAGAAAAAGAAAAATATCATCAATTTGTCATCTGCTGAATTTTTCCAGGGAGCAACAAAGGTTATTTTTTGACACGCAGATCAACTGTGCACATGCTCAAGGCAATTTCCAGTAAAGGACACGTTGTTTATTACACAGTTATCCATAATGCAAGACTGTTGCAGTTAGTTCCCTTGAATGATCATAAAAGAAAACAAAACAATTTAAGCTTAAAAATTTATTATTTACTGGATTAAAAGAATGAAACGGAAATCAGGCAAGGTACATGCACAAAGTTTCAACAATAAAAAATAAATAAATAAATAAATAAAAAAGGAACATACAATATAACATACATGCAATGTGTAATATCTCATAATAACTGGAGGAAACTGCAGTGGTGCAAGTGGGTGTGGTCGTCATGTTCAGTATAACGCGGACCACGTATAACGCGGTCAGTGTTCATGGCTCCCGACGACCGCGTTATAACGGCGCTGCAGTGTATATCAGTTTGTTGGCCACAACTATATCAGGTGGTTGGCCATGACTATATCAGCTGGTTGGCCATGACTATTTCAGTTTGTTGGCCACGACTATATCAGGTGGTTTGCCACGACTATATCAGCTGGTTGGCCATGACTACATCAGGTGGTTGGCCATGATTATATTGGTTGGTCATGACTATATCCTGGTTGACCATGACTGTATCAGCTGGTTGGCCATGACAATATCAGCTGGTTGGCCACGAATTTATCAGGTGGTTGGCCATGACTAAATCCGGTGATTGGCTACGACTATATCAGCTAGTTGGCCATGACTATATCAGTCGGCCATGACTATATCACCTTGTTGGCAACGACTATATCAGGTGGTTGGCCACGACTATATGAGCTGGTTGGCCACCACTATATGAGCTGGTTGGCCACGACTATATCAGCTGGTTGGCCACAACTATATCAGGTGGTTGGCCCCTACTATATCAGCTGGTTGGCCACGACTGTATCAGCTGGTTGGCATGACTATATCAGTTGGTTGGCCAAAACTATATCAGCTGGTTGGCAACGACTATATCAGCTGGTTGGTCACAACTATATCAACTGGATGGCCATGACTATATCAACTGGTTGGCCACGACTATATCAGCTTGTTGGCCAGGACCATGACTATATCAGCCGGTTGGCCACGACTATATCAGCTGGTTGACCATGACTATATCAGCTGGTTGGCCACAACTATATCAGCTGGTTGACCATGACTATATCAGCTGGTTGGCCACTATATCAGCTGGTTGGCCACGACTATATCAGCTGGTTGGCCATTACTATATCGGTTGGCTACGACTATATCAACCGGTTAGCCATGACTTTATCAGTTGGTCACAACTATATCAGCTGGTTGGCCAAGACTATATCACCTGGTTGGCCACGACTATATCGGATGGTCATGATTATAAGCTGGTTGGCCACAAATATATCAGGTGGTTGACCACGACTAAATCAGGTGGTTGGTTATGATTGTATCAGCTGGTTGGCCAGAAATATATCGTTTGGCCACGACTATATCACCTGGTTGGACATGACTATATCACCCGGTTGGCCATGACTATATCAGGTGGTTGGCAGCGACTATATCAGCTTGTTGGCCACGACTATATAAGCTTGTTGGCCATGACTATATCAGCTGGTTGGCCACAACTACATCAGTTTGTTGGCCACAATTATATCAGGTGGTTGGCCACGACTATATCAGCTGGTTGTCCACGACTGTATCAGTTTGTTGGCCACGACTATATCAGGTGGTTTGCCACGACTATATCAGCTGGTTGGCTACGACTATATCTGGTGGTTGACCACGATTATATTGCTTGGTCATGACTATATGCTGGTTGGCCACGACTATATCAGCTGGTTGGCCATGACAATATCAGCTGGTTGGCCACAAATATATCAGGTGGTTGGCCATGACTAAATCAGGTGACTGCCTATGACTATATCAGCTGGTTGGCCTTGACTATATCAGTCTGCCATGACTATATCACCTTGTTGGCAATGATTATATCAGGTGGTTGGTCACAACTATATCATCTGGATGGCCACCACTGTATCAGCTGGTTGGCCATGACTATTTCAGCTGGTTGGCCACAACTACATCAGGAGGTTGGCCCCTACTATATCAGCTGGTTGGCCACGACTATATCAGCTGGCTGGCATGACTATATCAGTTGGTTGGCCACAACTATATCAACTGGTTGGCAAAGACTATATCAGCTGGTTGGTCACAACTATATCAACTGGATGGCCATGACTATATCAAGTGGTTGGCCACGACTATATCAGCTTGTTGGCCAAGACTATATCAACTGGTTGGCCAGGACTATATCATCTGGTTGACCATGACTGTATCAGTTGGTTGGCCATGCCTATATCAGCTGGTTGTCCATGACTATATGTTGGCTGGCTACAACTATCAGCTAGTTGGCCATGACTATAATATTATCAGCTTGTTGGCCATGACTATATCAGTTGGCTACGACTATATCAGCTGGTTGGCCATGATTAAATCAGCTGGTTGGCCATGACTATGGGTTGGTCACGACTATATCAGCTGGTTGGCCAAGACTATATCAGCTGGTTGGCCACGACTATAATGGATGGTCAGGACTATATGCTGGTTGGCCCCAACTATATCAGCTGGTTGACCAGGACTATATCAGCTGGCTGGGCATGACTATATCAGCTGCTTGGCCACGACTGTAATGGATGGTCATGACTATATGCTGGTTGGCCCCAACTATATCAGCATGTTGACCACGACTATATCAGCTGGCTGGCCATGACTATAATAGTTGGCCACGACTATATCTGCTGGTTGGCAATGACTATATCAGCTGGTTGGTTACCACTATATCAGCTTGTTGGCCATGACTATCAACTGGTTGCCACAACTATATCAGCTAGTTGGCCACGACTAAATTAGCTGGTTGGCCACAATTATATCAGCTGGTTGGCCATTACTATATCAGTTAGTTGGCTGCAACTATATCAGCTGGCCGTATCGTATGGTCATGATTATATGCAGGTTGGCCATGAATATATCAGGTGGTTGGCAACGACTAAATCAGGTGGTTGGTTATGATTATATCAGCTGGTTGGCCATGACTATTGGTTGGCCATGACTATATCACCTGGTTGGACATGACTATATCACCCGGTTGGCCAGGACTATATCAGGTGGTTGGCAGCGACTATATCAGCTGGTTGGCCACGACTATATAAGCTTGTTTGCCACGAAAATATCAGCTGCACATGAAATTTGAAGAAATTTGGCCTAGGGGTTTCAGAGGAGGTCGTTCAAAGGGGTGAACAGACAGACAGACTGACGGACAGACGAGGGGTGATCACAATAGCTCATCCTGGTGAGCTAAAAAAGAAAAAGTAATATTTTCAGAGAATCCAAGCACTGGCTCACAAGATATTGTGCAGACAAGAAAGTGTCAAGCCAATGCCAATGCTGTCACGTTGACGCCTACAGGATCAGCAGCAAAACGACCGAAAAAAAACCACCAACAAAACAGTACATCCCCCTCCCAGTAGGTGGGGGGACATAATCAAAATCTTCTGCTGCAGTTGTGATTAGCTCTTTTAACTCATTCGGTGCCAAATTTCAGACGACATTTGTCATCTGCTTTTTTTTTATTTTAACAAACTGTCGTTTGGAAAGACGTTTATATGTAAAGTTGAAAGACTCACAACAGCGTAGATCCAGATGAGACGGCTCATTGAGCCATCCCATCTGGATCTTTGTTTGTGTTGAGGTTTTACGGCCCAGTCAACTCAATGGGGTCATGTCGAGCGCGGTCAATTTACCTAACCACACGTTTACTGGGCAGGCTTAGTCCTCTAAGCCGTTAACCAGTATTGTGCACATTCTTTCGCCAGAAACTGACAACTGCCCTTCTTGAATCAGCGAAAGGGAGAGAATGACCGTAGAAAATATTTCACGATCAATCTCCACGAAAGAATGTTGCCGACCTCGGCGAGGGTTGAACCCGCGACCTCCTGGTTTCCAGTCGGACGGCGCATCCAACTGAGCCACTGTGGCCGCCCCCATCTGGATCTATGCTATTTGCAAAAGCCTATTATTATCGCCTAAGGTTTAATGGAGCTGACATGAAGGCCAAGTGTAATGGTGCGTAAACATCAACAGGATACACTGAGAATGGTACATAAAAGTCAACAGGATACACCGAGAATGGTGTGTAAAAGTCAACAGGATACACTGAGAATGGTGCGTGAAAGGAAGTCAACAGGATACTGAGAATCATATTTATTTTAACCAATGACTAAACATCTCAAAGGGACACATATAGCTATACAGAATACACAAGGCATGCTCGATGAAAATCACATTTATCCCACATGCGAACATCGCTGACCAGATAAGCCTATGCACTGGTGGTAGTATAGACAGGGTCTTATCACCTTGCACAAATACTGATCCTTTGTCATAACTAAGATGCTTTTTTTATGCTTAGAACTCCAGGTAAAATTTTCAGCAGAGGACATATTGAAATGTTTTTCTTTTTTTCTTATTTCACCTATAAAACAGGATTTGGCATTTCATGCAAATTGTCTCCAATGGAGACAATGCAAATTGTCTCCAATGGCGACAATTTGCATGAAATGTCAAGTCCTATTTTCTGGGAAAAAATAAAAAAAACGTACCACTAATTTGTCGTCTGCTGAATTTGGCAGAGAGTTGAAAAGGTTAATCTTACTACCCTACAAAATGTGGGTAAGCACTGGAACTGCCCTGCCAAGGCCATTCTAATATGTACCTGCACATTTTTTTTTTTTGTGAAGAAATAAGAAAAAAATTCTGGGTTCTCACTTATCTAGGGTTATGTACATTCTAACAGTAAAGACCAGTCCAGACCAGCCTAAGCATCATTGTAGCCTCACAAGTGTCTTCACTATTTACCTGCACAAAATTTATGTCCTCTGCACTTAATCTTTAGCATTCTGTGCAAATTTAGCAGACAAAAACATATTTTTCTTATTTTCTTCAGAAAATAGGGCTCAACATTTCATGCTAATTGTCTAAACCTTTACTGCTCTCTGGGCTAATTCAGCAGACAACATTGACATTTTTTTTTTTATTTTCTCCAGAAATCAGGATTTGATATTTCATGCAACAATTTGCATGAAATGTCAAAGCTTGTTTCCTGGGAAAATATTTCAAAATGCCATCTGCTGAAAATTTTATCCAGAGTGCTAAGAGTTAAGGAAATGAACACACATGAAATTTTGGGAGAAAATTTCAAAAATTAATTCAAAACTCTTGTCTGCTGAATTTTTTATCCAGCATGCTAAGAGTTAATTCAGTAACGAGTAAATCCTGGCTAAACTAGACAGATGTGCATGCTGGCCTGAGTCCTAAATGTATCGATACGGGATATATGCATATCTTAAGGTATGCCTTTCACCACTATAATCTTTCAGTCAAGCAATGTTTGTGCAATAAATAAAATGGCAGCCACCTGGGGTATGTTAAATATCGTACCAATTAACCTAAATATTCTTACTATTATCCTAAAATTTGATCAAATCTATTTCAGCCACCTGAGAAAACGTACCTTCTGACGTGTGTGCCGGAAGTTTTTAATGCTCTGCTGGGTAAACATTTCAGCAGATGACATTCTATAATATTTTCCCCCAAAAATAAGTAAAAGCCTATTTTCTGGGCAAAATAAGAAAAAAAAAACATCATCAGTATGTCATCCACCAAATTAACCAGTGGTAAAGATTAAATCAAAGAATTAATTTTCAATGCCCAATTTCTGTAGCTTGAGTTTAAATCTTCTAAGAATTAGTTAAATTTTATTCTTTTTATATAACAAAAATTTCTTTCTTTCTTAAAGTCATGCACAGTTCCCAGTCAGGGCCCAGCTGTTCAAAACTAACAATGTCGTTAATTAACTTGTGGTTTAAACTTTGATCATTAAATATGGCATATACGCAATATTTTTGCTGAAAAAATGTGAGTACTCACATTTTTTTTTTTTCAGCAAAAATACTTGTAAATTAGATACTGTACTTACTAGAACAGTTAACATTTTGACCACTAACGAGGTCATTAAGCTAATGATGCTTTGAACAACTGGGCCCAGAACTTTTTCAATTAAATCCAGCAGACACTTTTAACTTACTTCTCCATGAATATGGATGTTGTATCTACTCACTACAGCTGCAAGCTAATTTTGCAAGGTAAATCTAGCGAGTAAGCGAACACATCTTCAAGGAGGAAAGTAAAATAATTGTCTGACATCACCTTTTCTCCAAGTACAAAGCAACCTCCATTAATGTTCACCTCTCTTCAACAGCCACCTCCTTTCAACAGGCAATTTTGTGAAGAAAGGTATTAGAAAGGTGGCTGATGCATAGAGCTGCAATGTATGGTCACAGCAAAGAAATAATAATGCGGAACATCCCCAGGTAAAGCCACAAGAGTCGTGTCCCGAGAACCTATCTTCTGACAAATGATTTTTTTTTTTTATTATTTTTGCATCAAAAAGTGTCCTGTGGGTACTAACAGGAATTGCTTTTATTGCAAATAACTTTAACCTCTCTCTAGGCTAATTCAGCAGATGATAAAAAAAAAAAAAAAACAAAAAAAAAAAACTGATTATATTTTTATTTTCCCAGAAAACAGGATTTGATATTTCATTTAAATTGTCTCCACTGAAGACTATTTGCATGAAATGTCAATACCTGTTTTCTGCAAATAATAAGAAAAATACTTCAATATGTCTGCAGAAAATTTTACCCAGCGTTAATACAGTGTGTACCACAATGCATGTTTTGTTGCAAAAATAACAAAAAATATATCCTAAATAATTACCTAAATTATCACCCATAGGACTTGCTGAGGAGTATTTGATAATTCTGGGATAATTTTGCTTATTTTCCCATAAAAACATACGTTGTGGGTATTCATTGGAAGCGCCTCGCTGAGGCGCTTCCAATGAGTACCCACAACATATGTTTTCAAGGAGAACTGAATTTAATTATCCTAGAATTATCATCAAATAGCCTCCTTAACAAATCCTCTGTTCACAGAAGACATTAAGTTATCTCATGACAGAGTTCGCATGTGATGCAGGTGCCCATAAAATGAACAACAAAAATGATACACAATTCTTTTGTTAACTAAATGAATTCAAAAATAATGAAATGCCAAACATACGATGTGTAAGCGGCGTCAACCAAACACCTTCCTCACCAGCACAGATCATGAGAAGCAGACAAATTATGCAGACAAGAAGTCGGCGATACACAAAAAAAAACAATACTTATGCCATATGCAGAAAGTGAATGCCCAGATAAGACTGCACTTCTGCGCAGTCCGTTTAGATTTTCTCTAGTTCAAAATATATTCTCAACAGTAACAGATGAATATGCAAGTGGGAAACAAAGGTCTAGACGATTCAGTGTTTAACATCTCTTTCAACATTATCTAAGTTATACTGAGATTATGAAAGAGAGGTAGGGAAAGGCTCGGTGCAATGAAGCATCCTACAGTTATGAGTTGCTGTTCACCTTTAGTGAGATATGAATCTGGGATATTGTGATCTGAATGCAAACTGATCGGGCGCCTGGGCCCAGCTGTTCAAAAACAAAGATGTCGTTTGTTAACATATCGTTAAAACTTTATTAAAGATGGCATTTACCCTAAAATTTTTTGCGGAAAAAATGCGAGTAGCTTTTGCATTTGCAAAAGCTACTCCCATTTTTTCAGCAAAAATACCTGTAAATTCGATATTGTACTTACTAGAACAGTTAACATTTTGACCACTAATGAACTCTTTAAGCTGACGATGCTTTGAACTGCTGGGCCTTGGAAGCCTCACGAAGGTCTTTATCTCAATGGGCAAATGCTCAGGCAGAGCTGGGCCTCTGTTAACCACACAGGGCATATAGCATGAGGGCCCTTGGTCTGTGTTATGCATCATGTGATAGTTTCCATGTTACCTAAAAAATATTACCACAACTCTACAATGGAGGGGTCTCCTGCCGCCCTGCTGAATTTGCATATTTACAATATTTAATAACTTGTCTCTAGATAAGCATAGCTACAGATAAGAAGGGGTATCCATATAATATTTTTCTTATTTCTCCACGAAAACATATGCTGTGGGTGCTCATTAGAAGCGCCTCACTGAGGCGCTTCTAATGAGTACCCACAACATATGGTTTCGTGGAGAAAAAAGAACGATAACATTTTTTGGATGAAAAAAGCGCCTTATCTGTTGCTATGGATAAGGGACTTCTTAATGAAAAAAATAAAATAAAACATTGGTATTTTTTCTCAAAAAGTATATATACCACAACATGAGAAAACGTACACTCTGACATGTGCGTCCAACGAAGACTCAAATTAGCCTGCACATCCAAATAGTCAGATCAGTCTTTGCTACCTGCATAAGAAATTTTGCACCCTTGGCTATCGAAAATGCACCCAGTGATGATTCTGATCAGACTGCGCTCAACGCAAGCTGATCTGAATCTTTGCTGGGCGCACATGGTTGGGGTTACATTTTCTGATTTTGTGGCTCATATGCTGTGGTACCCATTAGAAGTGCCTCGCTTTGAAGTATATCATGTGTACCCATAACATTCTCAAGGCGGAGAACCTACGTCATAGAAAACACTGAAAAAGACTAGATTTTTGCGAAAAGGGCCCGTTCAAATAGTTTAGTCGTTACTACACCACAACCTCTTTATAACACTACTGTTGGGGTCCATAGCATAAACTGTGTTAGTTAAACAACCGTGTTATATCAAAACAAAAATGTATAGATTATATTGAAAAATGACCATATATGGTCATTTTTCAATATAATCTATACATTTTTGGGATCCATGTTTGAATAGTGTTATATCCAAAACCGTTATAATGACACGTGTTATAAAAAGGTTGAAGTGTATTATTATTTTCGTTGATTTGATGAAAAATAGAATAAGCTCAGAGTATGTACCAAGGATGAAAGTACTTACATTTGCAGATTTTATATACTACAGTCAAACCTGTCTTAAGCAGCCACCCATGGGAAGCTTAAAATGTGGCTGCTGAAGGCAGGTGGCTGCTTAATACAGTTCAAATATATAAGTGCGAATTTTGGGGCAACTTTCCTCTGGCTGCTTAATACAGGTTGGCTGCTTAATAGAGGTGACCACTAACACAGGTTTGACTGTATATATGTACCATACCGTCATCATTGAGAACACTCCGGCACAATATTTTGATAACCTTATAAGTAAATTGTGTGCGAGTGTTCTCAACAATGACAATAGGGTTAAGCATCAAGTTAGCCAGTGTTATGCCCTGTTTCTTGCTACATTCTCCGAGTCTATCCTGGTTTTTGTCAGAACAACAAAATCGAAATCGACAGCAACTTACCCGATTTGAAAGGGTGCTTTTCACTATAACTTATAGTCCATTTCATTCTAATCTACGACGTAGGTTCTCCCCCTTGATTTTGGGGAGATATAAATTATCTGGCTACACCTCTTAGCAGACGACAAACTGATGATATTTTTCCTAGAAAATAGGATCTGATACTTCATGCAAACTGTCTCCTTAGGAGACAATTTGCAGAAAGTGTCTGATCCTATTTTCTAGGAAAAGTAAAAAAAAAAAAATTCATAAAAAAAAAAATGCTGAATTTTTTACCCAGCATGCAAAGTGTTCATGTAAGTCCAGATAAAGTGAACATTCTGATTTTTTTTTTTTTTTTTTTTTTTTGCACCAAAACGTCTGACTACTCATTGGAATCCCCTAAGAGGCAATTCTAATCAGTACCCACACGATGTTTATCATAGCACCAGATAAGAGGGGATATCCACATGACATTTTCTTATTTCTTCATGAAAACATGTTGTGGTACTGATTAAAAAGTGCCTTGGCCAGGCGCTTCTAATGAATACCTACAATATTGGTTTTCATGGAGAATAGGCAAAATATCAGTACTTTTCGGTTTGCGTCACTTCCAACAATCATTCGATCATATTGCGATGGTGTCTGGATGTGGCAGGGAGCTCAATGCTCACTTCGGAGTGCCGCCTCACTGAAATATCACACTCCAGACAATTGACATGATATTCCATCCAGTCACATTATACTGACTCCGGGCTGACCAGTTCTAGCTCTACTTTCTTTATGCCGAGCGCCAAGCCAAAGAGCAGCTAATACCATTTTTAATGCCTTTTGGCTGGGGATCAATCCCATAACCTCCCACTCACAAAGCAGACACTCTATCAACTGGGCCACAGTGCAGGTCTCTTTTCCGTTGAAAAAAGAGTGCCGTATCTGGGGCTATGTGTTCTGGTGCTGAAATAAAAATTTATCCCAAACTTCACCAGAAGTATCACTTTCTCTGAAGTTATGTTTACAATAGCACTATTCTTGCTCTTCTGGACCACAGGGCCCAGTTGTTCAAAGCTAACGATGTCGTTAGTTAACGATTCGTTAAAATTTAGATCGAGTGATACGCAGATATCAGAATATTGTATATTGAATCTGTTAAAACAGTTAACGAAATGACCCTTAACGAGCTCGTTAAGCTAACGACGCTTTGAACAACTGGGCCCAGATCTTTAATCAGAGAAAGCACACAAGAAAAATTTTAAAGATAATAAATAATACAGAACAAGAACCTTCTTCAAAAAAGTTCAAAAATTCTGTATGGCATTAACCCCTTTACCTCGAGTGGACTCTTCTACCACAACTCTTTGGACCCGTCTATTTCCAATAGCAGGGTGTTTGGTTAGTTTTTATTATTACTATATTTTATAGAAATAGAAATTCCAGTAATTAATGCAAACAGTGTAGCTCCTGATCAGACGCCGCATTCTGCGGCGTCTGATCTGGATCTGCACTGTTTGCCAATTACCCATTAGGGGTTTCCCCGACTAAAATGGTTTAAGAAATAAAACAGTAAGACTACAAATCACATGCATTCACATTAGGAGTCAGATGGTCTGCAGTTGACTTTTTTTTGTAAATGCTTAGTGGACATGATTTTTTTTTTTTTTTTTTTTTTTTAACAAACTTGTGGACTAACAGAAACCTCCTATATTCTGCCATATGCAATATAGGGTTATTTCACTGATATTGGTGAATACTGTCCCGAGTTGGGATATCAAAGGACGCGAGCATCCGTAGATATCCCATCGAGGGACAATATTCACCAATATCAGTGTAATAACCCTTTTATTATATAGCTTTAAATATTTATTTCATTTCCCGGTGTTTCTAACCTTTGAAACGCTGTTTTTATAACAAAAATGTGAATTCTACCAATGTGCGCGACAAGGTTTGGCGCGACGTTACTGCATTACGACGTCATCAAAATCAATGTTATGTAACGGTAATATGACACGGCATACGAGTAAGTGTGCAATATCGAGTAAGCGTGCCTATATCATGTGATATCAGCAAGCTAGCTCCTCAGCTTTTATCGCACATTTTAATCCTTTAATATTTATAGCTATATAATAATGGCAAAATATGTAACCAAGTTTCTTCATGAAAACGTGGTTTTCAAGACAAGAAGGTGCCCCAATATATATTTGAAGAGAAATATGAAAAATATTAATCTGAAGCAATATTCAGACAAATATTTCTTCTTTCTTCTACCCAAAAATCAATGAGAGACAATAACAAACATTTGGGCCATACCCTGCAAAAAAGTGCCCTCGGGCATATGCAGAAAACAAAGGCATAGATCAGCCTATGCATCCATGCAATCTGATCAGGACCTTTACTGTCCGCTTATAGAATCACTGCCCAGCAAACACACAACGTTGAAACAACATTGATTCAACGTCTTAACGTTGAATCAACGTTGAATCGACGTTGTTTCAACTGCTGGGTGGGTACTGTAGAACTTAACAGTAAAGCCAAGCTCTTGATCAAACTATACAGCTCCACTGGCCGATCTGGATCGTTACTGTTTGCATTTATCCCGAATACACCTTTTTCAAGACATGGCTCATTTTCATTGCGAAATTCTGAAATGTATTGATATATTTTCTCCACAATAACGCTTCTCAGGAATCCTACATAGCTCTAAACAAGAGATCACCATTTTTCTTATTTCTCCATGAAAACATTCCTTGAGTATTTATTAGAACTGTTTAGGCAAGGGAGTTCCAACAAATACCCACAACACATTACGACAAATATCAACACTTTCTGGTTATAAAAAAAGTTGTCTTATCCAGAGCTATGACCGGAAGTAAAATAAACTCATCAACTGTAAAAAAAAACAAAAAACAACAAACAAACAAAAGAATAATTAACCCTTGCCATGGTGAATAAATTATGATACCATGCCTCACTTCTAAATTTCAGGCACACCCACTTCTAACTTTCAGCCAATCAGATTACTTGATCCAGATTGCTGACACAAATTCACATACTTAATGACAAACTGTGCAGATCCAGATCAGCTGGCTTCTTCAGAAGCCAGCTGATTTGTATCTACACTGTTTGCAAAGGCAGGGCATATCCAGGTGCAGCCGGACCAGGGTTTGGAAAAAAACAAAAAAAAAAACAACCCCTTACACAATAGTTTCACCATACACACTATATTTGCCCCATGATGCTGCATTCTATACAAATATATATACATAATATGATCAGATACAATAAACACTATCTAATGTACATTTCTTCTTCATTAATAAATGTACATGCTATTTACAATGCATATATAGAAGATATACAGGCCCTCCACTTGAAAAGAGGCCTTATAATAATTTAATCCCGACCCCGAGGTTATAAAATTTGTTTCATGCTCAACTCAGCAGTGCATGATATTTTTGTCCTGGGAATAAATCTCAAATTGCTAACAAGTGCAAATTCTTTCTTGCTAAACATAACTGAGCATGAAAATTTCTCTGCTAATAAATATGAAAATGCCAACTATAGTTTGCAATTTCATTTTTATCAGCAAAGTAAATTTCATGCGCAGCTGAGTTTAGCATGAAAAATAATCTCAGGGCCGGATCAGTCTACACAGCTACATTCTCATATCAGAGCATTTAGTAATCAGGACTCCAGATAAGCTGAGTTATCCAGTATAAACAATTATATTTCTCCATGAAAACATATGTTGTGGGTACTCATTAGAAGCAGGACCTCACCAAGGTGCTTCTAATGATTGCCTACAACAAGTTTTCATGGAGAAATGGAAAAATGAAAATGTTGAAAAAAATCAAACAAACCTTATCTAGAAGACTAATTTACTAATTGTCAATGTATTTTGTACATGCAATAATTATCCCAGGATTCCATAAGAACTGATCCCTAAATGACTGTCTTGGTTTCCATATGCAGTAAGATCTCTATTCACTTGATAAGGCTCTGTTAGTATTATGACAATAATCATTAGTGCACTTTTTTTTTTTTTTTTTAATAATATGGCCTTTTTGTTTTTGCAGTAAGTGTCTGAAATTGTTATTATTGTTAGTATCGAGTAGGCCCAAAAAGTTTTGTGGTTTAACAATTTAAGACCTTTAAGCCTCTTATGGACCAAAATGTGTCAGAAACTTTAGCAGTTAGTGCTGATACTGTTAGGGGGAGGATGTGTGTTACATGGGAGCTGTAGGTGTATTGGGGAGACAGTGTGGGAAGCTTAAAAGTGCCAGTCACAATAGCAGCAAACAAATTCTCAGACTTTTTCCATCATTTTTTTTTCCAAGAAAATAAGCTTTGACACTTTACGTGAACTGGCTGTTAGGCAGCCACTTCACAGAAAATATCAAGCCATATCTTCTCAGAAAAATTAAAGAAAATTCTTTGAAATGTTATCAGCTTCAATTTTGAATCACGCTTTTTAACCCTTAAAGCGCCAAGAAAAACTGCATCTGAAAGTGTCGTCTGCTGAATATTCTTGCAGACTTTTTAAAAAATATTTTTGCATACAGGCAAACAGTGTGGACCCTGATCAGACTGCTCCTAAAGGAGCAGTCTGATCTGGGTCCACGCTGTTTGCAAAAATGACTTTTAAAATCACAAGCAGACGACAAAGCAGAGGACAATAGTTGTGACTGGCGCTTTAAGGGTTAAAGGTAAAGGCAAATTGTTGGAAATCCCAGCATTTTCTCCTGTATATCATGAACAGCCATAGCTTCACGTAAGAAGGTATCAAGAAAACATTTTTCTTATTCCTCAACAATAACATGTGGGTACTCAATAGAAGTACATCAATGAGTAGTTCTAACGAGTACCCAGGTTTTCATGGCAAAATAAGAAAAATATCAATTTATGGCTGAAACGTATGCTGTGGATACTCTTTAGAAGCGCCTCGACGAGTCGCTTCTAATGAGTACCCACAACATATGTTTCTGTGAAGAAATAAGAAAAAGAAAAATATCAACAATTTTTGGCTAAAAAAACTTATTTGGAGCTATGAACATCTAGAGCAATCAGCCTAGCTTTGTTACTATAGGGATCAAAAATGGTTTTTCATGCATTAACATTTGCCAGGTCCCAAAAGAAGTGTTGAAAATCGAGGCCTCTGGCCTCGATTTTCAACATCTCCCAAGGGACCTGGCGAATGGTAATGCATTGAAAAAACATGTTCGATCTCTATTCTTGCATAAAAAGTGAAAACATTTGCTGCATTTCACGTCATTTCTTGCACTATTTTGTTTCGCCTTTCCACCAAGACCTCGCAAACGCAATTTCCACGGACTATGCTTATTCTAGGGCCGCGCAGTACACATCTCGTGACTGCAGCAATTCTGTGGCCCCGGTACAAGCATATTGGAAGTTGCGTAGCCGTGCAACAACAGCGTGTGAATTGCCTTGTTAATACACGGCTTTTCGTTGGTTAGTGCACGGCTGTTAATAACTTGTGGCACTGCTTTTTATGCAATACTGTTTTACTGTACAGGTCATCTATACAGAACACACTGTGAACAATGTACATACTGGACTGAGCTTTGCTGTTTATATATAGAAATAAATTTTTCTACCATGGATCAAATAAGTTTTTCCTACAATGAAAAATAAACTAAAAGAAGTACAGTATGTATCAATGAATAAACTAAATAAATTATACAGAGTACTGTCACATGAAAAAGGACCTAATTGCATTTGAAATTTAAATATGACTTGACCTTTCATGTGAATTGTCTGCTAAGCAAACCTTGAACATTTTAGAATGTCATCTGCTATAATTGTGAATGGCACTTTGAGGTTAATGGTTTAATGGTTCAAGCAGACAATGGGGAGCCTGTGTCTCCTGTCATGTTCAGACAACTAACAACATTTCTACCTGTTGCTGGCAAAAGATATCCAGATCTGACCTAATCATAATATGCATGGTTCTTTTTCAGGAACAAACTCAGTAGCAAAAATACTGAAAATATGGTCATAACTATTCACATGAGAGGTGCAACATGAGAAGACCAACATTACAACATGTGCCAACAGCAAGGACCTAGACTGACCAGCGCAGCATACTCCTAGCTAAGAGTGGTATCTCAATGAATCTTTTCGTTATTTCTCAAAGAAGACCTATGTTATAGATACCCATGAGAAGCACCTTGGTGAGGCACTTCTAATGATACTCAGCCTACAAAATGTTTCCACATCAATATCTATGAAGTGTTTCCAGATCAAAATCTATGAAATGTTTTCACATCTAGACTTAATGAAGGATTTTCATATCAGGACCTATAAAATATTTCCACATGTAGGCCTATGAAATGTTTCCATATCTATGCCTACAAAATGTTTCCACATCTAAGCCTATGAAATGTTTCCATTAGATGTGGCCTATGGAATATTTCCACATCTAGACCTATGAAATGTTTCTATATCTATACCTACAAAATGTTTCCACATCTAAGCCTATAAAATGTTTCCATTAGATGTGGCCTATGGAGAATATTTCCACATCTAGGCCTATGAAATGTTTCCACATCTAGACCTATGAAATGTTTCCATCAGATGTGGCCTATGAAATGTTTCCACATCTAGACCTATGAAATGTTTCCATCAGATGTGGCCTATGAAATGTTTCCACATTTAGACCTATGAAATGTTTCCATATCTTGACTTATGCAAGGTTTACACATCGAGATCAATGAAATGTTTCCACGTTATAATGACAGTCTTCTCTAGACACCTTATTTTACTTCATGCATATCCTCCCTTGCATCTCAATAAGTAACAATAATTGTACAATGGTAATAAATTACATAAAAATAAAATTGCAACTACTTTAGAAGCAATTGCAGAAACAAAAATAATATAACCTTTTTAGGCAACAAAATATCTCCTCAACTGTATGTTAATACTAAACTCATATCCACAAACCTCTGTACATAAGAGTTTCCTTATTCCTACCAACACTTCGGTTGAAGAAAAAGTCTTATCTACAGCACATCATAAAGGGGAGCTAATACAACTTCAGGAGACGAAACTCTGTCAAAGCTGTTTTGTCCCACTTCTGAAAAGGGGTCTGCTCTAAAAGGAAAGAATTTGCTCCCAAAGGGAGCAAATTCTTTTCCTTTAGAGAAGACCTCTTTTCAGAAAGAACTTCGTGCACAGGAAAGCAAACAGAAAGTCACAAAAGTTGTCCCCCTTAGAAACAATTGCGGAAAAACTACTAGGTGTATCCAATCCCCACTTAAGCCATTTCAAGGCTCTGATAAAATGGAAAATCAGAAGGCAGTTTCTGTTTTCTTCTTTGTACAACATGCAGTGAAAGTTTAAACTTCACTCATTGAGACATAACTAATGAGCCCCATATTTATTCTGAGTATTCCAACACCTTAACTCCTTACCATACTTGTCCTTAACCTCTATCATTCTCTGGGCTAACACAGCAGATGAAAAATTGGTATTTTTTATTATTTTTCCCAGAAATAATTGGACATTTCATGAAAACTGTCTCCTTTGTTTTTATGGAGAAATAAAAAAAAAAAAAAACAATATTTATCTGGATACCAATCTTAACAACAACTATGGAAAACATATCAGTATGAGCCAGGAAGGGCTTTTTATTTCAAACTCAGAAATAAAAAACCCTTTCTGGGTGGGTTTTTCAAAATGCAGTTTAGTTCTGAAGAAGACGTGAAGTCGAAACGAAAGCTCCAATTAGCCTGCCAGTATGCACACAGATCAGAGCCTACAATGTCGGCTTACAGAAATAGCTCCAGATACTTATTTTTTTCAACAATAAAGTGTTGATATTTTTTCTTGTAACTCCACTAGTTGTGTTTTTCAACAGTACAGTCTTGATATTTTTCATAGTTCTCCATAAGAACATATCGAGGGTTGAGCGCAAGACTATGGTAACTCAAACATATTTTTGAAACCCTTGTTTAGGGGCAACTTGGACCCCTTTGTAAACAATGCAAATTTAGGTGCCATTGCTCATATGAGCAATGGCACCTAAATTTTCATTGTTTACAGTAATCTTCATAACGCCTTCATGGTGAGGAGATCAGGTTTGGAGAAAAACAACCATCTGACTTACGCCAGTCTTGCGCTCAACCCTCGATATGCTGTGTGTACTCATTCAAGTTTTCTTGGAGAAATAAAAAAATATACACCTGTATACTCCTCTTATATGGAGCTATGATTATGCCCCTTTTCTCCTGTTGATCTTGTATAAAAAAATCTTATCTAACAATATCTTCCCTGCAAACCTTTCACACTGTCTGCCATTTTAACATTACTGTCTTTCTCTTCAATCACAATGAAGAAATCCTACGTTCCAGTATCATCTGCACCAAAGCCTCTCAGAGCTTACACAACAAGGGGTACTTTCCTATCCAATATGACGGGCTTGAAGCCATAGTTAGAGATGGCCTGGAAAATTGGCCTGAGTGACGTACCAAGTCGTATGACTGGTATTTTTGGTGGAGAAACTGTCACATATCCAGCTATCTTCTAGGAGGAAGACAGAAATGAAGAAACCGGTTTCATGTTCTCTAACTCCTGGATTTGTTGTGCTAGGAATAAATTTCTGAAAAATAAGGAATAATTTGCATGGAATATATGTTTGAGATGAGGTCTAACATCATGTGAACAATCTTTCAGGTTCTTGTGATGGTAGCTGGGTGACAGTGAGAGCTGATGCCCTTTTATAGTACTGCTTCACTGCAATAATGCCCCAGACACATTGACATGTTACTACCACCAGCAGGGTTTTCCCTCTGAGTCTTAAAATGAGGGTCCCAGGGACTCCCTTGTGTGGAGTTAAGGGGTCCTTTAATAAGATTTAGGGGTCTGTTGTATTAAAGCTGTAAACCCTTAAAGCACTAATCACAACTACAGCAGGCAACACTTTGAAATGCTTATTTCAGAGAAAAGAAGACTTGACAAGAGGCAGACGTCATATCATATCATAATCGGATTTTTGATTAACGTGCAGGTACAGGGGCAACATCCACATCAGTGGGCCCCCTTCCAGATAGCTGGCTTGCTGCACGCATGGCAGATCTCACACCAGATCTCCAGGTACGTCGATTCACATGAAATGATGTCTTATTTTCTCTGAATAATAACAAAAAGAATTTCAGAATGTAGCCTGCTACAAATATGCTCAGTGCTTTAAGGGTTAACTATTGTCTAAATAATGATAATTCTTGCCCTTCAGATCACAAACAGATTCACATACAAAGCCACAGATAAATGAAATTAAACTTGGATTAGCAATATATGCATCACTAAGGGCCCTTGCCCCTAAAATTTGAGGGTCCAACAAGGCTTTGGGAGTAAAAACTGCCAAAATGTGAGTCAGGGAAAACCCTGCATCAGCAACATCAGAATGACACTGGGCACCCAGTCCTAATTCATCTTTGTGATACTGAGCGCCTAGTAAAAAGGTAGCTAGTACCAATTTTAAAAGTCTTACGTATGACCTTCTTGGGGGCTGAACCCGTAATTCCTGATCTGAAGGCAGAATTTTTACGTACTATACAGACTTCCCTTTGCGACCAACTTCTTTAGTCCTCTAGGAAAATTAGTCTAAATCTTATAGGATTACGTAGCTCTTGACCAAAAAGTAATGAATATTATTGTATTTCTCCACCAAACTGTATGCATTTTTAAACTCATTTAAGCCCCTTAGATAGTGCTCATAGTTCCATTTACTTTTTTTCAACCGCATCTACCAACATTTAAATCATGCAATTCTATCAACAGTTATTCTGTATCATAAATACCGTATTCGACCTAATTACCGCACTGTGCGCTTAGGTTTTTCAAACTTACAGGACACACTCATTTGTGGTCAAATATGTATCTATCTACTAAGGATACACTATAAAAAAGATCAGAAAAGGACTTATTTAATGATGACTATGCGAATTTTTCTGACTTTCTTTACAAAGGCATATGTTGTGGGTACTCATCTGAAATGAGTACCCACAACATATGCCTTTGTAAAGAAGTAAAGAAAAAAGTACACTGGTTGTAATCTGAGGACTACGGAATTTCTTGACTGTGCGCTTATAGGGGTATGTGCGGTAATTAGGTCGAATATGGTAACAATCAAACATCCATCATTAATTTTCCGTTATTTCAATCCCATAACATTCTAAGCTGGTGTTATGCATCCTTTCAACATTATTTAAGTCACACCAAGACAAAGGTAGCGAGACGATGACAAATTCTGGAAAATGAACTACCGTACAGTCATATATCGAATTACGTCTCAAGCAAGATTCAAATCTGAGACCTTGTGATCCGAAGTCACACTCGGCCACTTAAACATTATGAAGGAGCATAGGTCTAGATATGAGTGGGTATCAGGTTAATAGTTTTCTTATTTCTCGACGAAAACATATGTTGTGGGTACTCATTAGAAGCGCCTTGGTGAGGCGCTTCTAATAAGTACCCACAACATATGTTTTCGTCGAGAAATAAGAAAAATAGAGATACCTTTTGTGGAAAAAAGTGCCTTGTCAAGAGCTATGAGGAGCATATTTTTTTTATGAATTGTGTAGTTGTATCCTCTGACATGGTTTTTCTGTCTCTACGGGAATTACCTACCTTTGTTCATGCAATGTTGCCTGTATTTCCTGTACCCGTACAAGTGATCTTGCTCTCTTCAACTCTACAGATGTCTGTCCACAAATCAAACCATTTACACGCAGACTATCATCACGAAAGTGGTTGGCCTGAAAATAAAATATACGGTTTACATGCAAATTCTATGAGCTGTGACATGGGAAAATGTGCTTTCAGGGTATAAGCCGACAGTGAAGGCTGATCAGGAGTTTGTTTGTTTATGTTGAGGTTTTTCGGC
This sequence comes from Anodontia alba, assembly GCA_964016985.1. Lineage (NCBI taxonomy): Eukaryota > Metazoa > Mollusca > Bivalvia > Lucinida > Lucinidae > Anodontia > Anodontia alba. Next base: position 9,764,974 of record OZ024837.1, read on the forward strand.
CCAGTCAACCCAAAGGGGTCATTTTGAGCACGGTTATTTTTTCCTTACCACACTTCTATTGGAAAGGCTTAGTCCTCTAAGCAGTTAACCAGCAATGTGCACTTTCTTTCGCCTGAAAACTGACAACTGCCCTTCTTGAATCAGCGGAAGGGAGAGAATGACTGTAGAAAATATTTCATGAGCAATCTCCAAGAAAGAACGTTGCCGACTTTGCGGAGGTCGAACCCACAACCTCCTGATCACCCGTCAGATGCACATCAAACTGAGCCACTAAGGCCGGCTGATCAGTATTGGTGACAATTTTCTTATTTCTCCATAAAAACATATGTTGTGGATACTCATTAGAAGTGCCTCAGTGAGTACCAACAATGTCTTTATGGAGAACTAGAAAAAAAATATCAGAGATATATCATCAAATACTCCCATTTTAACAACTTTGGTATGAGCTGTGACATGGGAAAATTTGCCATCAGGATACAATCGACTCGCGTTATCTTGAATTCCAAGGGACTTCCTGAAAATACTTCGACATATCCGTACCTCGACATATCAGATTTGCAGAATTGAGGAAAAGATAAATCAAACAACCACATTTAACAAATGTATATGTAATTTGACTTCTGAAGTTAGAGATATATTGAAAACATTGTGGAAAAGAGGAGAAATTGCTCCTAAGGAGCAATTTCTCCTCTTTTCTACAATATTTAGTTACCTGTTGTTTGATTTTCATGTTTAAGCAATGACCAGATTTTCACTTCGAAATGCGGTTATTTGAGATAAGCGAGGTCGAGATAATGAGAGTCAACTGTATATGCAGACAGAAAAAATCTGACCAAACCCACTCCATTTACAGAATCACTAAACACTGTGAAATAAATAAAAAGCAAAGCTGGCCGATTGGGATCTTTATTATTCCTACACACTATTAGACCCATTTTCTAAAAGTGTGCATCTGTTTTCATTCTGTAGTCAATTTGATTTGGAGTTTTGCAGGCCAGTCAGCACTGTTAAGGTTTTTTTTTTTTTATTATTTGGGTTTTACGACCCTTTCAAGAATATTGCACTTATATCGAGCCGATCGTCATCAAAGGTGGGCGAAAACCCGAGAAAAAACATCTGACCATCCACAATCAGAACTTGGCTTTCCCAAGTGACCCGAGCGAGGCTCGAACCACAGCAGTCAGAAAACTAATGGATTAAGAGTCAACTCTCCTATCCACTAGGCTACGGGGGCCCACTGTTAAGGTTATGTTGAGCCTGTCAGTTTACCAACTTACACTTTTCCTGAGCAGGCTTAGTCCTCAGTCAACCAATACTTAGTGCACATTTGCCAGTAACTGACAACTGCTCTTTTTGAATAAGTGGGAGGGGGAGAGGGATACAATTCAGATAAGCTTTACAAAAATCTATGTATGTTTGGTAAAGACAAGGAAAAATATTAATTCTTTTTCAATGAAAGAAAAAAAAGTCTCATCTAGATCTGAATCTACAAATTTCTAAACTCACCTGTCGTTCTGCCAGATCTGCCTGCCAGCCAGTCACATGACCCACCAAATTCGCGTTATAGTACTGTGCAACTTTGGCCATCACCGAAGTTTCTCTCTTCATGTTTGTTGTTGCCGTAAACATGTCAGGATCAACTTCCTCATCTTGTGAACTTGTTTCACTTGGTGCTGGACTAAAACTGAAAATAAACAATCCAACTGATTAGAAGTGCCTCATCGAGGCGCTTCTAATAAGTACCCACAACATTGTTTTCGTTGAGAAATAAGAAAAATATTTACCAGATACCCTCCCTTATCTAGACCTATGATCTCTGAACGGCATACAGTGTAGATCCTGATGAAATGGTTACCAGCAATCAGTTACAAGCATTCACATCTGGATTTATTTTGTATTTCTAAACTGTCTACATATCATATGGACTTATAAATGGAGATAATTTAAAATAGATTTACTCACATATTAGTTGCACTTTCAACACACAAGTATATAACCATTGCAAAAACAAATTATCCCTTGTCCTGCTGAACCCGGATATACCCTGTTTTGCAAACACTGTAGATCCAGATCAGTTGGCTTTTGAAGAAGCCAACTGATCTGGATCTGCACTGTTTGCCATCAAGTATGCAAATTTATAAAAATAATCTGGATCAAGTAACCTGATTGGCTTAAAATTAGAAGTGGGCATGGCATCTTAATTTATTCAGCAGGACAACGGTTATTTATTAGAATGTAGTTCATATACAGAGTCCAAGTGGACAGTTTGTGAATGCAGGGCCATACTGCACCATATAGATCCATAAAACTTTAATATGTACGGAGACGTATTAATACACAAAACATATGCTATTTGTTTTCATTTAAATTGGAGATTCTAATAAGTGACAAACGTTTATATGAGAATTGATTGATTGAGTTGGGGTTTAACGACACGTCAACCGTTGTGGGTCATTTTGTGTTGTCTCCCAGAGAAAGGGAGAACAGATTGTAGAGGAGATGAAAGAGAGGGACAGGGAAGAAAGAGGAACAGGAATAAAAGCAAAGAAACTGGAGATATAAAAACATTCTCCCTCTACCCTTACCTACTACAAGGATAGCAGGCCTTGTACAACTGTAAGCCAATCTCAGTTGGATGCCCCGGTGACTTAAGATACATGACACCTTCACCACACCCTACCACCCGCAGATAAGAGCATTAACTAAGTGTCTAGTTTTCTTATTTTCAGATGAAAACCTATGTTGTAGGTACTCATGAGAAGCCCATTGATGAGGTGCTTCTAATGAGTACCCACATATAGTTTCAATAGGAAAAAATATAAACATTTTTGACTGAAAAAAAAACAACAACAATGCACTTTATCTAGAGCTATGGAAATTTACACTCACCAAGACGATCTATCAGTTGCACCATGATCCGAACCCGGCGACTCTCCACCCCCGCCACCACCTCTGTCCTCCACCAAATTTATATCTTGTGAAACCTGGGCCTGGCTTCCTAATAATTTCCCATAAACAGTATTTAGCTTGGTTTGAGAGTATACCGGATTGCAAACCTGGGTCTGTGGTAATGACGTCACCGTCGCCGACAAGTTCACAATGGGTGGGGACGAGTGCTGTTGGTATTGTAAAGATGAGTGGGTCTGCGTGCTAGGGCTGGAGTGTGGAGGTAATGAATTATGGGATGGGATGTAAGCAGGTCTATGCGGAGGATAAGAGGTGGGTAAAGTGGCCGGATGGGGATGCACAGGGACTCTCTCCTCCATCGACGGGTGGGGTATGGATCCAACCTGCTGTTGTTGTTGCTGCTGTCGAGCAGAAGTCAAAACAGATGCCAAGTTGACAGCCTGGTTTGCTAAAATGGAAGACAGAAAAATTGTATAAGTTGATATACACAGTACATAAATTTACAGTGACACAAAGAGCAACAGATAATTTTGGGGGCATTTGGGTATTTAACCCCATCATAATTGAATCAATTGGGTAAAACCGTATTTTCATTTTTCGGTTTGAGTAAAGATACCCCCCAAAATGAAATCTGGGTAAAACTGAAAGAAAGAGCACAAAAAAGCCCGATTTAGGTATTTACAACATGGTACTTCATTAAACCCTATTAATTTTATGATTATAATTGACATATAATGAATAATTGTGCAGTAATCCTAATATAAAATAGTAATCATGTGCTTTTCTTGCCTTGAAACTTTAATTTTCACCCTTGAATTTGGAAAAAATAGGGTACTCTGTCAAATCAATTGTGTATCAATACCCAAGTTTTTGAAAATAATTGAGTATTTGCTCAAAACATTTGGGTATTTTACTTATCTCTTGCCCTGGACACAGATAAGCACCTTTTGAGGTATTTATTACCTAATTAAAATTTCTGAAAAAGAAATTCACATTAAATTTACCAGGTAAATACCCCTATAGGAGTAATTCTTGTACCCATTAACAAATTAGAGTACCCAAAAGAAAAAATCGTGATACCCAATTCAATGGGGAATAGCCAAAAATAGCCCAATGCCTCAGACCTTATCAAAGGCACTGAATTTATATTAAAAATTTCTTTTCTGTCCATAATCAGCTCTTTTTTATCCACAGATTTCTGTAAATCATTGCCATAATAAAACAAAAATATTTTTATCTCATATCTAGCTATACCAATGGTGGCTATTTGCATAGAAATACATACAGCACATTAATTTGCTTTGTTTAAACATAATGATGAGGTCAGGTTCGATAATGTATCATTCAGTGATGTTTATTTGTACCAACTTTGTTCAACATAATTTCCAATAGAAACGAAAATGTATTTACTGTGTTTACTATAATAACACCAATTCTAATGCACTTGCGTATGCAACGTGACGTCTAATTGGATAACGTCAAAAATTTGCGACGGTATATTCTGCGATATACTGTCAGAATGTACGTCATCACATAACGTCGCTTCTCAACGGCTGGCATTTTGTTTTATGCAGCTCACAGTACTTGTCGCTTTGTGCAAATAGTACATTTTTTCAACAGAAAAAATGAATAAATGCATTAGAATGGGGATAACTGCATTCAAATTTGTCATTTGGGGAGGTAAATCGGCGGTTTTACGGTCGCAAATTACGTAAATTTCCGACCGTAAAACCGCCGATTTACCTCCCCAAATGACAAATTTAAATGCAGTTATCCCCTAAGTATTGGGACAGATAGGCCTGAGCAAACAGTGGAGACCTAGATAAGATACCGTACAACACAAGAGTCTGAAAACCATCGACACTGTTTTTCACTCATCCAGCTGTATTTAGACAAATGGCCTGTAGTACTTTTAGGAAAAGTACAGTAATGAGTTAACGCAGCACTCAGGGTAAGAAATTTCAGCAGACATTTTAAAATATTTTTCTTATTTTCCCCTAGAAAACATTTTGACATTTCATGTCTCTATTGGAGATAATTTAAATGAAATGTTTTGTTTCAGCTTAGGTTTTATGGCTCAGTCAACCCATTAGGGTCATGTCGAGCATGATCAGTTTACCTAACCACACTTTTTTCTGGGCAGGCTTTGTCCAGTACTTGTGCACATTCTTTCACCAGAAACTGCCCAGCTTTTTTAATCAAGGGAAGGGAGTAAATGACCTTAGAAAATATTTCACGATCAATCAAGTAAATATTTCATGTTCAATCTAGAAAATAGTTCATGATCAATCTCAATGAAAAATTGTTGTCGGACCCGGCAGGGATCGAACCAGCAATGTCCTGCTCACCAGTCGGACGAGCATTTGACTGAGCCATCAAGGCCTGCATGAACAGGGTGGCCACACATTTTTAGCAATCAAATTCCCTGATTTTTCCCTGATTTGATCTGATTTTTCCCTGATTAAAAACCTTAATATTATCGCAATGGCCCCTACTTTTAGAAGTCATATACTGATTCAAATGCTGTCAAGTGACATGTTTATACACAATGCTGTCACAATATTCTTAATCAAATGAAAATTCATCTAAAATATGATGTACATGTGCTAATTTACTACATGGTAGTCAAAATCAAAACTGGTAAAATATATGGCCTCCAACCTCCCCTTGTAGCCACACCTTCTCCCAATTTATTAAAACAGTAGGGGTTTTTTGTTCTTTTTTTTTTTTTTGGTTACATGGTAGACTGTCTAAGGCCATTCTTAAAAATTGCTTGTTTGCAATTACCTATTCAGGTGTTCAAGGAATGGATAGACAGGTTGGGATTTTCTTTTTTCATGTGTTCAAGGGGTGGGTATGAAGACTAGAATTTTCAAATTGGGAACAAGTCTTGATATCAATTGAATATGCAACAGTAATTAGCAATACACATACTCATATGTCAGTTTAAAGCAAATTTTGCTTTATATTAGCTTTTTAATGATACAGCCATGAAGAAAGAAAACTTCCACTTCGGAATGAGAAAAAGAAAAAACAGAATATACAGCAAACAAGTACTCCACCTAACAAGTACTCCACCTTTAAGTAAGATTAGATCTGCAGGTATTTTAAGCATATGGCAGAAAGAAACCACCAGTAGCCACATCTGAACAGCTATAAAATTTGAATATTTTGACCTTACAAAGATCAGATTTTTTTAAATTCCCCGATTTTTCCCTGATTTTCAGCAAAATTTCAAATTCCCTGATTTTTCCCTGCAGGGATTTTTTTTTCATCATTTTTCCTGTTTTCCCTGTTTTCCAGAGTGCGTGGCTACCCTGAATTGAAGTGTCAAAACCTGTTTTTTTCAGAAAAAAAAAATCATCAATTGTCATCTGCTATATTAGCCCAGAGAGTGGTAACGGTTAAAGGCTCCATAATATTAAAAAACAGACATTTTTTATCCACAAAATGTTAAACTGATATATGGTAATAATACAATCATAAAATTTTGCATCTGAAGGCCTGTAAAATTTCATTTAGTCTCCCGGTTTTGAACTGGATCAAAAATGAAATGATTTTTTTATCATATCTCTGAATTAATGTTGGCAATATTTACTCAGAGATACGATAAAAATCATTTCATTTTTGATCCAGTTAAAGAACAAGAGACTAACTGAAATTTTACAGGCTGTCAGGTGCCACATTTTATGACTGTATTAATCCACATGTCAATTTATTAAACCTTTCTTGGATAATAACATGTCTATTTTTGAGGAATATGGAGCCTTTAAGGTGTCCTAATACAGTGGATATGGAATGTTATAATATCTAATGTATAGCTCAAACTCAACAGTTCGAACACTGATGACTCTTTTACCATGACTAATTTGAACTCATTTTTGAGTCCCTACGAAATTCTTCCAATTCAAGAAAACAAATATTTAGGGAAATTTTCTTTTTCAATCATGAAATTGTATGTTGTGTACTCATTAGAATTGCCATATTGTGTAGTAGATCAAAAAGATTTCACTAAATTATTGCCATTTGCTTCCTGACCTGGCGCCACGATTAATCCTCAATTGCTCAAACTACCCATACCTCCAATAAATTCTTATGGCCCCATAGATGTTCGAGCCATTGAGGTTTGACTGTAATTCTTACTGACACTGGTCTGGTGGACCCATAAAGTGTTGTTGTATCCAAACAAAAATGTCTAGATTACATAGATATATGACCATTTATGGTCATTTTTCTATATAATCTAGACATTTTTGTTGCAGACAACATGGTTGTTTGAATTTGGATTCCAGCAATCGTGTTATAAAGAGGTTATGGTGTATACAGAATGTAACAATAGCTAATGTAATTCTTACCAACACTGGTCTGGTGGGCGGCTATCTGTTTTGACAGTGCCTCCTGTAACTTCTGTAAAGTCTGTAAAGCTGTAATCAAACAATGTCATGCATTAAGTTGATTAACCTTCAAAGCATTCCGCAAAATTGTAGCAGACAACATTCCAATTTTCGTTTTGTTATTCTTAAGAGGAAATAAGACTTGGAACTATATATAAAATTTCGCTATGTATTCCGGTAATCAGTAATATTTACACAGATTGACACAACGATTCTCATATTTATAAAGGCATGCTGCTGGAACACATTATTTATATTAATATATTTATATTATATTTAAAATGATATTCATACAAGCTCCATGGATGTAAGGATGACGTTACTCATTATGAATTGCATTGGTTGTTTAATCTGCGTAAGTTTCAAACATACGTAAATGATAAACTTTCGGTGTGTCATGTTTGACTTACTACTGGCCATATATCTTTTTTATATACATCATACATAACTAAATCAATCGGAACAAATTATTCACTCAATTGATAAATGTTTTATACAAAAAGTTGTATGTACTTTTTGTTTAAAGTGTAGGTAATTCACGTTTTTCACGGGTATTCCGGTCATATTCCAGCTCCGATTTAGCGGACTATCAACAATGTTTTCAAAAAAAAAAAAAAAAACACTTCAAAGACCATTTGCAAATTATTTGAAGTTAAAATATTATCCCTTTTCCATTAGGTTGACATAATATTACTTAATTAATTAAAGCCAATGTTGGTGTCTTTAATAGGTGTCTTTCACAGGTATACCTATATTTTTCACGGGTATTCCAGTATTTCGATAGTATTCCGGTATTTTGGTGATTCGTGTGACCGTCCTGGGCCTAATCATTGCCAATGGCTTTTTGCTCTATGTAAAAAAGTAAAAGGCGAGCTAAAAAAACAGTAAAACATTCCACTTAATACTAAATGGATGTCAAACTTCCAAGACTGAAGAATGCACTAGAATAAACCACACATAGCATGCTGGGTAAAAATTTCAGCAGACAACATTTTGAAATATTTTACTCATTTTTTCAAGAAAGGAAAGATTTTACTTATTTTTTCTAGAAAGGAAGACAACTTAAGACAACTGCATGAAATGTAAATGCATATTTTCTGGACAAAATAAGACAAGAATTCCGCGGAAGGCGTCATCGCACCTGCTGGGGCAAAAGTCACAGGAGCCACAATCAGAACGTGATTATTAAATAAGTTTATTTCATTCTTAGCAGTGCTTAGTCGGAAAACTGGGTTGAAAAAAATGTAGACAAAGTGCCTAGTGGGGCACATATATTCCAGGCCAGTCCCATTCCCTCTAATGGCTATATCTTCAGCACTGACTTTTCATATCATACAGCCCAATGATAATGGAACATTGACGTAAAATGTGTAGGTCACTGGAGCATGAAATATAGGTCAAGGTCATGGGTCAAGGTACCTGCTAATTCAGTACATCAAGGAGAAGCACAATGCAAGGTATGGTGGTTGTAGGCCTTATAGTTGAGGAGTTATCAAACATCAACGTAAAATGTGTCAAATATAGGTCAAGGTCACCGGGTCAAGGTACCTGCCAAGCCAGTGCAATAAGGTGAAGCACTATGCAAGGTTTAGTGGTTGTAGGTCTTATATTTGAGGAGATACCTAACATCAACATACAATGTGTCAAAAGTCACTGGAGTGCACAATATAGGTCAAGGTCACCAGGTCAAGGTACCTGCCGAGTCAGTACATTGAGAAGAAGTGCTATATAAGGTTTGGTGGTTGAAGGCCTTACAGTTGAGGACATATGGAAGGGTGACGTAAAAGGTGTAAAAGTCAATGGAGCGCAAAATATAGGTCAAGGTCACCCAGTCAAGGTACCTGCGGAGTCCGTACATTGAGAAGAAGCACTATGCAAGGTTTGATGGTTGTAGGCCTTATAGTTGAGGAGATATTGAACGTTGACATAAAATGTGTAAAAGGCACTGGAGCGCAAAATATAGGTCAAAGTCACCGGGTCTAGATACCTGCCGAGTAAGTACATCTAGGAGAAGCACTATGCAAGGTTTTGGTGGCTAGAGGTCTTAAACTTGAGGAGATCTGGAATGTTGACGTAAATTATGTCAAAGTCACTTCAGCCAAAATATAGGTCAAGGTCACCAGGTCAAGGTATCTGCCAAGTTAGTACGTTGAGAAGAAGCACTTTGCAAGGTTTGATGGTTGTAGGCCTTATAGTTGAGGAGATATCGAACGTCGATGCAAAATATGTCAAAGTCACTGGAGCGCAAAATATAGGTCAAGATCACCGGGTCAAGGTACCTGCCAAGTCAGTACATCTAGGAGAAGCACTATGCAAGGTTTGGTAGTTGTACGCCTTATAGTTGAGAAGATCTGGAACGTCAACGTAAATTGTGTAAAAGTCAATGGAGCGCAAAATATAGGTCAAGGCCACTGGGTCAACATACCTGCCAAGTCAGGAGGTCAGGGAGATGTGTCATGCAAGGTATGATGGTTGTTGTAGAATTGTAGTTGATTAGAATACTAACTTTGACGTAAATGTCGAACTTCGACATAACAGAACTGTTAACAGACAGACGGATGGACAATCGGACAGACGAATGGAAAAGCGGGCATCTATGTCGCAAAGTCAGGAGGTCAGGGAGATGTTTCATACAAGGTTTGATGGTTGTTTAGTCTTGTAGTTGATTAGAATACTAACTTTGACATAAATGTCGAACTTAGACATAACAGAACTGCTAACAGACAGACAGACGGATGAACGAACAGACGAATGGAAAAGTGGGCACCTATGTCGTAAAGTCGGGAGGTTTCATGCAAGGTTTGATGGTTGTTTAGTCTTGTAGTTGATTAAAATACTAACTTTGACATAAATGTCGAACTTCGACATAAATGTTGACAGACGGACGGGCAAATGGACAGACATATGGAAAAGTGGACGCCTATATCGCAAAGTCAGGAGGTCAGGGAGATGTTTCATACAAGGTTTGATGGTTGTTTAGTCTTGTAGTTGATTAGAATACTAACTTTGACATAAATGTCGAACGTCGACATAAATGTTGACAGACGGACGGACGGACGGACAGAAAATCGGACGCCTATATCGCACCCTGCTACAAGCAGGTGCGATAAAAAATACAATCGCTTTGTCATCTGCTGAATTAGCTCAGAGAATGGTAAAAGGTTAACGGAATCAAAATTTGTATGATAGTGATACCTTTATTTGTGAGTTCTTGATTATTTTTTCCTCCACTAAGCTGGTTTATAAGCCCTGGTATACTGGCAATATTTAGATTAGAAGTTGATGACAGAGACCCTGCCGCCGTTATCGTATTAGGATTATAAGACCCCGGCGTACTGTTGGCTATCTGCGGTGTTCCGACACAACTTGAGGATCGTAGACTAGTTGGAGTACTATCAGGAGAGATGTCCATGTCCTCATTGGGATCTGAAAATAGAACAAGACAATCTTTCAAGATGACAATGTTTTGGATCTTTTAAGATGATGATGTTTTGTTGTTTTACATCCGATTCAATATTATTTAACTCTTTTCCCGCTAGTGGTGACTTTTGTCATCTGCTGATAACCTTTGCAAACAGTTTGGACCCAGATCAGGCCCAACAAAACGTTGGGCCTGATCTGGATCCAAACTGTTTGACACTCTGATGGTATTCCTGAAAGATTATTTTGAAAAAGTTAATTTAAAAAAAAAAAAAAAAAAAAAAAATCCACAGACGACAAAAAAGCATGCAAAATTACCCAGCATGCAAAGGATTTAACGTTAAGTCATATTGAGACGACGGAAATGTGATAATAAAAGGCTCTGTGCAATGAAGCAACATACAGTCACGACTTGAATTCTGCCACCAGTGAGATCTGAACCCAGGTCCTTGTGATCCAAAGTCTGGAGTGCTAGCCACTCAGCCATCCAGATGCTTCTACAATCTTTTAAGGAGACAGAATACAGTTGGAACATTTCCTACCATTTTGTAAAAGGCAGACAACTTTTTTAACTTCCTGTTTGCCTTCCTGGAAACTTAACTCCCTTCTAAAACGGAGTCTACTCTAAAATGGGTATAATACCGAGATATCCGTTCAGAAAACTCCGTAAATGCGGTCGAAAATGACGGGCAAACTTCGCTTTTCTGGAGTTTGCCCAGTCATTTTCGACCGCATTTACGGAGTTTGCCAAGCAGATATCTCTATATTTCTGTAATCCTTGTTAAAGAATTTCCATATTGCAACTTCCCAACTGCTTTATTTTTAACATATGAATGATATACCAACATAGCTTACACTTGCTGAACTTACATGGGCATACTATCACAATTATAAACAGCAATATAGCAATATATTATCAGACAATATTTAATGTTCTTTCACTTTCACAACAACCAAACACTCAGTAGAGCGCTAAAGGGCAACAACTAGAATGTCTTCATGTGTGGCAAGTCATGTTTTTGTGTTCGCGCTGTGCTGCAGCTAACCACTACCATTTATTCTTCTTTCTTTTGACCATTAAAAAAAATAAGTGTTTCATCCTAGTGCCACATTAAAATTGAGCACGTTAAAATTACAATGAAGGTGAATGAAGCACATTAAACAGATCTTTTAAAATTAAATAAACTTATTACAACAGTGAGACAATTATTTTTCATTGTTGTAGTGTGTGAGCGAGCAGGCATGAAGTGCTCCACCTATTATACTTAACTGTGATAACCCCTAATGTTGGGACAGACAGGCCTGAGCAAACAGTGTCGACCCAGTTGAGATGCCACAAAACATGTGGCTTCTGATCTGCATCTTCACTGTCTACCACTCATCCCTCAGTTTGACTCATCCAGCAATGTTAAAGATGCAGTAAACTAGACTTGTTCAAACTTTAGGATCAGTACGGTAAGGTGTTAAGGTGTCCCAATACTTAGGATAATATGCACCTGTAAATTTTCATAAATATATTCCATACGGTTTAGGAGTTATGGCCCGGACATTGTTTACTATATGGAACTAAGTCAAGGGCAGATAATTCAAAAACCAAACAAGCAAGAGTTGTCTTCCTTGTTCATGACACATCGTCTCAATGTCATGCATGCACCTGTAAATTTTCATAAATATATTCCATAGGGTTTAGTAGTTATGGCCTGGACATGGTTTACTATATGGAACTAAGTCAAGGGCAGATAATTCAAAAACCAAACAAGCAAGAGTTGTCTTCCTTGTTCATGACACATTGTCTCAATGTCATGCATGCACCTGTAAAATTTCATAAATATATTCCATACGGTTTAGGAGTTATGGCCCAGACACTGTTTACTATATGGAATTAAGTCAAGGGCAGATAATTCAAAAACCAAACAAGGAAGAGTTGTCTTGTTCATGACACATCGTCTCAATGTCATGCATGCACCTGTAAAGTTTCATAAATATATTCCATAGGGTTTAGGAGTTATGGCCCGGACACAGTTTACTATATGGAAGTCAAGGGCAGATAATTCAAAAACCAAACAAGTAAGAGTTGTCTTCCTTGTTCATGACACATCGTCTCAATGTCATGCATGCACCTATAAAGTTTCATAAATATATTCCATACGGTTTTGGAGTTATGGCCCGGACACAGTTTACTATATGGAACTAAGTCAAAGGCAGATAATTCAAAAACCAAACAAGCAAGAGTTGTCTTCCTTGTTCATGACACATTGTCTCAATGTCATGCATGCACCTGTAAAGTTTCATAAATATATTCCATACGGTTTAGGAGTTATGGCCCAGACACAGTTTACTATATGGAACTAAGTCAAGGGCAGATAATTCAAAAATCAAACAAGCAAGAGTTGTCTTCCTTGTTCATGACACATCGTCTCTATGACATGCATGCACCTGTTAAGTTTCATAAATATATTCCATAGGGATTAGGAGTTATGGCCCGGACACGAAATGGACGTACGTTCGTACATACGTGTGTGCGTGAGTGAGTACGTGCGTGCATGCGTACGTACCGGACAGACAGGGGTAACACTTAATGCCCTTCCGCTATTCTTCGAATAGGCGGGGCCATAAAAAATTCCTTTTTAAAAATTTAATGTTGCCATGGCAACCAAACAAAATGGCCACTGGTCATAAAACACAAACTGGATACACAAACATCCAATGATCATAACTGCCAAATAAGGTTCAGATCACTTCACTGGTTATGGAGAAAATGCAATTTAACCATTTTCCCATTATAAGTCTATGGGAGCTTTGTGTTGCCATAGCAACCAAACCAAGAGGCAGAGCAGCATAATTTTAGCGATTTTAAAGGCCCCTAACCAAGCAACATTCTTACCAAGTTAGGAACAAATCGCTTCTTTAGAAGTTGTCGTTTAAGTGTTAACGGGCGGACGGACAACCAACCGGACAGACACACTTATGAGAAGGACGTTATAAGGTTATCCCTTTGATCTTTCTTTGATCTTTTTAATCCCACAAAACCAATTTTTTTGACCCCACAATGCAAATTTAACCCCACAATGACGGAATAAACAGAAATCAACCCCATAATGTGAAATTCTACAGAAACTCTAACCCCTGATCATGTGAGCATGTACGGACAGACGGACGGACAACAGACAAAATGTGATCACTAAAGCTCATCCGAGCATAACTGAGGTGTGCTACAAATGTGACCTCCAGAGTGTTATGTATTTTCCTTTGATCTGGACGGGTGACTCAGTTTTTAACTACAACTGACCCAGTGTCAAACCTGACCTACAAATCAAGACAAACGTTTTGAACAAGATTCATGATGACTATTTAAAAAAATGTGACCTTTAGAGTGTTAACAAGGTTTTCCTTTGATTTGGCCTGGTGACCTAGTTTTTGACCCTAAGTGACCCAGTACTGCTTGACCTAGAAATCATCAAGACACTGAGCAACAGTCATGATGATTCAAAATTTGATTGTGTTGGGGTTTAATGACACGTCAACCCTTGAGGGTCATTTTGTGTCGTCTCCCAGAGAAAGGGAGAAAAGAGATAGAAGAGAGAGTAGATGAGATGAAAGAGAGGGACAGGGAAGAAAGAGGAACAGGAATGAAAGTGAAGAAACAGAAGAAATAAAAACATTCCCCCTCTACCCTTACCCACTACAAGGATAGCAGGCCTTGCCCAACTGTAAGCCAATATCAGTTGGACGCCCCAGTGATGTAAGATACACAGCACCTTCGCACCACCCGACCACCCCCATGATGATTCAAAACTGTGACCACTAGAGCGTTAACAAGAGTTTCATCTGATTCAGCCTGGTGACCTAGTTTTGACCCTAGTGACCCAGTTTTGCACTTGACCCGGAAGTCATTAAGGAAATCACATTGAGCAGATTCATGAGATTCAAAAATGTGCCTCCAGAGTGTTAACAAGGTTTACCTTTGATCTCGCCTGGTGACCTAATTTTTGACCCAGTGACCCAGTTTGGAACCTGACCTACAAATCATCCATACATGCCAAACCTCACACTGTGAGATAAAATCTCACAGAATTTGGCCCATCTGGTAGGCAATTCCCATAAAAAATTCAAATCTCACAGAATTTTTAGATCATTTTACAGATTTTATGAAGAAATAAACAAAAATCGCACACTGTTGTGGTTTTCACAAGCTTCTTACATGAAACAAAAGAAGAGGGCCATGATGGCCCTGTAACGCTCACCTGAGCAACATAGCACTTTGAGAGCCTGATCTAGAACTATCAAGGCAAACATTCTGATCAAAGTTCAAAATGATTATATTAACAAGTAAGACAATGTAGCATGTCTAATGGAATGTGAAATAAAGGTCAAGATCAAATATGGATGTAATCATCAAGACAAACATTTTGAGCAATATTTAAGATGATTATTTCAAAAATGTGACCTCTGGAGTGTTAACAGTTTTCTGCTGATTTGGTCAGGTCACCTAGTTTTTGACCCCATGTGACCCAGTTTCAAACTTGACCTAGAAATCATCAAGACAAACATTTTGAGCAAGATTCATGACGATTGCTTCAAAAATGTGACCGCTAGAGTGTTAACAAGGTTTTCTGCTGATTTGGCCAGGTGACCTAGTTTTTGACCTCAGGTGACCCAGTTTCAAACTTGACCTAGAAATCATCAAAACAAACATATTGAGCAAGATTCATGATGATTGCTTGAAAAATGTGACCACTACAGTGTTAACAATGTTTTCTGCTGATCTGGCCATGTGACCTAGTTGTTGACACCATGTGACCCAGTTTCGAACCTGACCTAAAAATCATCAAGACAAACATTTTGAGCAAGATTCATGATGATTGCTTAAAAAATGTGACAACTAGAGTGTTAACAAGGTTTTCTGCTGATTTGGCCTGGTGACCTAGTTTTTGACTCCAAGTGACCCAGTTTCGAATTTGACCTAGAACTCACCAAGACAAACATTTTGAGCACGATTCATGACGATTGCCTGAAAAATGTGACCGCTAGAGTTGTAAGATTTTATGCTGATTTGGCCAGGTGACCTAGTTTTTGACTCCAGGTGTTCCAGTTTCGAACTTGACCTAGAATTCATCAAGACAAACATTTTGAGTCAGATTCATGACAATTGCTTAAAAAATGTGACTGCTAGTGTGTTAACAAGGTTTTCTGCTGATTTGGCCCGGTGACCTAGTTTTTGATACCACATGACCCACTTTCACACATATCCTAGAACTCATCAAGACAAACACTTTGAGCAAGTTTCATGATAATTGCTTCAAAAATGTGACCGCTGAAGTGTTAACAAGGTTTTCTGCTGGTTTGGCCTGGTGACCTAGTTTTTGACACCATGTGACCCAGTTTCAAACCTGACCTAGAAATCATCAAGACAAACATTTTGAGCAAGATTCATGATGATTGCTTGAAAAATGTGACCGTTAGAGTGTTAACAAGGTTTTCCGCTGATTTGGCCCGGTGACCTAGATTTTGACTCCAAGTGACCCAGTTTCAAACTTGACCTAGAAATCATCAAGACAAACATTTTGAGCAAGATTCATGATGACTGCTTGAAAAATGTGACCGCTAGAGTGTTAACAAGGTTTTCCGCTGATTTGGCCTGGCGACCTAGTTTTTGACTCCAAGTGACCCAGTTTCGAACTTGACCTAGAAATCATCAAGACAAACTTTTTGAGCAAGATTCATGAAGATTGCTTCAAAAATGTGACCGCTAGAGTGTTAACAAGGTTTTCTGCTGATCTGGCCATGTGACCTAGTTTTTGACCCCAAGTGACCCAGTTTCGAACTTGACCTAGGAACAAGATAAACATACTGAGCAAGATTCATGATGATCTGGCCATGTGACCTAGTTTTTGACCCAAAGTGACCCAGTTTTGAACTTGACCTAGAAATCATTATGACAAACATACTGAGCAAGATTCATGATGATTGCTTCAAAAATGTGACCGCTAGAGTGTAAACAAGGTTTTCTGCTGATTTGGCTTGGTGACCTAGTTTTTGACCCCAAGTGACCTAGTTTCGAACTTGACCTAGAAATCATCAAGACAAACATTTTGAGCAAGATTCATGATGATTGCTTCAAAAATGTGACCGCTAGAGTGTTAACAAGGTTTTCTGCTGATTTGGCTCGGTGACCTAGTTTTTGACCCCAAGTGACCCAGTTTCGAACTTGAGCTAGAAATCATCAAGACAAACATACTGAGCAAGATTCATGACGATTGCTTCAAAAATTGACCGCTACAGTGTTAACAAGGTTTTCTGCTGATCTGGCCGGGTGCCCTAGTTTTTGACCCCAAGTGGCCCAGTTTCGAACTTGACCTAGATTTAATGGAGGCAAACATTTTAAGCAAGTTTCATCAAGATTGGGTCAAAACTATGACCTCCGGATGGGTCAAAACTATGACCTCCGGAGTGTTAAGTTTTTCCTTTGATTTGACCTGGTGACCTAGTTTTTGACCCCAAGTAACCCACTATCGAACTTGACCTAGATTTCATAGAGGCAAACATTCTGACCAAGTTTCATCAAGATTGGGTCAAAACTGTGACCTCTAGAGTGTTAACAAACTAATTGTTGACAACGAACGACACGACAGACATGGGGTGATGACAATACTCACCCTGAGCTTTTGCTCAGGTGAGCTAAAAAGACTTAAGACTTTATTGGGGGAGCTCTAGAGTGATGTTTAAGATCTCTCAGAATTTTGTCAAATCTCCCTTATAAATTTTGCCTTACCTCACAGATTTTAGTCCACAGCTTATGGCATGTATGATCATCAAGAAATACATTCTGAGCAATATTCATGATGATTACTTCAAAATTGTCATCTCTAGGGTGTTAATAAGGTTTTGATTTGATTTGGCCTGGTGACCTAGTTTATGACACCAAGGGGACCAGTTTCAAACCTGATCTAGAAATCACCAAGACAAACATTCTGAGCAATATTCACGATGACTACTTCAAAATTGTGACCTCTAGAGAGTTAATAAATTTTTGCTTTGATCTGGCCTGGTGACCTAGTTTTTGACCCAAAGTGACCCAGTTTCGAACTTGACTAGAAATCATCAAGACATACATTTTGAGAAAATTTTTAGTCCACAGCTTATGGCATGTATGATCATCAAGAAATACATTTTGTGCAATATTCATGATGACTGCTTCAAAATTGTGACCTCTACAGTGTCAAAAAGGTTTTGCTTTGATTAGGCCTGGTGACCTAGTTTATGACCCCAAAGACCCAGTTTCGAACCTCACCTAGAAATCACCAAGACAAACATTCTGAGCAATATTCATGATGGCTACTTCAAAATTGTGACCTCTAGAAATTTAATAAGGTTTTGCTTTGATTTGGCCTGGTGACCTAGTTTTTTGGCCCCACGGGACCCAGTTTGGAACCTGACCTATGAACCAATTTTTGACTGATTGATTGTGTTGGGGTTTAACGACACGTCATCCCTTGTGGGTCATTTTGTGTCGTCTCCCAAAGAAAGACATAAAAGAGACAGAAGAGATAGTAGAAGAGATGAAAGAAAGGAACAGAGAAGAAAGAGAAACAGGAATGAAAGTAAAGAAATAGAAGAAACTAGAGCAAGTGCCCAGAGGGTCATGAATACCCCCGGTGCCATTTCTTAATTATAAAATATTTTAAAGTTAATGACAATGATATAAGGCAAAGTATAGTTTACAATGTCATCTCTGAGTAACACTGATCTATCATCCCAAGTACAACTTTTCTGGAGTAAACAGTCTTCAAGAAATGAAGCAAATTTGCTGGGCCATAAAATATACGTCACTGACCTACTTGAGAAGTTAATCTGATGGTCACACTGATCCATTATACCAACTATGATGTTAATCAATTAAATAATCTAAAAGATATTAAGCAAAATCACTAGACCATGAAATATAGGTCATCCTGATTCATATTTACTTTGAGGTGAAAGTTTGGGTCACACTAAGTCATTATATGTAAATATGACATTTAGGTGTCAAATAATGGGAGATATAAGACAAAATCACAGGGCTATGAATATAGGTCAAATAATCGCAAAATATGATAGTAATACATGAAATTGTCTTCAAGATGTAACATAAAATCACTGGACCATGAAATACAGGTCACAGTGACCTACATTTACTTTTAGGTCAACTGTTGAATCATACTGATTCATAATCCCAAACAATGATGTTCATACATCAAATAACATTCAAAATATAAGGGAAATTTACTGGACCATGAAATATAGGTCAAGGTGACCTACATTTGTTATGCTGTCAATCATGGTGTCACAAAGAACCAATATTCCGAGTATCACATTAATCCATGACATAGTCTTCAAGATATAAGGCAAACTGCTGGAGCATGAAAATATTATCACAATGACCTTGACCTTATTACGCTGAATGTTGATATGATAAACATGTCTGATGCCCGTCCTTCTTTATTAAGTTTTTTGATTGATTGTGTGTTGGGGTTTAACGACACACCAACCCTTGTGGGTCATTTTGTGTCATCTCCCAGAGAAAGGGAGAAAAGAGATAGAAGAGACAGTAGAGGAGATTTAAGAGAGAACAGGGAAGAAAGAAGAACAGGAATGAAAGTAAAAAAACAGAAGAATTAAAAACATTCCCCCTGAACCCCAACCTGCCACAAGGATAGCAAGCCTTGCCCAACTGTAAGCCAAGATCAGTTGGACGCCCCGGTGACGTTAGCTACACGACACCTTCGCACCACCCGACCACCCCCATTAAGTTTTTTGTATAAACAAACTGCTACAAACTACTTTATTGAGGCATTAATCCATGAAATCGTCTTCAAAATATAAGGCAAAATCACTGCAGCATGAAAATAAGGTCACACTGACCTTGACCTTATTAAGCTGAATGTTGGTGTGATAAACATGTCTGATGCCCATCCTTCTTTATTAAGAGGTTTGTATAAACAAACTGCAATATACTACTTTATTGGGGGGTCATAGATTTTGACCTCTGGCCCCACCCTTGGGCACGACTCAGGGGTTCATAGATGCAGAATGAAAGAGAACCCTCCCAGGTACCCCCATACCAAATATGAAAAGTTTCTGATCAGTGGCTGCAATTATAAGTAATCAAAAAACTTCGAAGTAAAACCTAGTTAGACAAAGGGTTAACGGATGGAATCACAGATGGACAGACGGAAGGATGGACAGACAGATGAACAAACGGAACCGACGACAACTATATACCCCTTCAGCATACTTCATATACCGGGGGTATGAATATAGATCACATAATCCCAAAATATGATAGTAATAGAGCCAATCCTCTTCAAGATGCAACATAAAATCACTGGACCCTGAAGTACAGGTCACAGTGACCTATATTTGCTTTTAGGTCAATTGTTGGATCATACTGATTCATAATCTCAAATAATGATGTTCATACATCAAATAACATTCAAGATTTAAGGCAAAATTACTGGACCATGAAATATAGGTCAAGGTGACCTACATTTGTTATGATGTCAATCGTGGTGGCACTCAGAACCAATATTCCAAGTATCACATTAATCCACGGAAAAGTCTTCAAGATTAAAGCAAAATTGCTGAAGCATGAAAATAAGGTCACATTGACCTTGACCTTATTACACTGAATGTTGATGTGATAAACATGTCTGATGCCCATCCTTCTTTATTAAGAAGTTGTTTGTATAAACAAACTGCAACAGACTACTTTATTGTGGCATTAATCTATGAAACAGTCTTCAAAATATAAGGCAAAATCACTGGAGCATGAAAATAAGGTCATAATGACTGTGACCTTATTACACTGAATATTGATGTGATAAATATGTCTGATGCCCATCCTTCTTTATTAAGAAGTTGTTTGTCTAAATAAACTACAATATACTACTTTATTGGGGTGTCCTAGACTTTGATGTAGAATGTAAGAGAACCCTCCCGGTACCCCTATACCAAATATGAAAAGTCTTTGATCAGTGGCTGTAGGTATAAGAAATCAAAAACCTTTGAAGTAAAACTTCGTTATAGAAAGGGTTAACAGATGGAATCACGGAGGGACAGACAGACGGAAGGATGGACGGATGGAGGACAGACAGACAAACGGAACCGATGAAATGGCATACTTCGTATGTTGGGGGTATAATATAAACATTCCCCTCTACCCTTACCTGCTACAAGGATAGCAGGCCTTGCCCAACTGTAAGCCATTATCAGTTGGACGCCCCGATGACATAAGATACACGACACCTTCACACTACCTGACCACCCCAGTACCATCAAGACAAACATTTTGAATAAGATTCATGATGATTAACAAGAGCTCTGAAAGTGTAGGTATTATACGCCCGTGACAACTAATAAGATTTAGCATATAATACTGACTCCTTTATTATTCAGTGCTATGGATGTAAACTGTACTTATGGAAACCAAAAAAATTACTAAAATTTTCAAAGGGGCACAACTCTGCTTATATTTGATGACCTGTAACCTTGAAAAAATGTGCTGCTCCACATCATAGTGTAACTATTCACATAGTTTCAGCTTGACCATATGATACGTTTTATGCTACAAAGTTGATTTGGTATGATATTTACCCAATATCAACTGGGCCCTGGAGTGCAAAGCACTTGCTCAAACAGAAGAAAATAAAAACAGATACAAGAGGGCCAAGATAGCCCTCTATAGCTCACCTGATTAAGCCTAAAATAAAAAAAAAAGTATTTCAGGTTACCCTGCCATGCCTAATTTTTCACCACCAACCCTAAAGTTTTTTTAAGGATTTTGTGGGGATTTCCCCATTCGGCCATATTGTTTTCCTATTAACCCCATATAAAAACTTTTAAAAAATGAAAATATTTTCCAACCTACTGTCCCTATTTTAAAATTCCATGTAACCTGTAACACATGTATTTCTTTTTTTTTTTGGCCTGAACACACAAGTTTCAAGTCAATTGGCCCTTCAGTTCAGAAGAAGAGGTTCAAAATAGATTTTCAAGATGGCAGCCATCTTGGATTTTCAATCAGAACAACTTTAGCTACTTTTGATCTACAAGTCACCCTGATTCTTCCAATTAAGTTTCGCGTCAATTGGCAATTTGGTTCAAGAGAAAAAGTTCAAAATAGATTTTCAAAATGGCAGCTAAGGCTGGATTAACAAATGGAACAATTTTTGCTATTTTTGATCTACAAGTTACCCCGATACTTCATATCAAATTTAGAGTCAATTGGCCTCTCCGTTCAAGAGAAGTTCAAAGTAAATTTTCAAGATGGAGACAGTGGGCCATCCTAGATTTCCGATCAGAAGGATTTTAGCTATTTTTAATCTACAAGTCACCCCAATATTTCCTACCAAGTTTCATGTCTCTTGGCCTTTTGGTTCAGGAGTTCAAAGTAGGTTTTCAAAATGGCCACCATTAAGGATTTCTAATCAGAACCATTTTAGCTATTTTGATTTACAAGTCATTTGGCCCAGGGGTGTAAGCGGAGTAGTCTTTTGAAGCAAATTGTTGGCGTCGCAAGATGCACATTGACTGATCATGCTGATTTCTGAGAAGTCATTCAAAGGCGTGGATAGATGGAAGACAGATGGCAGGTCAACAGACTGACCATCTGAGTAAACTTTCAACCCCTCTTCAATAGAAGGCTCCATATGAAGCACTGTCATTTCAGAAAAGTCATTCAGAGGCATGGACAGATGACAGACAGATGGCAAGTCAAGGGACTGTGACCATCTGAGCAAACTTTCAAACCCCTTCGATAGAAGGCTCCATATGATGCATGGTGATTTGATAGAAGTTATTCAAAGGCGTGTACAGATGACAGACAGATGGCAAATCAACGGAGTGTGACCATCTCAGCAAATTTTCAACCCTCCTTCAATAGAAGGCTCCATATGAAGCATGGTGATTTGATAGAAGTTATTCAAAGGCGTGTACAGATGACAGACAGATGGCAAATCAACGGAGTGTGACCATCTCAGCAAACTTTCAACCTTCCTTCAATAGAAGGCTCCATATGAAGCATGGTGATTTGACAGAAGTCATTCAAAGGCATGGTCAGATGACAGACAGATGGCAAGTCAACCGACTGTGACCATCTCAGCAAATTTTCAATCCCATATGAAGCATGGTGATTTCTGCCATTCAAAGGCATGGACAGATGACAAGTCAACGGACTGTGACCATCTGAGCAAACTTTCAATTGCCTTCAACAGAAGGCTGCACATGAAGCATGGTGATTTCAGAGAAGTCATTCAAAGGCTTGGTCAGATGTCAGACAGATGGCAAGTCAAGGGATTGTGACCATCTAAACAAACTTTCACAGATGACTGACAGATGGAAAATCAACGGACTGTGACCGTCTCAGCTAACTTGCAACCACCCTTCGATAGAAGGCTCCATATGAAGCATGGTGATTTCAAGGAAGTCATTCAAAGGCATGGACAGATGGCAAGTCAACAGTGACCATCTGAGCAAGCTTTTAATCCTCCTTCAAATGAAGGCTCTGCATGAAGCATGGTGAGTTCAGAGAAGTTATTCAAAGGTGTGGACAGACTGCAGACAGATGGCTAGTCAACAGACTGTGACCATCTGAGAAAACTTTTGACCCCACTTCAATCAAAGGTTCCATATGCAACATGGCGATTTCTGATGTCATTCAAAGGCGTACACAGATGATGACAGACAAGTCAATGGACTGTTACCATTTGAGCAAGTTTTCAAGTTTATGAGCGCAGGCAAAGCACCAGGCCCATCAGGCATAGTGGTGGAGTTGATGAGCGGCCGGTGACATGGGCACCTCCATGATCTGTGACCTCGCAGTTGCAATCATTCGTGTTGGCAAGGTACACTCTGACTGGGAGCAGAGTTTCATTGTCTGCCTCTACAAGGGAAAAGGGGACGCATTGGAAAGGGGCAACTACCGCGTTCTCAAGCTGACAGAGCAGGTTATGAAAATCCTGGAGAGGATTGTGGACGGCCTCATCAAACAGTTGGTGTCAATCGACGATTCCCAGTTTGGCTTCATCCCAGGCAGCGGCACTACAGACGCAATCTTTGTTGTCAGGCAGCTGCAAGAGAAGTATCTAGCTGCCAATAAGAGACTCTATATGGCTTTTGTAGACCTGGAGAAGGCGTTTGATCGAGTACCTCAGAAGGTCATCTCGTGGGCGCTGAGATAACTTGGTGTGGAGGAGTGGATTGTGCGACTGGTGCAGGGTGTGTATGCAAATGCACGGAGCCGTGTCCGTGTTGGTGAGGGGTAGAGTGAAGAGTTTGAAGTGAAGGTTGGTGTTCACCAAGGATCAATACTCAGCCCACTGCTCTTCATCATTGTGCTTGAAGCCTTATCATGAGAGTTCCGCTCTGGGGTCCCCTGGGAGGACCTCTATCAGGCCTCCACCGAGGGGGCGATTCGGGCGAAGAAGTCGCCGAAATTCTTATGACTTCGCCCTATCGGTCCGGGAAGGAGAAGACGACTTCGCCCCGTTTTTCGGCGATTTTCGAAACCTACTTTCGGTTTTGCTTGCGCCTGTGAGTCGGTTTTTTGCTTGTTTACAGCAGACACTGACAGTTGCTTTAATGATCGCTAACGGCGATACACCTACAACAACTCGTTGTTTACAAAAACATGATATAATTACCTTGATTGGTAATTACATAACCGTCCATATTCCTTTGATTAATCCAGTAATCACTAGTGTTGATGTCATCAGATACCATGCAATCACCCGTGATGATAACTGACCAAAATGATTGGCCGAAAGCACCACGTGGACAATGTAAGAGTGACAATTTTACCGTTTAGTGGGCGGGGCCAATGTGTCAATAACCGTCAAAAGGATTGCCTGGATGACACGCTTCTGTGCTCAAACAACTAAAAACTCTTTGATCTCTTTAGGCAGCGACTCTTCGGATGCAAATTGTAATGTCAGATTGTGGTGATAAGCGGATTAACGTACCGATTAATAGATGCTAATTGAATAGTTTGTCTTTTCTTTGACTTTAATTGAAAACTGTTTGTTTGTTTTTCAAATGAGTGTTTAATCAATTTAATCATTTTTTTTCTCCTCTTCGTATATCAGCTCGTAAACGGCAGTCATGTCGCTCACATCTTGGCTGAAAATTGGGTCTCCCAAACCCAGTAGCTGTGAATGTTGCTATAAATTTACATACTTAATGGCAAAATGTGCAGATCCAGATCAGCTGGCTTCCTGATCTGGATCTACACTGTTTGCAATGGCAGGGTATATCCGGGTTCAGCAGGACAAGGGTTAAACAAGGGGAAATGGTGACAATTTAGGGATAGTTTTTATTACTTCTTTAAAAAAATATGTTGTGAGTACCTGTTAGAATCGGTTCAAGTCAGTTCTAATTATGAGTACCAACAATGTATATTTTTAAAGAGAATCACAGAAAATTATTACTGAATTATCTGGAGCTGTGTGAGAAAAAAAAATAACCATTCGCCAAAGAGCTGAATCAAATAATGAAAAGTTACACGTACATGTTCTTTACCTAATATCTGGATAGGTAGTTTTAAAATGTTTAAGGTTTTAATAAAGCAATAAATTAGTTTTTGATTTTTTTTTTCATTCATAATATTGCATCATCCACCATTTTGCATGAACGGTCAGTCACTTCTCCCTCTGGTCCTTCACTTCTCCCTATTTGGGCTGGAGGGAGAAGTCACTTCTCCCTACTTGTTGGGCCTAGGTTGGGGCCTGCTCTATGCCGATGACTTTGTTATCATCGCTGAATCGCTTGAGGAATGTGTCAGGAGGCTCTTGACTTGGAAAGAAGCAATGGAAAAGAAAGGACTGAGAGTAAATGCAGGAAAGACAAAGATCATGATCTGCGGTACAGGACTGGACCTCCTGCAGAGTTCAGGCGAGTGTTCATGTGCTGGGTGCACAAGAAATGCAGTGGGCTCAAGCGCTTGAAAAAGGACCCTGACTATAGATGAACACGGTGCCAGGGAACTGCACGCCCCTTGGATGGCAGACCACAGAAGGAAGTCCAGGTCTGACCTGACAAGCTTGAGGTGGTAGCTTCCTTTTGCTACCTAGGAGACATGCTCTCAGCAGCAGGTGGCTGTGAACTTTCAACCACAACACATGTGAAAACAGCCTGGAAGAAGTTCAAGGATCTGTTACCAGTCCTCTCTTCAGGCCACCTCTTTCAAAACACGTGGCCATGTGTACAGCTCTTGTGTGTGGAGTGCAATGCTCCATGCCAGCGAGACTTGGCCATTGACAAAGCCAAACCTCCAGCGTCTGCAGCAAAATGACAGGGCAATGATCAGACAATGTCAGGCCGCAAGACATTGTCACCACCAGGTCCAATGAGCTACTTGTGCGGCTTGACATTGAGGATCTGGACCTCATTCTGAAAGAGAGAAGACTTCGATGGTATGGACATGTGGAACGCTCCAATGGTGCAATCAAGACAGCCTTTGAATACAGGTTGATGGAAAGCGTGGGCCTGGGAGGCCCAAAATGACATGGAAGCAGCTGACAGAGAGGGATTGCAGACAGTGGAAGCTCTCGGCTATCAACCCTCATGATAGACGTACCTGGAGATCTGGTGTGAGATCTGCCATGCGTGCAGCAAGCCAGCTATCTGGAAGGGGGCCCACTGATGTGGATGTTGCCCCTGTACCTGCACGTTAATCAAAAATCCGATTATGATATGAAGGTTCCATGTGAAGCATGGTGATTTCATAGTCATTTGAAGTCATAAAATGGCATGGTCAGATGGCAGGTCAATGGACTGTGACCATCTGAGCAAACTTTTAACCTTGCTTAAATAGAAGGCTCCATATACAGCATGGTGATTTCAGAGAAGTTATTCAAAGGCGTGGATAGATGACAGACAGATGGCAAGTTAACGGACAGTGACCACCTGAGCAAACTTTCAACCCCCACCCCTTCAAAAGAAGGCTCCATATGAAGCATGCTGATTTTTGAGAAGTCATTCAAAGGCCTAGAGAGATGGCAGACAGATGGCAGATCAACGGACTGTGACCATCTCAGCAAACTTTCAACCCCTCTTTAATAGAAGGCTCCATATGAAGCATAAAGATTTCAGAGACGTCATTCAAAGATGTGGTCAGATGACAGACAGATGACAAGTCAAGGGACTGTGACCTTCAGAGCAAACTTTCTACCTCCCTTAATAGAAGGCTCCACATGAAGCATGGTGATTTCAAAGAAGTCATTCAAAGGCACCGCAATAGACAGATAGATGGCAAGTCAACGGACTGACCATCTGAACAAACTTTCCCCTTTGATAAAAGGCCCCATATGAAGCATGGCGATTTCAGGTCATTCAAAGGCGTGGACAAGTGGCAGAAAGATGCCAAGTCAATGGACTGTGACCATCTGAGCAAACTTTCAACCCCTTTTTGATAGAAGACTCCATATGAAAAATGGTGATTTCAGAGAAGTCATTCAAAGGCGTGGACAGATGACAGACATATGGCCAGTGACCACAAGAGCTCATTTGAGCCTGGAGGGATTATAGACAGATGGCAAGTGATCACAAGAACATCAATCTACGTCTTTGGCTCTGGGGAACTAAAAATATAGGACAACAAATTTTTCATGTGCAAACCGTATGACATTTTAAGACAATTCAAATTTTCATGGTTCTTTAGTAATAGAACTACCCGAGTTTTACAGACAGATGAATAAACATGATTTAGCAATATTCTCCTTCAACTACTCTCAGGTTACAGGGAATGCAAATGGTGACTCTTATGAGTACCAACAACACACATTTATAAAGCATTATATTTAGAAAACTGAATCGCCTGGAAGATGACTTTTGACATTTTCGCACCAAAACACATCTTGTGGGTACTCACTGAAACTGTCTCGGAAAATAAAACAAAAACTGTGGAAACAGAATTCATTCCATACTCTGACAGATGGGACAAAATGCCAGGTTTGTTTGTGTTGAGGTTTTACGGCCCTGTCAACCCAATGGGGTCATGTCGAGCATGGTCAGTTTACCTAACCACACTTTTACTTGGCAGGCTTAGTCCTCTAAGTGGCTAACCAGTATTGTGCACATTCTTTTGCCTGAAACTGATAACTGCCTTTCTTGAATCAGTGGGAGGGAGAGAATGACCGTAAAAAATATTTCATGATCTCCACTCAAAAATTTTGCCTGGGGCCATTGGGGGTCCAATGCACAACCTCCTGAAATCACCAGTCAGACGCACATCCAGCTGAGCCACTGAGGCCAGCTATAATAAAGGTGTCTGGTGCTAAAATTAACCTAATGAAAAAACTCTAACATTACATACTGCTGCTATCATATTTATCATTTGATATTCCCAATTCAGATTTATGATGGGCCATGAATTGGGCCAATAGCCTTTCATCCAAATGTATTTTTCAAGATTCTAAAGGAGCACTTGGAAAACAGATGAAACAAGTGAAATATTTAACATATTGAAGATACCTTACTATCTCTTGTAGAACAAAACATCAAATGTGGATTGCTTATGTGAGAGGTACTGCCAACAATGAAATCAGATACAACCTACCATTATTAGATGGTTTTCTCATTAAATGAGTCACGGCCCATCCCAGGAATATTTGTGGAAGTTTTATGAAAATCTAAAGTAAACTGTAGAAGTAATTTGTAAGGCTGGAACAATTTATCGGATAATCAATTAATTGATCGATAAATTCCTCAAAAATGATATTCGTTACTGATTTGATAATAATTGATCATTTAAAAATTATCTCTGTGTCTCTTACTTTACCATATTTACCCTTAGTATTCAGACACCTTGACTCCTTACCATACTTAATCTAAAATTTGAACAAGTACAATTTACTACCCAATGTTGTGTCTAAAATAGCTGGATGAGTGGCAAACAGTGTAGACCCAGATGAAATGCCGCAAACACAGTGTCTCATCTGGGTCTACACTGTTTGCTCAGACCTACTGATCAAATACATGCAGTAAATTACAATATATGGTAAGAGTCATGCTCAGTCAGACAGGTAAAATTATGACCAAATCTTCACTGAGTACTAATCGATGATCTATCGCAATGCAGGACCGATAATCGATTATCTTTTCAGCTCTGATTAGACAGCCTTAGTAATTTGCTTCACAAACTTGATGACTAATATATACCACTCTCAAACACTGTTCGTAAGGGCTACAAGTATTGAAACAAATCTACATTTTGCAAACCTTGGCAAGCATAGTCCAAATACATGTATCAAAGAGGTTCATAAATGAATAAAGAACCTTTTTATGATATGACTGTAAACTTTCTAAAGTAAAGGTTTATTTAAAATATCATGGTAATTCTATTTATATGATTTCATGATCAATCTCTGCGAAAGTTATGTGGCCAAGCTGGAATTCCAACCTGCAACTGGATTTGCAGTCAGTTGTGCTAGCCTTCGCTATTGTAGACTGCACTATGAAGCTCAAATCACTGACCTTACTGACCTTCATCTATAACCTTCATCTATGGCTGAACAGACAGAATCACTAAAACACTGGCATACAAATTGGGATATTATTATCTACAAAGATATTAAATGATCAAAATTTTTCAACAAGTGTTATATCACTTTATGGCTTTATTGTCATATGTACAAGTACGTACAAGAAACACTAAAAGAAGCTAAATATAAACTTACCACTCTGGGGTACAGACACACCAGAGAAAATCCATCACTATAATCCATTCTAACTATTTATTTAATAAGGAATCCACTTTTAAAACCAGATTTAAAATATACACAAAACTCACCATGTCTGGTACCTTGTCTATTCAACGTCCGGGAACCATTTGGTCCATCACTATCCCGCCTATAACGTCGACTAGAGCTATAGTCTGTTGAGCCATGTGAAGAACTAAGAACGTCAATTGATCGTCTGTGTTCCGTTTGTGATTTGTTCGCAGCATTTGTCTCCAATTCCTCTTGTAACTGAGACTGACTTTGTTGCAGTTTCTCAAACAAGTACTTTTTATCAGGTTTGGGGTTACCATCGGCAACCATATGTCGTAAGTCACCAAGGTGTTTTTCACGTTTTTCTGGTCCACTAGTGTGTCTATTTTTAATTTCTGTAATACATATAGGCAAAATCTTATTTCACCTTTGCCATGCTGAATTCATTAAGATCATAGCAACAGATAAGGCGCTTTTTTATCCGAAAAATGCTATCTTTCTCATTTCTCCATGAAAACATGTTATGAGTACTCATTAGAAGCGCCTCGCCGAGGCGCTTCTTACGGGTACCCACAACATATGTTTTCGTGGAGAAATAAGAAAAATATTATGTGGATACCCCCTCTTATCTGTAGCTATGTTAAGATGTCATGCCAAGTTCTAATTTCCAGCCAAGCAGATTACTATAGTGAATGACTAACAGTGCAGATCCAGATCAGCTGGCTTCCTTGCTGATGTGGATCAACATTTTTTTGCAAAGGCAGGGTATATCCAGGCTCGGCAGGATCAGGGTTAACACTGTTTAACTATTATTATTTGCTGAATGCTAGATATCCAGAAATTTTTTTTCTTATTCTCCACAACAAAGTATGTAGACGGTACTCACTGAGAGTGCCTCATCAAGGCACTTCTAATGAATTATTATACCAATTGTTTTTTTTTTTTTTTTTTTTTGGCGAATTAAGAAAAATATCAATACATGTGTACCCGTTTGTTGAAAAAACAAAAAGAAAAAAAAACAAACAAACAAAAGGCCTTACCTACAGATATAACTGACAGCAAAAGCAGCAGTGGATTCAACCAGTCTCGACTTTTTTCAGCATCCTTGCACTTTTTTAACTTTTAGGAACTTTACAAATTTGACCCATTTATGCCGAATAAAGTCTTCCTCAGCGCTTTGGTCACGTTCATGTCAATGTAACTAGTGTTTGGTCAGTTTTTATTGTTACCATAGTTTTTAGATATTCCTGTCCTAAATACAAAACAATATAGACAGCGGACAGTGGGATTCAAACTTGGGATCTTGTGATCCAAGTCAGAAGTGTTTACCGCTTGAGCAACTGGATGCTTCTAAATGAGATGCCTTATTTTCCGGAGAATAGCTGCCTAATGATACAGCATAAAGGTTTTGATTAACTTATAAGCAACATGGCTCCAGAAAAGGTGTTGTTGTTTTTTTGTTTTGTTTTTTTGTTGTTGTTTTTTTTTTCAATCACAGAAGACCTAGTGGTATTTCTCCATGAAAACATGTTATGGGTGCTCAATAGAACTGACTCTCCATGGAGTTTCTAATGAGTAGCCATTGTTCCCAAGGACTGCTGTTGTAGATTTAACTGTAATTTGTTCACTGGATTATTAAGAGCATTTCAGTGTAGAGGCCTTTCATAGCACTAGTTAAGGTGCTTTTTTCAGTCCAAAAGTATTGATATTTTTCTTATTTCTCCACGAAAACATATGTTGTGGGTACTCATTAGAAGCGCCTCGCCAAGGCGCTTATAATGAGTACCCACAACATATGTTTTCGTGGAGAAATAAGAAAAATATATACTGGATACCCTCCCTTATCTAGACCTATGGCCTTTATCTAAAACTTCAAAACTCACATCCTGCATTGTGTCTTATACCATTTCACAATGTGCACAAAAGTTTATCTGGCCTATGTAGTACTGGGAATTGAGTCATGACTTGTTCTATAAACACAAAAAACTACATTTGAAGTCTGATTAACAATTTATAACTGAGAAAAGCAAAAGAAAAGTTTTCTACTAACTTACATCCTTACTCAATCTGTTCAGTTAACCCTTAGCACACTGGAAAAAATTTCAGCAGATGATATTTTAAAATATTTTTCTTATTTTTTCCAGAAAAAAGGCTTTGAATCAAAATTTATTTTCTGAAAAAAAAAAAAAAAAAAAAAAGTAAGAAAAATATCAGCAAGTTGTTATCTGCTGAATTTGCACAGAGAGTAGTAAAGGTAAAAATCAGAAAAAGAAGCTTCCTACCTTTAGAATTTTGTCTATCATTTGTTGTTCTTGAATCACTTGACTGTCTTTCCAGTTTATTTGCTCTGTAATAAAAATAGTAAATTTTATAAGCAACTTCCGTAGTACTGGACCAGTCTGATACTTTGCTGGAAGCACTTATAAACATAAATTTCTGCAGATCATATTTCATACTGAATTTCTAAGTAAAAAAATGACATTACCAGATGATTCTGATGATGATTTGATGTTTTAGGCAAAAAAAAAAAAAAAAAAAAAATATATGTGTTTCAGGTTACATGGAATTTTAAAACGGACGGTAGGTCAGAAATTATTTTTTATTTTGTTAAAAAGTTTTTATATGGGGTTAACAGGAAAACAATATGGCCGAACGGGGCAATCCCCACAAAATCCTTAAAAAACTTTAGGGTCTGTGGTGAAAAATTAGGCATGGCCGGGTAACCTGAAACACACACTTTTTTTATTTTAGGCCTTACAGGCTCTGTGTAACGAAACGCTGCAGTCAGTCACGACCTGAATTCTGCCTCTAGCTTGAGTCAAACCCCTGATCTGAACTGAAGTTAGGAGCGCCAACCACTCAGCCACCAGACGCTTAGATACTACAAGCAGAGAAATTCAGAATTTACATAAAATACAATTATTTGGGTCATATATTCTCAAGCTATTTTTTTTTAGTCTCTGTTTTGACAGTTCGTAAATGAGACAGTGAAATTTGATATTCTGTGTGTAGTTTATTTGAACCAGTCAGCATGTTTGTTTGTGTTGAGGTTTTACGGCCCAGTCAACCCAATGGGGTCATGTCGAGCGCGGTCAGTTTATCTAACCACACGTTTACTGGGCAGGCTTAGTCCTCTAAGCAGTTAACCAGTATTGTGCACATTCTTTCGCCAGAAACATCCAGTCAGCATGACTCAGCAATGTCCAAAATGGCATTAAAGCAGTAAGTTTATAAGGCAGTGCCCAATATAACTGTGGGTTTATTTGGTGAGGCACTTCTAATGAGTACCCAGGATATATTTTTATGGAGAAACTGATAAAATTATTGTAGAATTATTAAATACATGTGTCTCCTTAAAAAGTCCTTTGCAGACTATTTTAAGCAATCTGGTTCAACTGATGCCTCTTCTGACTGACCTTAACCCATGTTCTGCTGAATAATTAAGATGCCACATCCACTTATAATTTTCAGCCAATCAGATTACTTGGTCTGGATTATTGCTATAAATTCACATACTTAATGGCAAACAGTGCAGATCCAGATCAGTTGCCAACTGATCTGGATCTTTGTTTGTTTGTTTGATTTGGGCTTAACGTCGCTTTCAACCTTTTTCAGTCATATCGCGACGGTGTCTGGATGTGGCAGGGAGCTCAATGCTCACTTTTAGAGTGCTGCCTCACTGAAATATCACGCCCCAGACACTTTGACATGATATTCCACCCAGTCACATTATACTGACACTGAGCTGACCAGTTCTAGCTCTACTTTCTTAATGCTGAGCGCCAAGCGAAAGAGCAGCTAGTACCATTTTTAAAGTCTTTGGTATGACCCGGCCGGGGATCGAACCCGCAACCTCCCGGTCACAAAGCGGACGCTCTACCACTGAGCCACTGTGCCGGTACTGATCTGGATCTACACTGTTTGCAAAGGCAGGGTATATCCGGGTTCAGCAGGACAAGGGTAATGACACATGAAAATTTTCTGGTGAGCCGCATAGACTGGACAGATATTAATTATTGAGAGGATTATGTTTGCTTTTATAACTGAAAGATTAAGTGAAATTAAAAGCAGAAAATTGTCCAGGCAAACAGGTGATAAAGCATCCCAAACTGTTCCATTTTCTACATTTATAAAGCATACCCATCAATCCAATCTCTTGGCTTTTCCCACTGTGAAACTTCTGTCTTACAGTTGTAGTAATACCGTTTCCCACTTGAACTGATGTGTTCGGACCAATCTCCACAGGTTCTGATTGCTGACCTCTGAACCTGAAACAAAATCAAAGCCCAGTGTAAATTCTGCAAACGTTACAAGATAAAAGAAGGATCTAAATTTACACAAATTTTGTCTGTGGCATATGAATTTGGGGTCAATTACTTTCAAATGTAATTGATTACAATTACAATTACTTTTGACTTTCATGATTACAGATTACAATTACTTCTGAAGTGAATGTAATTGATTACAATTACAATTACTTTACAAAAGCAGGGATCATTTTCTGGCGCGATTTTGCGATATTCTCGCATTTTTTGCAAGAAATCCCATCAAAATTCCCGGAGTGAGAAAAAAAATCGCACGCTAAATTTTTCTCATTTCGGGCCGTTAAGTTCCTATTTTGCACATGCGGCTCATTTCGAGACTATCGGACTGTTCTGTTTGACCGGTTTCTGAATTATTATGGCGCCAAAATTCATTACGCATACGACCGCAGGTAACCATTCATTAATCTGTATCAATGAAAAGCTTTGTCGTAAAATTTCATTCTCGGTCTCTGGTTTAAGTAAGCACTTTTTTGATCGCTACCTCGAGTCAGCAAAAAAAAATGTCCGCCGACTCGGAAAAAGAAAGAAAATTATCCGCCCCGAAGCCGTCCAGTCGCGATGGCAACATGTTAATATCATGTTCGAGCACAACCCAGCTCGACTGAAGCGGCCACGCTCTCCTCCCCTGATTTGGATGAAGATCAAGCACGACCGAACTGCCTGATGAATACCCTTATTCAGCTGTTTGCATTTTGTTACGAGCCAGGCGTAACGAGAAAGAAATGAAAGGGAAACCAGCAACAAGCTTTAAAAGTATTTACAGTATGTGTTGATAACAAAAAATAAGAAAATGTGCAAGACAGAACAAATTCTGTCCAGTCTCAAGGACACATAATTGAAATTCCATGAGTCCTATGATAAGATCATGAGTCTGTAATATATTTTAGAGCAGATATCTACTGTTTTTGTGAGTTCAGGGATCTACTATTTTGTGAGCTCAGGGACTTGCTTATATAAAAATTTGTGAGTCCCAGAGAAAAATTATGAGTATATGAATCAGAACTCTCTGGTAAAAAATCATTGGCTAATGTAACAAAATCCCTGCGAAATATTCCAGAATTTCTGAAACAAATCCTTTAAATTGCAGTTTCTGATCCCACAATTTAAAGTCCCTGAATTCAGGGTTTAATTCCAGAATTAATGAAACATTGAAGTAATCTAGTAAAGAATGAAAGTGTACAAAGATGCTCATATGAAAATCTTCTCTCCTTATATAATATCAAAGCACAATCTAAAAAAAATTACAGTACTAAAGGCATCACTTATTATCCAGCATTAATCAAGAAAAAATTAAATGTTCTGTGACATGCCAAAAATAGCTTAATCTAGAATATTCCATCTCTAAATTCCAAAAAGGAATATAACTTGTTATTGTAAACATGATTTTCCATAAAGTTCAAATTTATATATAAACACTTGCAGTAAACATGAAAATAATGATACTTAAAATAATCAAACACCCTATATATAACAATTTTATTAACCTGATTTAGAGTACATTACAAAATAAGGAATAATAATACTAATTACTTATACATACAATTCTGATACAAAATCTGACCTTTACAAAAAAAAAAAAAAAAAAAAAAAAAAAATCTCACTCAGTTTGTCTGAGCGAGCAAAAAAAAAAAATCTCACTGAATTTGAAAATCTCTCACTGTTTTTGTCCAAGTGAGATTTTTTCTCTCACAAAAATCCGGGGCCAGAATAATCCCTGCAAAAGTAATCATGATTACTTCATAATTACTTAGATAAACGAAGGATCTAAATTTACATCAAATTTTGTCTGTGGCACAGGAATGTGGGGTCGGTAACTTTCAAATGTAATTGATTACAATTACAATTACTTTTGACTTTCATGATTACAGATTACAATTACTTCTGAAGTGAATGTAATTGATTACAATTACAATTAATTTACAAAAGTAATCATGATTACTTCATGATTACTTATGATTACTTTCCCTGGGTAACCTTATTTCTTGTTGGAGAATATATACCTATGTATGTTGCTTCTCTGCATGAATTACAGAGGAATGAATATGAATGAAAAAAAAACATATGTAATAACAAGTGATTTAATTTTTGCAATATTCATTTCTTCAAGTGACGGTCATGCTAACTGTCAAACTAATAAATATTACTAATCTGCCATACTGACAGACATGCTCCATCTTGTGTTTAAAATTTAAAGACGGGAAGCATTACAGTGAAGCACATTAAGAAGGGCAGCGGGGCAGCAGAAGAGGGCAAGAAAGGCAGCCCACCCCTCTATACAGGGCTAGCTGGAATACTGTGATTACAGATTTTAATTACCCCAGGTCTGATTTGAACATTGCCAGTTTCGACAGTTGCCATCATGCATGTCCTAGCACAGGCTTTTGGAAGTAAAAATACCAGTACATTTTATTCTGGGGTGTAAATTTTCGTCAAATTATTTCAAAATTTCTTCATACATGACAAGGGTATTTGTTTTATATGTTTGTCTGAGTTGTGGTTCAACAGCCATGTCAACAACATTTCAGTCATTTTGAACCATCTCCCAGAGACAGGGAGAAAGATAAAGCACTGTAAAAATAAGATTTCAACTGTGAATACCTCTTTTGGGTCTTTTGGATTCCCACTGCTCTTTGACAGCACTCTTGTGTCGCTGTTGGTGTGGTTTCCACTGTTATGGTTGCTCGATCCTGCATAAATTCCCGAATGATCGAGTTTCTTGTCAGGCGATTCTGTACCCCCTGCAACATACAAATATGATAGCACTGAAAAAAACATAGGTCTAGATAAGAGTGGGTATCAGGTAAATAGTTTTCTTATTTCTCGACAAAAACATATGTTGTGGGTACTCATTAGGAGCGCCTCGCCGAGGCGCTTCTAATGAGTACCCACAACACATTTTTGTCGAAAAATATAGATACTATTTGGTTGAAAAAAGCACCTTATCAAGAGCTATGAAAAAAAAAAGAATTCTGGCATGAATGCTGATGGTTTGGTGTTTCTCACACCCCCTTCAACATTATTTAAGTCAAATCAAGATGATGGAAGGTTGATAATGAAAGGCTCTGTGCAATGGGTTGATAATGAAAGGCTCTGTGCAATGAAGCGCCTATCCAAAAGCTGAAATCTGGCTGATGCAGGATTCGAACCTGGGACCTTGTGATAAAAAAAAATCACCTTAATAAAGCCAGTCACAACAGCAGCAGTCAAAATTGAAAATTCTAAAAATTATCTGAGAAAACAAGGTTTGACATTTCATGTGAATTGTCTCTCCCAGGTCTGCTAGGTAGATGATTCGTATGAAATAACAAGTTTTATTTTTTTAAATACATCAAGACAACAAAAAAAAAAAAAAAAAAAAAAAGCAGGCAATTCATATGAACTATCATCTTATTTTCTTACTGAAATTCAGAGTGTGGTCTGCTACAATTTAAACAGCTCTTTATGATTAATCATTTATACTATTTCTCCATAAATTAAAATAAGCTAAAATTTTAATGTCAAACACTGCTACTCATCATGCTGAACTTTTCTAGGAAGTTTTACGCAGTCCTGACAGAACTGCTGATGCACTGATCCAGATGAACCAACTGATCAACTGACTGATCAAAGTGATGACTTCTGCACACCTGCATCTAAACTTTGGTTCTAAGGACATAACCCTGCTCATAGCTCTAGTTAAGACGCTTTTTTCAATCCAAAAGTGTTGATATTTTTCTTATTTCTCCAGGAAAACATATGTTGAGGTACTCATTAGAAGTGCCTCACTGAGGCGCTTCTAATGAGTACCCACAACATGTTTTCGTGGAGAAAGAAGAAAAATATTAACCCGATACCCACTCTTATCTAGGCCTATGCCTGCTAAAAATTTCAACTTCACCCACTGCTACTGCTCATGTCACTTATTTCTGTGAAGCTTTATACAAACCTGACTAAACTAAGACCACACACACGACAGGCCAATGTGACGACTTGTATACCCTCTAAAACTTTTGTTTGCAGGGTATAAAAATACCTTCTACACAAGGTTCCTGACTGGTTTTAGTCTTCAAATATGAGATGTCTTTTCCCCTGGCCAAATCTTGTCCTAACACATTTTGAGAATCACTTTGATGAGATGCCTCACAATTTACACAAAATCCATAGGACCACTAGGCACGTCCAGCAAAAATTCCAAGAACTTCAAGGTACATTTCAATCACTTGTCTGACCAGTCAGACAGATTATGAAAGGTTTTCACATAGCCTAGACTCAAACAATATTCACAGCAACCATTTAACCCTTGTCCTACTGAATAAATTAAGATGCCACGCCCACTTTTTCAGCCAATCACTATCCCGCAGGAAAGTGGATGTCTGCTGCATACAGGAGACCAGATACCGTGGTGGCAGCTGCCGCACAATCAAGGGCAAGGACACCAGGTACAAGCTCTACTGGTCAGGAAATGACAAAGGCACTGCTGGTGTAGGAGTGTTCGTGGCAGAAGAGTGGATAGAGAAAGTTTTTGAGGTTCAGAGAGTCTCCGACAGAATTATTTTAGTGAAACTCATAGTCGGCCAGTGTGTGGTTACCTTTCTGTCTGTGTATGCCCCACAGAGTGGTCTAAGTGATGAGGTTAAGGACCTGTTCTTTGATCAGCTGCGTGCTGTGACTGCCAGGATCCCAGCATCAGAATTTCTGATCCCATGTGGAGATTGGAATTGCCATGTTGGCCGTGCAGGCACTGGATACAGGGAAGTGCATGGTGGGATGGGGTATGGCAGGCCGGAACCAGATGTTGAAGGTGAGAGAATCCTAGAGTACGCCCTAGCATTTGACCTGCTTCTTGGGAACACATGTTTCAAGAAACATGACAGCCATCTCATCACATACAAGTCTGGAAACATAGCCACACAGATAGACTTCATCCTTTTCTGTAGGACCATGCGCAAACTTGTCACAGATGTAAAAGTGATCCCTGGTGAGGAAGAAGCTCTGCAACATCAGCTTCTTTTATGTGACATGAGGATTGATGTGCCTCCAAAATCCAAGCGCAAGTTCACCCCTCGCCTCAAAGTTTGGAAGCTTAAAGACCCTCAGACAAGCAATCATTTCCAAGAGGTCTTCAACTTGCATGTGAGCACATCTGCAGCTGTAGCTGATGGGGCCACTGAGGATATCTGGAACAACATCAAGACTGGACTGCTCAAGACAACTGAGGAGGTATGTGGCACAACTCGGCCACACCGTTGGCATCGTGAAACCTGGTGGTGGAACAAACATGTGGAAAAGGCCATTGCTGCCAAGCGGACAGCTTTCAAGGCCTGGAAGGCTGGTAAAGGAACTAGGGCATCATACGATGCAGCCAAACGAAATGCCAGACATGCAGTGCACCATGCTCGTCAAGAAGCCGACAAGAAGGTCTACGAGAATATTGACCCCAAGTCTTCAGAAGTCTACCGCCTTGCTAACCAGTTTAGAAGAGAGAACACTGATGTTGTTGGTGACAAACCTGTGAAGAATGATGCAGGAGAGATGTCAATGAGCGAAGACTCAAAGCAGAAGGCCTGGCTGGAGCACTACCAAAGGCTTCTCAATGTTGAGTTTGACTGGGACCCAGACCACCTGTCATATCAATCACCAGTGGAAGGCCCGCCCATCCCAATCACCATTGATATGGTTAAGAAGGCTATCTCGCAGATGAAGGCAGGCAAAGCACCAGGCCCATCAGGCATAGTGGTGGAGATGATAAGAGCGGCCGGTGACATGGGCGCCTCCATAATCCGTGACCTCGCAGTTGCAATCATTCTTGATGGCAAGGTACCCTCTGACTGGGAGCAGAGTTTCATTGTCTGCCTCTACAAGGGAAAAGGGGTCCTGGGGACGCATTGGAAAGGGGCAACTACTGCGGTCTCAAGCTGACAGAGCAGGTTATGAAAATCCTGGAGATTGACTGATTGATTGTGTTGGGGTTTAACGACACGTCAACCCTTGTGGGTCATTTTGTGTCGTCTCCCAGAGAAAGGGAGAAGAGTGATAGAAGAGATAGTCGAAGAGATGAAAGAGAGGAACAGGGAAGAAAGAGGAACAGTAATGAAAGTGAAGAAACAGAAGAAATAAAAATTGTGTTGGGGTTTAACGACACGTCAACCCTTGAGGGTCATTTGTGTCGTCTCCCAGAGAAAGGGAGAAAAGAGATAGAAGAGAGAGTAGAGGAGATGAAAGAGAGGGACAGGGAAGAAAGAGGAACAGGAATGAAAGTGAAGAAACAGAAGAAATAAAAACATTCCCCCTCTACCCTTACCCACTACAAGGATAGCAGGCCTTGCCCAACTGTAAGCCAATATCAGTTGGACGCCCCAGTGATGTAAGATACACAGCACCTTCGCACCACCCGACCACCCCAAAGAAATAAAAACATTCCCCCTCTACCCTAACCTGCTACAAGGATAGCAGGCCTTGCCCAACTGTAAGCCAATATCAGTTGGACACCCCGGTGACATAAGATACACGACACCTTCGCACCACCCGACCACCCCCCCAAAAAAAAAAAAAAAATCCTGGAGAGGATTGTGGACGGTCTCATCAGACAGTTGGGGTCAATCGACGATTCCCAGTTTGGCTTCGTCCCAGGCAGAGGCACTACAGACGCAATCTTTGTTGTCAGGCAGCTGCAAGAGAAGTATCTAGCTGCCAATAAGAGACTCTACATGGCTTTCGTAGACCTGGAGAAGGCGTTTGATCAAGTGCCTCGGAAGGTCATCTGGTGGGCGCTGAGAAAACTTGGTGTGGAGGAGTGGATTGTGCGACTGGTGCAGGGGATGTATGCAAATGCACGGAGCCGTTACCGTGTTGGTGAGGGGTACAGTGAAGAGTTTGAAGTAAAGGTTGGTGTTCACCAAGGATCAGTACTCAGCCCACTGCTCTTCATCATTATGCTTGAAGCCTTATCACGAGAGTTCCGCTCTGGGGTCCCCTGGGAGGACCTCTAAGCCGATGACCTTGTTATCATCACTGAATCACTTGAGGAATGTGTCAGGAGGCTCTTGACTTGGAAAGAAGCAACAGAGAAGAAAGGACTGAGAGTAAATGCAAGAAAGACAAAGATCATGATCTGCGGTATGGGACTGGACCTCCTGCAGAGTTCAGGCGAGTTTCCATGCGCTGTCTGTCGCACTGGAGTGGGCAGCAACAGCATCTTCTGCAATGGCTGCAAGCACTGGGTGCACAAGAAATGCAGTGGGCTCAAGCGCTTGAAAAAGGACCCTGACTATAGATGTACATGGTGCCAGGGAACTGCACGCCCCTTGGATGGCAGACCACAGAAGGAAGTCCAGGTCGGACCTGACAAGCTTGAGGTGGTAGCTTCCTTTTGCTACCTAGGAGACATGCTCTCAGCAGCAGGTGGCTGTGATTGCTTGATTGTGTTGGGGTTTAACGACACGTCAACCCTTGAGGGTCATTTTGTGTCGTCTCCCAGAGAAAGGGAGAAAAGAGATAGAAGAGAGAGTAGAGGAGATGAATGAGAGGGACAGGGAAGAAAGAGGAACAGGAATGAAAGTGAAGAAACAGAAGAAATAAAAACATTCCCCCTCTACCCTTACCCACTACAAGGATAGCAGGCCTTGCCCAACTGTAAGCCAATATCAGTTGGACGCCCCGGTGATGTAAGATACACAGCACCTTCGCACCACCCGACCACCCCCAGGTGGCTGTGAACTTTCAACCACAACACATAAGAAAACTGCCTGGAAGTTCAAGGATCTGCTACCAGTCCTCTCTTCACGCCACCTCTCTTTCAAAACACGTGGCCATGTGTACAGCTCTTGTGTGCGAAGCGCAATGCTCCATGCCAGCGAGACTTGGCCATTGACAAAGCCGAACCTCCAGCGTCTGCAGCGAAATGACAGGGCAATGATCAGACAGATCTGCAATGTCAGGCCGCAAGACGCTGTCACCACCAGGTCCAATGATCTACTTGTGCAGCTTGGCATTGAGGATCTGGACCTCATTCTGAAGGAGAGAAGACTTCAATGGTATGGACATGTGGAACGCTCCAGTGGTGCAATCAAGACAGCCTTTGACATACAGGTTGATGGAAAGCGTGGGCCTGGGAGGCCCAAAATGACATGGAAGCAGCTAACAGAGAGGGATTGCAGAGAGTGGAAACTCTCGGCTATCAACCCTCATGATAGACGTACCTGGAGATCTGGTGTGAGATCTGCCATGCGTGCAGCAAGCCAGCTATCTGGAAGGGGGCCCACTGATGTGGATGTTGCCCCTGTATCTGCATGTTAATCAAAAATCCGATTATGATATATATGATCAGATTACTTGATTCTGGATTTTGATACAAATTGATACTTAATGACAAACAGTGCAGATCCAGATTAATTGGCTACTGCAGAAACCAACTGATCTGGATCTACAATGTTTGCAAAGGCAGGGTATATCCGGGTTCAGCATGACAAGGGTTAAATAGTGCAAACATACACACACACACTAAAAACATGCATATGAATACTTTTCCTACCTTTCAAACAAGTTAACAGACTATTTAACATATTACAGTCGAACTTCAATGCTCGAACACCTTTGCGACTATGGAAAATTGAGCCATGGATAGTTCGAGCCAATGAAGGTTAATCATGACGCCAGGTCCAGAAGCAAATATCGCTAATTCTGGGAAATCTATCGATCTTCTACACAATAATTGTATGTTGAATGTGTGCATTAGAATCACCTCAGAGACGATTCTAATGAGTACACATAATATACAATTTCATACTGAGAGAAGAAAGCTTCCTTAAATATTTGTTATCTTGATCTATCGGAAGAATTTTGTAGGGACTCAAAACCCGAGTTCGAATTAGCCATGGTGAACGAGCCATCTGTGTTCGAGCTATTGAGATTCGACTGTATAAACTTACCCCTCTCGTATTTGTCTTTAGTCCTTTCAATATAAGAAGACTTGTTGATATATCTGGAACTATCACGTGACATAGGGCTACCAGTTCCTCCCCCTGGAGATCGCTGTCTACTGTAGCTATACTGTTTTGATGGGTACTGGGAGGACTGCAAAACAAACCAAGCTCTTAAGATGTTTGTTTTGTTTGTTTCATTTGGGCTTAACGTCGCTTTCAACAATCTTTCAGTCATATCGCGACGGTGTCTGGACTTGGCAGGGAGCTCAATGCTCACTTTTAGAGTGCTGCCTCACTGAAATATCATGCTCCAGACACTTTGACATATTCCACCCAGTCATATTATATTTACACTGAGCTGACCAGTTCTAGCTCTACTTTCTTAATGCTGAGCGTTAAGCGAAAGAGCAGCTAGTACCATTTTTAAAGTGTTTGGTATGACCCGGCCGGGGATCGAACCCGCAACCTCCCGGTCACAAAGCGGACCTTAAGATGACTGGATAGACTTGGTGTATGTAGATTTTATGTGATTTGTTTTACATCATAATAACTTTTGTGACTTCAAGTTTGCTTTCCTGCGCACTCTCTTCTGAAAAGGAGTCTACTAAGGCTGGTACAATTAATCGAATAATCGATTAATTGATCGATAAATTCCACAAAAATGATTATCATTACTATTTGCTAATAATCGATCATTTCATTTCTGTGTTTGTTACTTTACCGTATTTACCCTCAGTATTCAGACACCTCAACTCCTTACCATAATTAATCTAAAATTTGAACAAGTACAGTTTACTACCCACTGTTGTGTCTAAAAATAGCTGGATGAGTGGCAAACAGTGCAGACCCTGACGAGACACCACGTTTACGGCATCTCATCAGGGTCTATACTGTTTGCTCAGGCCTGTCTGACCAAATACATACAATAAAGTACAACAAATGTTAAGAGTCATGCTCAGACAGGTAAAATTACGACCAAATCTTCAGTGATTACCAACTGATTATCGATCACAATGGCAGGACTGATAATTGATTACCTTTTCAGCTCAGAGTTGCCAGCCTTAGAGTCTACCTTTAAATGAAAGAATTTGCTCCCCTTCCTTCCTTTTACAGTAGACCACTTTCGGAAGAGAAGCAAAACAATTTTGAAGAGTTACCTCAAACAAACTACCGTAGTCTTTTGTTTATACAATTGCTTTGCATTATAATGATTCAACATCTGGTCAACAAGTGGTCATAACTTTGGTCAGAAATTAAATGACAACTGCTTAACTGGGTCTTTAAAAAGCGCTGATAATACAGAATAGTGGGGTGGTCTCTTTCTCAGAAAATTAGATGAAATAATTTAGGCCTGTTAAAATATGGCCGTAATAGGACCTGTCAGTGGTCCTTTTTTTTGGGGACGTTGCAAAATGGCATTTCACTTTTGTTATTTTTGCAGAAATATCTTACATACAATGTCATGGGCACTGGATTAAAGCAGCATTTGAATTGGCATACTAGCTGTTAGGATACATTTTGGTTCTGTTCCATGTACATGTATACAATAAAACGTGAAATGATAATATCCCACTATTATCATGTGGTGGCCTGATAACTGTCAAAAGGTGATGAAATTTGTCCATTTGCAATCCCAAACCAGATCTGCATAATATCAATGCACATACTAAGTTTGGTGAAAATCCAAGGCATTGATATTTATTCGTTATCATCCGGAAATTAAAATATGGACATGTGGCAGACAAATTACTCTGTCAAAAATTGATGAAATTTGCCCATTAGCAACCCCAAATCAGATCTCTAAAATGTCATTTGCACACACCAAGTTTAGTGAAAATCTATTGACATTTACTCAAGCTATTCTCTAGAAACAGAAATTTGAACTTGCTGCAGGCAGATACCTGTCGAAAATTGAGCAAGTTTGCACATTTGCAATCCCAAACCAGATCTCCACCATATCAATGTACATACCGTTTGGTGAAAATGCATGGAAGTTTACTCAAGTTATCATCCGCAGAAAAAATAAGGACAGACAGATGGAGAGATACATGTAGACACATGGACATCCAGTGAAACCATAATACCCCACAATCATGTGGCGGTGTATGGAAATGTCAAGGGTACCCAGGGCTTCCACAAAGATTCTAAAATCTCTCCTCACCCACCCAAGAAAAACATGTCCACTCGAAACACTTACTGGTGTTCCGGACAGAAAGAT
This sequence comes from Anodontia alba, assembly GCA_964016985.1. NCBI lineage: Eukaryota > Metazoa > Mollusca > Bivalvia > Lucinida > Lucinidae > Anodontia > Anodontia alba. The sequence goes on from OZ024837.1 coordinate 9,809,881, forward strand.
TTTTTTCTTTGGTCTTAACATACTTTACTAGATGTTTAAAACACAGAAATATAAATGTAGTTACCCCACAAAAGACTACAAACACTTAGCTCCAGATAAATGCAGTATCTACATATTTTTCTTCTTATTTCCCCACAAAAACATATATTGAGGGTTCTCATTAGAGACACTTCAGCAAGGCACCTAGTGAGTACCACGTTTTCATGGGGAATCAATAAAAAAAAATATCAGTGCTGTTAGACTGAAAATAAAAAAGCACCTTATCTGGAGCTGTGCAATCATAAAACAAAGCCTTCAAGAGGCACCAAAAGAAGAGGTGAAGAACAAAAAGAAAACAGCAGTAACTGATGTATGAACAAAGAAAAACTGTGACACAGGAACAGCCTTGGAACTAGTTTTGCTTCTGTGAAACCTTGTTATGAATTTCAATGCAGCTCAAAAAATACAAATACAGTAAAAATCTGCTATTAAGCCCACTTTTGGGGACTGTCTAAAAGTGGTCTTATTAGTGGGGTGGCCTTACTATTGAATATAGAAGACCGTAAATGTTCTAAAATTTGGAACACTTTATTCCACTTATTGGCCGACAATTTGCCTTCTATGCTTAGTGGGATGGCAAACAGTGTAGACCCTGATCAGACTGCTCCTAAAGGCCTGATCTGGGTCTACACTGTTTGCATATACCATTTTGTCAGAAACTTTGGTGTACTATTTTAAAACATTTACTAAAAACATGTGGGACTGACAAAAGCTGGTCTTAATATTGGAGGGATCTTAATAGCGGAATTTAACTGTATGTGTTTGATCTACGTAGGTCATAGGGGTCTTCTATCTCATCAATGAAACACAACAGTAAAACATATACACTATCCAAAAGTTCTAACCGGCCACTTAGTTTTTATCATTTTTCTTCAGACATAAGCAATCTCTCAATTATGTTTGCATAGCCAGATAGGTCAATATGTCAGTAAACCAGGGCCCAGTTGTTCAAAGCTAATGATGTCGTTAGTTAACGATTCGTTAAAATTTACATCGAGTGATACGCAAATATGCTGAATTTTTTTGCTGAAAAAATGTGAGTAGCTTGCAAAAGCTACTCACATTTTTTCAGCAAAAAATATCAGAATATTGTGTTTTGAATTGCTAAAACAGTTAACGAAATGACCCTTAACGAGCTCGTTAACGTTACGACACTTTGAACAACCGGGCCCATACCACTTATAGGTTTAGCATTATTCAGTACATTGCACCTGGGAGGCATCGATGAATACGGGTACTCCTATGTTCAGGATTAAAACTCTACACCGAGTTGTGGGGTTTGAAGATTCTGACCCATAGCGACCCCTGTCATGCAGGAATAATGTTCATTTCTGTATAAATTGTTTCTTCAGTCATATGCTTTAGTAATGAAGTGGTTTTGCTTGTGAAAATTGGATATTTCAGAAAGTGATCTTTGACAAATTGTAACAAAATGCTGAATTTTGTGAATTTTAAAAATGGGGGTACCTGTGTTCATCGGTGCATCCTGGATGTAATGTTGAGAGTTCTGTCAAACAGTTTAATGCCTAAATTGACTGAGACATCGGCCTTTTTGGAGATGTAAATAGAACTGTAAGATTTATTTTGATTGTGAAGAAAAAAGACAAATTGTAAGTAGATGTTTAGTATTTTTGGCTAGTATAAAATCACAAACACTATGATTAAACAAAGCCAAGAATGACAGTCTGACCAGGCTTGAAATTGCAACCTTCAGCACAGCAGTCAAACACTCTAACCACTTGGCTACAACTCCTTGCCTTCACTGATTGACTTGGTGCAAAAAAAAAAACACAAAAAGAACAACCCTCAACAACTCTACAGCATTGCCATAAAAGCAGACTACCACAGCAAGGCTTTGGAAGTGATCCATACACGATTTTTGAGACATTTCTCCCCTCTTCTCTTGACTTCATGACAAAACACCAACAGTTTACTGCAGAAAGTAGACTTACAAGCTTAAGTTATACAGTCAAGATTATGAATTAATTGTTGACCATTTGTTTGTGTTTGTGTTGAGGTTTTACGGCCCAGTCAACCCAATGGGGTCATGTCGAGCGCGGTCAGTTTACCTAACCACACGTTTACTGGGCAGGCTTAGTCCTCTAAGCAGTTAACCAGTATTGTGCACATTCTTTCGCCAGAAACTGACAACTGCCCTTCTTGAATCAGCGGAAGGGAGAGAATGACCGTAGAAAATATTTCATGATCAATCTCCACGAAAGAATGTTGCCGACCTCGGCGGGGGTTGAACCTGCGACCTCCTGGTCTCCAGTCGGACGGCACATCCAACTGAGCCACCGAGGCCGGCTGACCATTTGTAATGTATTAACTAGTGCTGGTGTGATTAATTGTAATCTATGGGTAAACTGGTCAACAGAAGGAAGGAAAATGATTATCAATATGAATTTTTAGCCAACTGATGATCTCCAAGTATGTTTGCTTCTTCAATTTTATTCATAACTACACAAACATTACTTTTAAACCTTAATTTGCCAAAAGTAAACAAAACATCAGGGTACAATGTAGGTCTAATTGTTCTGCGGCATTAACTAAAACCTTGAAATGTAAGAAGATACAAAAAGCAAAATTCAACAACAAACACCACAGTTGCCATTCAAACTGACTATTCATGCCTTTCTTAGAAAGAAAAAGCATGACAGTGCGTCTGTGTCAAGACGCTAGGTTGAATGTCAAAATCCATAAAAGACGGAGACATAAAAACAGATGACTTGGACAGATCAATGTCCATTATCTGTTTATTCAACCAAATTGCAAGAAAATCATGTCCGCTATGCAAGGTAAAACTTCAAGATGGGTCAAATACAACAGAATTAACTATCTGGTTACTTATCGGTACAAAAAGAATGACTAATTGAATATCACTTCTGGGTTAATCGATTAGCCAGCCCTAGTATTAACCAATGTTTTTTTTGTCAACTTGCAGAATTAAGAATACCCAAATTAATGAAAAGTAATTATTTGTAGTTAAACACAATATAAAGATGTACTGCAGGGAGAGATTTAACAGTCATCCAGTTGCCAAAAATTTGAGTCTTGTGTAAGTCATTCAACCGATATGGCGAGTGAAAAATGATCCGCTTCAACTATATTTTTCTTTGCTTCCAAGCAATAAAATTTCACAGACCTAGCTTTCTTGTCTATCACATGACCACAGTAAACACTTTCAAATAATATTTGAATTTGTATCTTGTCATAATCTTGATAAAGTTCAGTTTGCTTTTAAATTTAACAAGATCGGGCAGTCGATGGCACGCCATCGCAAATCCCCCTGCTTCTGGCAGAAATTGCCCTTGTACCACACAGCATAGTTTTAAGCAACCAGGTTTAAAAAATGGAATATTTTTATGGAATTTAGAGTAATTCACTTGTCAATAACTTTTCTGCTGATAAGTTGTACTAGGATATTGTTTGTAACCATCTTCATCCAAATACAATTATGTTACATCAAATATAATAATGTTACATCAAATATAAATATGCCACATGACCATGTTGTGAAAAACTTAATTTTTGACCCCGCCCCACCTCCAAATCCCACCCCAAGGGTGTTCCTGGGGTCACAAAGTAAATCCCATTCAATATGTCTTACATCTATCACTACTGAGTATATGTGCAAAATTTGGCATTAAAGTCTTTTGAATTTCAATAATTTGACCTTTGACGTTTTGACCCCTCCCCAGAGCAGACATGTGACCTTTAGGTCAAAATTCTACTTGTATGTTATTCTACACATCATTCCCTTCAATTTGGTATGCCACATGACCATGTTGTGAGAAACTTAATTTTTGACCCCGCCCCACCACCCAAGTCCCACTCCAAAGGGTGTTCCTGCGGTCACAAAGTAAACCCCATTCAATATGTTTTACATCTATCACTACTGAGTATATGTGCACATTTTCGCATAAAAATCTTTAAAATTGACTTTGAAATTGGAAATTGTTAATATTTGACCTTTTGACCCCTCCCCAGGGCCCCTGTGGGTGGGGCCAAAAATAAACATGCTCTTGCATGTCCCACTTGTGTAAGCAAGCCACTCACAAAATTTGGTTGGATTCTGTCCAGCGGTTTGGGAGGAGATAGCATAACGGACAGACAGACGGACGAACGGAGGCGATAACAATATCCCTGACGCTTTTTCTAAAAAGCGTGGGGATAATGACAGGTGTTGGGTGTGTGCATAGTCCTGTCTGGCCAGGGTCAGTGATACCTCACTCACCAAACGGCAAGTGGTAAATCATCTTTTCTTTCCCCTGCTTTTGCCATACTTTTGTTGCTATATATCAATGTGCAGAATCTCATAGGTTAAGATAAGCATTGGCCTAGATAAGAGTGGGTATCAGGTAAATAGTTTTCTTATTTCTTGACGAAAACATGTTGTGGGTACACATTAGAAGCACCTCGCAGAGTACCCACAACACGTTTTTGTCGAGAAATAAGAAAAATATAGATACTTTTTGGTAGAAAAAGCACCTTATCAAGAGCTTATGAATAAGACCTTTTTCCAACTACAAAACAGGATTCGATTTTGGCTGCCTTTTAACTCTTTCCCTGCTACTGGCCACTTTTGCCATCTGCTGATAACCTTTGCAAACAGTTTTTACCAAGACAAAGCGCTGGGGCTGATCTGGATTCAAACTGTTTGACACTGATGGTATTCCTGAAAAGTTTTTTTCAAAAAAAAAAAGTAATTTTAAAAAAAATCCAGACAACAAAAAAGCATGCAAAATTACTCAGCAGAGAGTTAATATCCCATGCTGAGTTCTTAGCCCACTTCTGAAAATCTGGAGTATCTCATAGGTGCAAAATAAAAAAGAAAATGATGTGACAAACTTCCCGAAGATTAAATAATTTTGAGCTTGACTGGTTTCCATGGATACATTTTATGTTGCATGATACTGCACTTGCACGACTGTTTTTAAAAAAGACAGACTTTCAAAGCAGACGGAAGTCTATCTTCCTATGAAGCCAACCATACATTCTAAAGAAGACTTCTGGGCCCAGTTGTTCAAAGCGCCGTTAGCTTAACGAGCTAGTAAAGGGTCATTTCGTTAACTATTTTAGCGGATTCAATACACAATATTCTGATATTTTTTGCTGAAAAAATGTGAGTAGCTTTTGCACTGCAAAAGCTACTCACATTTTTTCAGCAAAAAAATTTCAACATATTTGTGTATCACTCAATTAAACTTTTAACAAATCGTTAACTAACGATATTGTTAGTTTTGAACAACTGGGCCCTGACCTTTTATTCTGAAACTGAAGACTGTTTATATAGAGGTTTCTGACTTTTGACTTTGGCTGAACTTGCATATGCTTAGCTAAACAGCAGTTTTCCTCAAAAAATTTGTTTTGAATTAAAGTTTAAAACTGTTACAGCCTGGTCAATTCTGTTAATGTCATGTTGAGTCAGTCAATTAACCCACTCACACCTTTTCCTAAGCAGCTTAGTCTAAGTGTTAAACAAACGTTACTTTAAGCACATCCTTTTGCTAGCAACTGCCAACTGCCCGTCTTTGAATTACTGGAAAAGGAAGAATGACCGCTGAAATTATTTCGTTCTTAATCTCCACAAAAGTTATGTGGCTGAGCAACTACGCGTTTCAATATTCATTAGACTTTCAGTCGAGTTCAGAGTAAAACCGCAACATTCTGATGTCATCACAGATGTCAATGCACCGAAAAACTGCAAGAAACCAACATCAAAAGGTTTATATTGCGATCTTGTCGATTGCACAATTCTGATTATTGATATATGATATATGAGTTATCTCGCATGCGATTGGTTTCGATTCAGTAGGCGGAGACAATTAAGCCAGTAAATGATGTGATTGACTTGTCCTCTATCTGGCCAGGTACAACTGTTGTGAAATACTGGCGGACCTTATTTTGCGGACTTTGTGCATCTTACACGAATTACTCGCGACCTGATCGGTTGCGCAGGCTACTCAAAATAATAAAACTGCTCACACTGAGCATAATGTCTGTCCTTGTAAGTATGCACTATAAATAAAATAAACCTTTATTGGACTGCGCTGGAGCAGCAATTTTCAGGTTTGCAATAAGGTATGCTTTATACTATTCGGAACACTATGGTATTAACGGGTAGACTTGTGAACCGTAAAATAGTTACTTACTTCGGAACACTATGGTATTAACCGGTAGACTTGTGAACTGTAAAATAGTTACTTACTTCCTGGGCAAGATGACCTAGACCAGTCTGCGCATAGAAATGTTTCTAGGTCCTGTTAACACTGTCAAGCAAACTGTTAGGTCCTTATCAAAATAAGAGGATGCGACAGCCTGCTGCCCTATCATAGTTTTTGGCTACTTTTCTTTGTAATTGGTAAGGTACATTTTTTGACTTGATGTTGAATGACCGCCTTCTGTTACGTAAGCAACTAGTTTGACGTTTTTGTGGTCGGTTTCTGATCAAAGTAGGTGGCAATGCTTCTGAAATTAGCTGCAGTTAGACAGCTGTTCTGTGTCTCATCTGCACTGAAGTCTAATGGATATTGAAATGTGGAGTAAGAACTTGGATTTGCAATGATCTGCAGACAGATGCAACACTACAGACTGCACTACTGTGGAGCCTCCTGGTTCCTTATAGAAAAAAAAATGACAACCTTGGGAAAAGCAAACTGCTGTTTTTCCTTCTATGTTTCTGTGAAAATATTACTAAATTGTTGAAAATAGATGCTGAAATACTGTGGCTGAGATAATCAGAACGAAGAACTAAATGTAACAAAATGCTTCACTGCGGTAAAATATGTTGAATGGAAAACTTGTGCTCTTTTGTTAAAAAAAATGCTTATCTAAATTACTGATGGCCCCTGTTGAAAAATTCTATGTTTTGGCCCACACCAGAAAAATCCTGGATCTGAACATGATAGTAGGACCTGACCATGATAGGATGAATATATTCTATTTCTCAAAAAAAAAAAAAAAAAAGTATGTTGTGGTAATCATATGCTTAGTACTCACAACTTATTTCCATGGCGGAAGGCAAATAAATAAAAAAAACAAAAAAAACACACCAAAAAACCTGAACACAGCATTTTTCTAAAGCTGTAATGTGCCCCCAGGATAATTTCTTAAGGTATCACTGCTGATTTTACATCTTATCAACAATTTATTTTCGAATACTGCCTATGCCCTTGCAAGCATTTTTTGGAAGGGTCTGCTCGTGTTGTGAAAAGAGAAGGAAAAAAACTTGGTCATGCTTTTACTTTCTCTTTTCACATGACATGCAGACCTTGACAAAAAATGCTTGCAAGTATGGAGGCAGTACACCACAACCTCTTTATAAAACTATTGTTGGGGTCCATAGCATTAACCGTGTTAGTTAAACAACTGTGCTATCAAACAAATATGTATAGATTATATTGAAAATGGTCATTTTTCAATATAAACTACACATTTTTGGGATCCATCTTTGAATCGTGTTGTATCCAAAACTGTGTTATAACTACCGTGTTATACAGAGGTTGAAGTGTATTAGAATATCAATAAGATGTAAAACTAACGAGTAATTGTTTTCTCTCATGTTTGTACATGATGTTCAGCGGAAGCAATTACTTATGAAAAAAAAAAAATTCTATTGCATGTGATATATCCCCTGAACTATCAGAAAAGTTTCTGCATGGCTGTTGGTTGTCTGTGTGTCGAGGTGGTACAAGTAAAAACATCAAATAGTCTAGCAACACCAATGCAGGAATCTCTAAACCACTTCTCTCTATACCTGGAATGGATGGGCCTCATTCTTGTCTGCATACCTGAAAATAGAAAATATAAACATCATTAGCTATAAAACAAACGTTTGGTAAAATGCATGTCAGCAAAATTCTCAGTTTTTGATGTATCCTAAACAAATTTTGACAACAAAAATGGCGGCTAATGTTTTGCTTGAGGACTTTTTGGGGCGAGTAAGAAAGAGCATTACCCATCATCGAGTCTTGGCAGTTTCCTTGCATGCATTACCATCAATGCATACGTATAGGGTGTGCCTTGTACGCAAAAATGCGCTTAAAATTGGTTTTTGAATGATAATTTGTAGCTATGTGTGGATCTGGGAAAGTTCAGTTGACGCCATTTTACATCCGGGCTCCGTATGATATACGGAATTTACCGGAATTATAAATTAATTTTATTGTAAGATGAATCCACAATTACTTGATACTATACTTATTTTTACATACGAGTTATGCATGTAAATAATTACAAATTTTTACTCGATTTTTGTGAAGAAAATGAAAAAAATTGTCATGTGACGTATTCTAAAAATAGCAGAATAGTCGTAACTACTCGCCGTGGACGGAATTTACCGGAATATCAATCACACGACCGCTTGCATTTTCCTTCAGAAGATTTATATAAAAAAATGCGAGCGCCTGTATGACTCCATTTTGGAACAAAAATGGCCACCGAAAAATGATGCGAAATATTTTTTACGAGAAAAAAAGGTAAATTTGAGACTATATACTCGAATTTTGGATTTTAATTAAACTTTTAAGTAGCATGTATGCATTTGTTTTCAATAATGCAAGTACCTAAAACTGATTTGACAACATCTTCACTGATTTAAACACACTCCAGTTTCCGGGTTCTTGAACCCATTTCTACATCTTCAGATTAAAGTGGATGACACTTGGGCATGGTCTGAATCAGAATATTCTAATGGTGACACATCAGGAGAAATTCATTCACCAAGGCCATTTGTGTGAAAGTTAAAACATTCGTGAAGGAAGGCTGTCTATATAAAGTCTAAAAGCAGATTAAAAACTGGTTATTTTCACTTTTAAGGCTTGGTGATACCAGCACAGCGAGCACAGCTGACAAACTTGAAGTTGTCCAGTGATGGTGCTGATGCAGTGCTGGCAGGCTGGGCATTCCAGAGCCGGTTCGCTATTCAGAATAAGGACAATTTATAGGCCTTGACTGAACAGAATGATACTAGCAGGGTTCTCGGGGGGGACAGAGAATCCTGCGTCCTGGGACGCAGTAAATTCCCAAAGCTGTCTGTCGGACGCATGTTTTTTTTCCCATGGGACAACTACTAATCATGATCGGATCATGTGACTGAAGTCTAAAGTCCCCCATGTGTTATTTTTACTGTCGGTAGCATCTTAAAAGAACAGTAGTAATCCGCCACATGCTTTTCACACCTGCGACAGTACCGTTATTTGCAAAGCAAGCGGGAGTTAATCATGTGTGAGCAGTTCACACTTCAGCGATGGAGCAATTAAAGCATGCGACTGACACCGGTATGTGACCCCTACCCTCATTGGTATTGCCTGCACCGACTGACTGTTTCAGTCATAATTTTTTTTTTAATGGAATCTCAAAATATTGAATTGACTTTTCTTACCGTTTCTACATTTGACCGTTTTTGAATACTTTTATTTTAGGCCGAGATGTGGCTGCAGGCTTCAGAATAAACTGCACTAATATGCTCAGTTTAGGTTGTAAGGGTGCAGCCATTTTGGAAATACAGTGCTCCAGCTAGGATTTGAGGGCAGAGTGGTGCTGGGTAGGGCACTTTTTGCATGGTCATACAAGAATGAGGGCACCATGTGTCATGTGATGTGCTTAGTATTAAGACATGTTACAAAATATAATCAGATTCCACAATAAATACCTCAAAAACAGAGTACACATAACACTTTAAGCATTGTTTGTTTGTTTGTGTTAAGGTTTTACAGCCCAGTCAATCCAATGGGATCATGTCGAGCGCTGTCAGTTTATCTGACCACACGTTTACTGGGCAGGCTTAGCCCTATATAAGTCGTTAACCAGTATTGTGCACATTCTTTCACCAGAAAACACTTTAAACATTGATAACACAGGGTTTTCCCGGACGCAGGATATTGCATCTGAGACTCTCAAAAACGTGTCTCGGATGCACAAAAGAAAAACGTGCATCCACCTGAACTCGCAAAATTGTGTTAGTGTGGAAACAACAACCAAAAATCAATTATTTTAATCTATTCTTCGGCGATTTTGATACATTTTTTCTACCGACGTTCTTTCACTTTCGCATGGCTTCCATAATCTTTTTATAGAACAAGGATAAAATCCATATCGTTTTATGATCCGCAACTTCCGTAATTGTGTCAAAGTTCCCTTTCGTAAGCGTCCGAGCTATAACGGTTACTTACGAGAACAGCTGATTGAAAACGACTGGTTACCGGTTTTTCTCTGCATACATTTACGAGCTACGTACTGGGTGGGAATCCAGTATTTTCTTTTATTTATAACTGGTCTATTTTTAACACCGCGCGCTGTAATGAGTCAGCGAAAAACCCATTGTACATGTGCATTATCATCCATTATGGCAAAACAGTTTGACATCAAACGTTTTTTTTTTTTTGTGAAAAAGCCATATCAGACTGACTTCAACAGTAACATACAGCCTTTAGAATTAGAGGCAGCTGTCAAGAAAGATAAAGAATCTGATCAGACAGGATCAATGGGTAAATACATTTTTTTTCTCTGTCAAATGGTGAAAAGAGTGGTATACTATGAACGCTGGACACTTGTTCAATATGAGTCATAGTTACCATTCCCAGCTCTTTCCCTTTCTGTCTTGCCCTTATCTTCCAAAGGCCCTTATTTTGAAGTTAGAAATATGCCTAGACTAAGGGCCACTATGCCAAAATTTTTCCAAAATTCACAATTGCACCCACACCCCCCACTCGCCAGCCTGCCCCCTTTTAATTTCTATCCCAGTAACAAATTCTGCTCATCCAGTAAGACACTCTACACATTTTCATGCATCATTTAATTTGTGGACTCTTTGATTTTTGCTGTTGGACCCTCAAATAACTGAGGCGAGAGTCCACAGGACTCCCAGACCGCAAAACAGGGAAAACCCTGGATAACATTTTTTTTTTTTTGGTCTGATTTTCATGAAATTTTCACCAAAATGTAGGATTTTATGTCTGGAATTGAAATAATACAGAAGGCAGCTGAAGAAGGACAGAGGGGTGGCAAGAAAGGGCAAGAGGGGCAGCCCGCCCCTCCTTATAGGGCTAGCTGGAGGAATGAAATAAATAATAGTTCATCTGTCATTACTGACAATGACCAATCTTAATCACATACGAGAAATGCTACTGTTTCACATGCGAGATGATTTTACCTGTCTACCTGAACATGACTCTTACCATATGTTATACTTTACTGTATGTATTTGGTCTGAAAGCCTGACCAAACAATGTAGACCTAGATTGCAGCATCTCATCAGGGTTTACACTGTTTGCCACACATCAAGCTATTTTAAGTGTGGTAAGGAGTTGAGATGTTTGATTACTAAGGGTAAATAGGATAAAGTTATAGACACAGATATGAAATGATCAATTACTAGCAAATCTGTAACGATAATCGTTTTTATGGTATTTATCGATCTATTAATGGATTATCCGATTAATTGTAACAGCCTTAGTATTTTTATAGTCTTGTTTTCAGGGCAAATATATGGCTGAAATTAAAAGCTGAGATCTTAAAGAACAAAGACTTTCTCCCTTAGAATTAAGCATATTGTACATGTACCTTAAAGCAGTGCTCCAGATAATTATTTTTCCAACCAGTATTGTACTGATCAAATTTAAGGCCAGTCAGTAACAAAGAAAACTGGGATTCTGGAATCAGTATCCATTCTGCGGCATGGGTTATTTTCCTTGGCCCAGGGGCTGATGGGGAGCAGGGTGCTATGGTTTTAAGAATTTGCTTGTTTTAAATTTTTGTTTGTGTCACTTCTTGTACTGCTCCATTAATTTTTGCACTGTACAATACGACTGGTCATTTTTCTGTATTTATCTCTTTCATAAGATAACTAAACAAAAAAGTTCTGAAACGGGTGCTATGTGCCACATCCCTTCTTCAGGGAACCCCTTTTTAATGACAGAACCAATCACCTTACACAGTATTTGGGTGATCTTCTTTGTATTTTTTCTTTGACCACCTGCTCTAGCAATGATTAATGAAATCAGCTTTCTAGTACTGAAATCTTATCACTGACTTTTAAACCCGCACGGTTTACACAGATCGATCACAGTCGCGGATGTGTTTCTGTATGCAGTACTATGCATTCATCACATTCATCACTGATGACTTCAACAGTTATGATGCTCACTAAATAAAGACAGTGAATCAGTTGACGATGACTGGCGAAAATACCCCATTATCTTATTTGACGCAGTTCTGCAATCTCTTTCCTCATTCCTCATTTTCTGGAGGCCATGTTTCTGCAATCTTGGAAAACCCCAATGCAGAATGGTTACCTGCGATTCTGTCGTTAACACATGACACAGAGAACCAGTTGCTATTATGCACAGAAGTTATTTAGCTGAGAAATAGTCATGCTGTGTATCAGGGTGAAACTTTTGCGGTCGAGAATTATAGTTTTGCGTACAACCAGACTTTGTTTTCATTTTGATATGCTACAAATTGATTTTAAGTGTATTCTTCATTAAATATATTTGGGTATTTACTGAAAATACACTGATTATCTAAGGCACTGAACCTCTTCTGACTCGAGCTAGTTTATCTAAAAACAGACACGACGTGCACTCTTATGTGTTACCGGAAAAGCTGCACCGTATCTGTAAACCCATATTTGGGACTGGCTGTTTTTCAAATTGATCCATATTTGGTGCACAAGGATCCGTAATTTACAGCTGTACAGACTCTATCTGGAGCACTGTTAAATGTTGCATTAAGACACCTCTGCAGCAAAATGTTTTTCACTGTATGACTATGTCTCGTGGTGTGATAAAAGAAAATCAAGTACGAAATTTGCTGGAATAGTTTTGTAGAATAAACTAGAGCGTGCTATCGCATATCCCCGTGCCATCACCATCGCATATCTCCCTGCAAATCAAAATTCCAAATGCATTCCTCCAGTCCTCATTCATAGGGCTATTACCTGTGACAGTGTCAAGGTTCCAGCTAAAAAAGCCTAAGCGGAGTTCAGTGACCCCCAATCATGTCCCCGGGGCAAAATTTTTGCACCACTGTACTCTACTCTTCATAACCTTCGATTTGATATGCAACATGATGTTCAAACAAAATGGATTTTGACCCTTAGGGGCCACACCCCCCCCGGCCCCTAAATTCTACTTTTTGACCTCCTGTGACCCCGAGACATGCCCTCCCCCCGCACACACACACACACACACACACACACACGATAAAAGTTTTGCACCATTGTATTCTACTCTTCATAACCTTCGATTTGATTGCAACATGACTGTGTTTGTATAAAATGAATTTTGGACCCTTTAGGGCCACACCTCCTGGCCCTGACCCCAGGGGTCAGATCAAATTCCAAATGCGTTCTCATCCATAGGGCTATTACCTGTGACAGTTTCAAGGTTCTAGCTAAAAAAGCCTAAGAGGAGTTGGTTGACAATCAAAAATAAAAGGACCCAAAATCCTACTTTTTGACTGCTAGTGACCCCAGACATGCCTGCCCCTAGGGCAAAATTTTTGCACAGCTATATTCTACTCTTCATAACCTTCCATTTGATACGCAACATGACTATATTTGTGCAAAATGAATTTTGGCCCCTTCGGGCCACACCCTCCTCCCCCAGAGGCCACATCAAAATTCCGAATGTGTTCCTCTAGTCCTCATTCATAGGGCTATCATCTGTGAAAGTTTCGAGAATCTAGCTTAAATGTTCTAGGAGCAATGGTTTCAGTGCTTGCACTAATTGTCAAAATCAGGAAGTCCCAGAACCTCCTAGCTCCAATATCTGGAAGTCCTGGTGATCAAATTTTTTTCACTAACTTTCAGAAATTCAACCTCAATATTCTTAAACGCTCGTTTATGGAGTACGGTAACACCGCCATTCTTCAGCTAAATAACACATAAATTCATTCTAAATTTTTGTTATAAATGACTAAATATCTTTAAAAGTTGGGAGTCCAAGACTTCCTGGCATTGAATTTTGGAAGTCCCAGGGTAATGTTTGGGAGTCTCTGACTCCCAGAATTCCCTTAATGCAAGCACTGAGTGACATTACAGACTAATGGACAGACGGTGGGGAGGGTGGGGTGCGGGTTATAACAATATCTCCGCTTTTTCTTCAAAAAGCGCGGGGATAATAACAGGTCCCGCTGTTCTCTTGTTTTATTCTCCTATTCTCTTGTCATGTACCCTATATTCTGTGCTCTTTTCAACCTTGCAATAATTTTGATTACTCCAGTTAATACCCTATTGGACCTCATTACCCCACATACCCCTATAAGCACACAGTCAAGCAATTTTATAGTCTTAACAGCAAGTGTTCTTTTGGTCTACTCCTTTATAAAGGCATATGTTGTGGGTGCCCATTTAAATTGCATCAACTTGTCGATGCATTTCAAATGAGTACCCACCACATACACGTATGGTTTTATAAAGAAAATCAGGGAAAAAAAATCGCATAAACATCATCAAAAAGTCCTTTGCCGATCTTTTAAAGTGTACCCTTAGTAGATAGATACATATTTTGCCACATGTTTTCCCAGTAACTTTGAAAAACCTATAAAGTGCACAGTGCGTTAACTATACCCCGGGCATACGAAGGGGTATATAGTTTTCGTCTGTTCCGTTTGTCCGTTCATCTGTCTGACCTTTCGTCTGTCTGTCTGTGATTCCGTCCATTACTCTTTCTATAACCAAGTTTTACTTTGAAGTTTTTTGATTACTTATAACTCTACAGCCACTGATCAAAAAACTTTTCATATTTAGTATGGGGGTACCTGGGAGGTTTTTCTTCCAGTCTACACCTATGAACCCCTGGGTTATGCCCCAGGTCATTGCTAGAGGTCAAAATCTAGGACACCCCAATAAAGTAGTATATTGCAGTGTTTATACAAACAACTTCTTAATAAAGAAAGATGGGCATCAGACATGTTTATCACATCAACATTCAGTGTATCAAGGTCAAGGTCATTGTGACCTTATTTTCATGCTTCAGTGATTTTGCCTTATATTTTGAAGACTATTTCATGGATTAATGCCACAATAAAGTAGTATGTTGCAGTTTGTTTGTACAAACAACTTCTTAATAAAGAAGGATGGGCATCAGACATGTTTATCCCATCACCATTCAGTGTAATAAGGTCAAGGTCATTGTGACCTTATTTTCATGCTCCAGCAAGTTTGCCTTATATCTTGAAGACTGTTTCATGGATTAATGTGATACTTGAAATATTGGTTCTGTGTGGCACCACAATTGACATCATAACAAATGTAGGTCACCTTGACCTATATTTCATGGTCCAGTAATTTTGCCCTATATCTTGAATGTTATTTGATGTAAGAACATGATTGTTTGGGATTATGAATCAGTATAATCCAACAGTTGACCTAAAAGTAAATATAGGTCACTGTGACCTATATTTCATGGTCCAGTGATTTTATGTTACATTTGGAAGACAATTTGAAATATTACTATCATATTTTGGGATTATGTGACCTATATTTCATAGCCCTGTGATTTTGTCTTATTCTCCCACTGTTTGATACCTAAGTGTCATATTTACATATAATGACACAGTGTGACCCAAAGCTGGCAAACTTTGATCTCAAAGTAAATATAAATCAGCATGACCTACATGTATATTTCATGAACTTGTGGTTTTGCTTAATATCTTTTAGATTATTGGCTAAACATCATCATGATCATAGTTGGTATAATACATCAATGTGACCATCAGATTAACTTCTCAAGTATATGTAGGTCAGTGACCTATATTTTATGGCCCAGCAAATTTACTTCATGTCTTGAAGACTATTTACTCCAGAAAAGTTGTACTTGTGATGATAAATCAGTGTCATTCAGAGACTGACATTGTAAACTATACTTTGCCTATATATAGAGGATCTTACATGAGTGGTCATTTAATATGAAATTTATGAAACGAGTTTGGGTAATTTCTGTATTTTGCGAGCTTTAGCGAGCAAAATACAGAAATTACCCAACGAGTTTCATAAATTTCATATTAAATGACATACGAATGTAAGATTCTGTTTATCACATGGCCCTTCCGATGACAAAAAATGCACAAAATATATTTTTAAAGATAACGGCTTTCCATAGCTAAGCGGAACAAATCGCTACCAAGAATTCAATAGTACTACGCAACAAATATAGTTCGCATAAGTACCGAAAATAACTAGAAACAAGATAAATATGCCATTTGTTAAACTGAAGGAAAAAATGATGATTTTTGTTTGAGCTAATAAATATTTCATTTGAATAAATCAATTCAAAACTAAATATTCCTTTGAACAACGTCATTCAGCGAGTCAATACGTCACTGAGAATGAGTAGGGAAATCCCCCACAGTCAGCTGTCGTATTTAAAGGTCACTGACCTTGATCAATATAGTTTTATGCCGAGGTTGACACACTCAAGTAAACGACAGATTTCAAAACTATAAAACATTTAACTGTAGTTTGGATTTTAATTTGACACATTAATTGACTATCTGAGCCATGTCATCCTCCAATGTTTTTTGGAGGAGGTGATTTTTTTTTTTTTTTTTCATTGACGGTTTGACGATATCGAAGTTGAGATCTCGAGTGCCTCCAAATATGTTGCGGGAAAACATCGAATTTTTACCACCATGAATATTTGTGGTAGTCGTGTTATTCACATTGTGATTGTTTTGTGTCTTCTCCCTCCATCGGTCTGACATTTATCGTTCATCTCAAAATCATCTCAAAACTGAAGGCAGGATCTGTTTCAAAAGTAAAAGTTGTATCGGCGAACGCGGACACCATCTTGGTTGCTATCAATAAGCAGTGTAATACGAATATTAATGAGGGTAATTAGGCTAACCAATGGGAAGCCTTGCAAGTGTTATAACACGTGTGGTTATATGATTTTTATGACATGGGTTATTTCACTGAATAACGTGACGGTCATGTGATAAATCATTGTCATTAACTTTTAAGATATTTTATAAATTTTAAGAACTGGCACCAGCCGGGAGTATTCGTGACCCTCTGGGCACTTGCTCTAGTTAGGCCAAATATGGTAATTGGGGCTTATCAGATGCAGTCTGGTCTTTACCCACCACTATACAGCCAATGTCATGGAAAAAAAGAAAAACAATAACAAATTTTGTAGTTTGCATGATTGTATTATTTGACATGTCCAAAGAGTCAAAGCTTTTTCATATTTTTTTTTCTCAAATGAAGATACAGGAAGCAGGAAGAAAACCCCACATTCAAATCTTGTGGTTAACTACCGTATTAATCCGCCTATAAGACGGGGATTTTTCCCCCAAAAAAGCCCCCAAAAATCCAGACCCGTCTTATAATCGAGGTCTTTGGCCATATCGGTATTTTCGGCAAAGTCCGGTGGTGCCACGTGGTCACGGAAAATGCCGATCTTCGAAACCGGTAGAAGGATATAATGTTTACCTTCGTCCCTTGATAGAAATAGCAGCAAGGTAATTTTTTAGGTAAAGTACCGAATTTTTCTGTGTATTACTTGCACCCGTGTATAACACGCACTGAATATTTGCTAAATAGTTTTGAAATAAAAAAAAAGATGTTCCTATGTAAAACACAAAGAATTTATCCGTGCATTATTTACTAAGTTACCAGATACTAAGTGTGTCAAATTTCACTAGGATTGAGTTGAAAATGGCCGAATTCGGAAGGTTTAGAGTAGAAACAGGCCGAATTTACGATAATGCTAACTGAATTTTCATTGTGCAGCTCTGTTACCATGGGCCTAAGGCAACTTGATGTAGTGTAGGCAGTTCTTTGCTTCCCCACTGCAGACGCTATGACAATAAAAATGTAGTTATTTCTTTTGTGTTCTCATAATTAACACCTTCTTTATGTCACTTTCTTAACTGAGACGTGAAATTATCAACTCAGTGCCTCAGGGCAATGCAAACAACAACTAAAGTCGACTAGTTGTCATTCTGACTGCCAATTAACCAATTAAGTGCACAGATGTATGCTGGTAGTTTTTTGTTTTTTTTTTCTTTATCATAAACATTGTTTATTTCAAACAATTTTTTTGATAAGTTGGAAGAAAAGTTAAAAAAAAAAAAAAATAAAAAAAATAAACATATGGTAAGAAAATAAAAGATAAAATGCAAATGACCGATCTACCTACCTCAAAAGCCCAGTTGGTTTTGTTTATTATCAATAATTTTAATAATTGCAAAAAATTAAATACTTTTTTATTTTTTCAATGTATGATCGTTTGTGCCAATATTTATGTTCTACCAAATTTATTTCCTATTTTGAACTGCAATAAATCAGTTGTGCAGGCTGATTTATTCAAGTTACGGTGTGAGACTTGTCAAAGTCCGGTAATCAATACAGATTCATATGCATATGCCTGTTTGAGTAGTTTCCCTTTGAAGAGATCACATGATCAGCAAAATAAAAAAGCGTAAACAAAAAGAGCATGGACATGAAAAGGATATCAAATTACTGCAAATCAGATGGAGTTGCTTGTTTTGAGCTGACAGAACCATGGTATGGGCGAGATAGGTATAAAAAATCATGAATATCTCATAGCAATCATTCTATTTCGCAGTTTTACCGGGCGATCGTGAATGTCATGAGTTTTTGCGACCGATTATCTTGGCGATTTCTGTCCCGATTTTGGTGTTCCTATAAATAATACACATCGGATTTTTGTAAACGTTTTCTGGGTAAATAAGGTGCGTGTTATACACAATTAAATACGGTATGCATGCTTGTAAGTGGTGTTGGAAGTTTTTTTAATTGTACTTTAGGATTTTCTGAGTGGCAGGGAATATCTCCGACAGGCGACTTTTTTTAACCCGTCTTATAATTAAGTAAAAGCAAAATCCTGCCTGGAAAGGGCCCAAAAACAGCCCCCGTCTTATAAACGAATCGTCTTATAGGCGGATTAATACGGTATACTCAGAACTGAGTAATATCAATTAAGTCATTGGCACGCATCTATTAACTCTTGTCCTGCTGTACCCAGATATACCCTGCTTTTGCAAACAGTGACTATCCAGATCAGCCAGCTTCTGAAGAAGCTGGCTGATCTGGATCTGCACTGTTTGTCATTCAGTATGTAAATTTGTATCGACAGCCTGTATCAAGTAATCTGATTGGTTGAAAATTAGAAGCGGGCACGGCATCTTAATTTAGTCAGCATGACAAGGGTTAAAAAGCCCTTGATTATTTAAAATAGAATTAATTAGAAAGAACAACACAAATAAATAATCAGCTTTTCATTATATGTTCTTTATATCATCATCGTTTGATATATGTATGAAATATAAACTTTTGTTAGAAACAATTTTTAACAGCATCAGTTTAATAAACTGATGCTGTTAAAAATTGTTTCCAAGAAAAGTCATCATTATGTGCCAGCTTTGTTTTAGGCCGAGTTGTCCTGGAATCACATTAATAAGCTGAGCAAAGTGAGAAGTTGTCGAAATTGGCACTTCCTCTGTGTGACTCAGTTGCCTGGTAGCGTTAAAAATCTGACCAGTCAGTCAGTCAAGTTGTCAAACTCAACCGAAGTAATAAGAAAAGCCAATAAATGTTAAACCACATGTATGTATATATTGTGTAACTGATCAGTTTAACTGCAATAAATGTTAAACTAGTGCATAATTGGTCCAGACAAATGATTTTAGCCGTGTGGTTATATGCAGACTTTGCAATCCATGGTCTTGGGTTTGATCCATGGTTGTAGCTCAAATGGAATTTTCTTTACATTCAAAACTCTTGGTTTTATGTTTTATGTATTTTTACTTTTGAAACTTGTTTGATTTCACTAAAATAAATACATGTATATAGCAGACACAAACTATATCATTTTTAAGAAATTAAGGCTTAAGTAATATTGCAAAAAACCTTGTTCTGTGAAAATAGAACCACAATATGTTATTTCTGTTGTTCAAAGTACCATTTAACTGTTTCATAACTCTTTCCTATACAGATGTACGAGAAAACTGTTGGATGCAAATTTTGCAGGAAATGGCACTGGTTTGTGGGTATATGTGAGCACCGGCTCACTTGGTTTTAGTTTTGAGTACTGGTCACAACTTTGTCTTGTTACTGACTGTGGATGTTTGGACATTACTGTAATAACCCTAAGTATTGGGACACCTTATCTACTTACCATACTTCTCCTTAAATTTGAAATAGTTCATTCTACTACCTGTTGATGTGTCTAAAATATTGCTGTATGTATGCAAACAGCGTAGACCCTGATCAGATGCCGCATTCTGTTTGCAAAGGCCTATCTGTCCCAATACTTAGGGTTATTACGGTATTATTTTTAACTCTTGAAGTACCAAGCAAAATTTGTAGCAGCTGACATCCTATCATTTGTTTATTTTTCATAGGATATAAGTTTTGGCATTTCATATGAACCAAAATGATGATTCACATGAAATGCCTTGTTTTAGTTTCTATGAAAAATTTTGAAAATATATATACGTTTAAAAATATCGTTTGTTGCAGTTGTGATTGGCGCTTTAAAGGTTTACATACATTTTTTTTTTTTTTTTTTTTTTTTTTCAGGTTTACTAATACTGTTGGAATACTGAGAACATAACAGAATGTTGTAAAATAAATACATGTTTGTGAATATCTAAAAATGTCTAATACGGAGGGTCATGGAACAGAAAAGGCTCAGTCATCAAAGAGCTCTGCATTAAAGAGGCAGTATCAGTTTAGACACAGTGAATCGGAATCAGATTCGGTAAGTTAATTTCTCAATGTCAGTTACTACACCTCAGCCTCTTAATAATACAATTGCTGGGATCCAAAACAAAAACTGTGTTAGCTAAACAAAGTTCTATGTTGTATCCAAGCAAAATGTATAGATCATATAGAAAAATGACCATAAAATGGTCATTTTTCTATATAATCTGTACATTTTTGTTTGGCTACAACAACACTTTTGGGGTCAAACTAAAAAAAAAAACATCATAACCAAAACCGTCTTATAATGAACCGGGAACCATCTTATAAAGAGTTTCCAGTATAGTAAATCATTATATTTTTTTTTTTTTTTTTTTGTGCAGAGAGGGAATGAATACACTTTCAGGGGAGACCACACTGTCAGAATTGTGTTTGTTTCCCTTCTGAAAAGATGTCTACAAGCCGGAATTATCTCCCTTTTGCTCTGACTTAAAACAGCTGTCATGGGTCGGGCTGCATTTTCCTTTATATGTCCATATGAAGAACTTCAAAAATCTTCTTATATATATGTCAAAACAAACGTAAGATTTTGAAACAAGAGACAGTGAAACTCAGGTAAGCATTTAGGGCCAAGATTGATTTAGGGTCATCTTCGCCCTCTTGTTTTCCAGAACCTTCTGAATTTTTATTCTGACATCTTGACATGTCTGTACTAATTAGAAGTGCCTCGACACTACTTATACCCACTATACATGTATATATTTTGTTTTTATACCCCACTATGATCGCGACAAAAATGGTTTTTGTCCAATATCCACAACATATGTTTTGTTTTTATACCTCCCACACGATAGCGACAAAGAATGATTCTTGTTCAATATCATGAGAAGGAATTATTGGGCTGGTACATTTACATGTATATCAAATGATGCTGACAGAATTCTTGGTTGGGATTATCACAAGGCATTATTCCTCAATTTTCAACAGAGTTACTCTTCTTGCTGAACGACAAAAGAAGGCTTTTATTCATTATCATGAGAACCAGTCAGTGGATTTGGACACAACTTTATATATTCAACTAAATATTCCATTTTGCAGATGGAATTGTTATGTCTGATTTGTTCTGCAAACAGCATTTGTGGCTCGGGTATAAAAATGATTTATTTAAAGCTTAGCACTCTGGGTAAAATTTTCAGCAGACCACACTTTGAAATATTTTTCTTATTTTTCCCAGGAAGCAGGATTTAACATTTCATACCTTGAAATGTTTTTTCTTATTTTCCCCAGGAAACAGGATTTAACATTTCATGCAAATTGTCTCTAATCATTGGAGACAATTTGCACGAAATGTCAAATCCTGTTTTCTGGGGAAAATAAGAAAAATATCACCAATTTGTCGTCTGCTGAAATAGCCAAGAGAACGGTATAGGTTAATTACCCCATCAAACATACACATCTTAACTTGATGTTTTGTTACTGAACAGTGGCGGGGTATTACACAGTGTTTGAGATGATTTTAAGCTCGCCTGTACAAAAGTACGGGTAGAGCTATAGCAGTCACCACAGTCGGCATCAGTTAAAATTTTTGGTTAAAATTTATAATCCTTGTACTGCTGGGCCCGGAGATACTCTGCCTTTGCAAACAGTGTAGATCCAGATCAGTTGGCTTCTGGATCTGCACTGTTTTCCATTAAGTATCCGAATTTATATAAAAAATCTGGATCAAGGAATCTGATTGGCAGAGAATTAGATATGGGCATGGCATCATAATTTATTCAGCAGGACAAGAGTTTAAAATTTTTTGGGTTAAAATTTTTAAACGGCTATATCTCCTGAGGCTGAATCTCTGGATGGAAGTAGTTCATCCTTGCCCAGTCTAAAGTTTTGTGCTATTCCATCCTGATCCATATGAGTGACCTTGAGGTCAAGGTTATGTACAGAACAAAATATGTTAAATTTTTTGGTTAGAGGTTTTAGAGGCATAGTGTGATTCAGGTGAGCTACACTGTCCTTAGACTGGCTCCAGTCTCCAGTGACTCAACATTTTTTCTTATAATCCTGTTTCATAATCCACTAAAGTATAACCAAAATAATCATGAACTAAAATACAACCAAAATAATATGACTGTAAAGGCTGGTCACCAGTGACCAGCCTTTATAGTCATCATTATTTTGGTTATATTTTAGTGGATTATCAAACAGGATTATAAGAAAAAAAATGTTGTCACTGGAGACTGGAGCCAGTCTACACCTTCCTGTGACACGTCTTATTTGAGTAGATATAAAGATAGATGTACTTTTCTACCCCTCTTATCTAGAGCAATGATTCCCATGACTGATTTCCCTTGATCATTGTCATTAGAAACAGTATTGTTACAATATTAAACAGTATTGTTACAATATTGGTTGATTAACCTCAGGGCGCCAGATAAACATTTTCATTACTTTGCTAACCTTTGTCATGCTGAATAATTTAAGATACCACACCCACTTCTAATTGTCAGCCAGTCAGTTTGCCTGATCCAGGTTGTTGATACAAATTCTCATACAAAATGACAAACAGTGCAGATCCGGAGCTAACTTATCTAGATCTCTCTGTATATAAGGGCAGGGCATATCCGGGTTCAGCTGGACCAAGGTTAACCTTTACCATTCTCTGAACTTATTCAGCAGACAACATGTTAAAATATTTTTAGCCCCCACATCGGATGATGCCGGGGGCAAATAGTTTTTCGGTTTTCCATACGTGGGTATGTGCATACGAATGTACATCCTTCTGTAGGAATGTGTGTACGTACGAGATCCTGTTAGGTTAAGGCATTTGTTCCAGGTACATGTAGAATTTTGTAGTTTTATAGTCAGGTACCCCACAGCGGGGGCATCCGTGTACTGTGGACACATTTCTAGTTGTTTTTTAGCTCACCTGAGCTCTGCTCAGGATGAGCTATTGTGATCACTTTTCGTCCGTCGTCCGTCCGTCCGTCCGTCCGTGCGTCCGTCCGTCCGTCCGTCCGTCCGTTAACATTTTCAAACGACTTCTTCTCTGAAGCCGCTGAGCCAATTTTGCTCAAATTTCATATGGAGCCTCCTTAGGGTGGGGGAACGAAAGATTGCTAAAATGGTCGCGGTCCGTCGACTAAGATGGTCGCCATGCCCATATATGGTAAAAACCTTTAAAAATCTTCTTCTCCATAACCGAGGATGCCTTGGGGCTGAATCTTTGCATGAATCATCGGGGACGGGAGGTCAACCAAAGTTGCTAAAAGAATTGTCGTACGTTGACGTTTGACCTTTTTACGGCAAGGTCAAGTTCGCTTCCCTATGCATTTATATGAGCTCTATACATTTGAATGGGAAAATTGTTAAGAGTTTCAAACGACTTCTCCTCTGAAGCCTCTGAGCTAATTTTGTTCAAATTTCATATGGAGCCACCTTAGGGTGGGGAAACAAAAGATTGCTAAAATTGTCGCGGTCCGTTGACCAAGATGGCCGCCATGCCCATACAGTACGGCTCAGGTAAAAGAACCAATTTTTTTTTTCATTTCGCGGACCAATTTTACAATCCGCGATTTTCCGCCGAGTGGTTTGGAGTAAACCATTCCGAGTGAAAAAGTTTTACTCGAAGTTATGCGCTCGATATTCCGAGGACATTCAGCGGACCTCAGTGTTCCCATGATATTCGGAGTGTTTGCGAGTATTTGCGAGTGGCTATAGATTATTCTGTACAGGTAAGTTTGACCACTCAGATCATTCTCTCAAACGACGATAATCAAATAAAAATTGTTACAACTGCGAATACAATAAATACCCTCTAAACTAGTGCTGGCAGCAGCAGGATCAGACTGCAAAATGTACCCACTTACATAAATAGTTCTGCTTCCGACGACCAACTCTGGGACTGATTTTTTTATGTTTCAGCTGCGAGTATCAAAGGGCATATCCGAACAACAGCTGGTAGCCCCAATGCGCAAGGCCGGCGACGTATTTGGCCTAAAGCCTCGGATGATTTCTAATCGCCCAGTTTTAGTTTTGGATTAAGGGTGGTGGTCGCCCGAGTCTTCCTATATTCGTTTTCATGTGACTAGCTTATCCAGGTTGGCCCGTTTTTCTCGTGTCACTTTGCACGTGGTGCGGCAACCAAAAAAATAGTTTGAACCCCCGAAACACTGCTGAAAATTCTAGAGATGTCGACCTACCTGTTTTAGTATTTTACACGGAAAATAATGCTGAACATTTCATGTGAATCGTCTGCCCAGCAGACGATTCACATGTAACGTCACGCTTAATTTACAAAAAAAAAAAAAAAAAAATGAAAATGCCATCTACTGAATATGCTAAGCGCTTCGATGGTTAAAGTAGGGATACATTTCATTTGACAAGGGAGACAGAAACGGACACGCTGGAATGTATCTACACTGCTCGGATCGAGGCCTGGACGGTTGATGATTGGACCAGGGTTAGGACTGCCCATTCAAATCACCACTTAATGATGACGGTGACTTGGTGTCTTATGTCTCTTTCAACAACAACAACAACAAATATTTAAGTCATATTGAGATGATAGAACGAGGCGTCTGGTCAGGGTATTCACTGTTTGCCATTTTTCTCTAGGAATATCTAAATCTCATAGCCGGATGTACCTAAAATGGACGAGCTAGAAGCTTACAAGTTTTGCAAACTCTCTCTCTCTCTCTCTCTCTCTCTCTCTCTCTCTGGAAAGCTCTTTCTTTTACCCTCATGCAAATATGACGGGTCTCCTTTCGAGCTAAAAGTTGTTTGCACTGACTTTATTGGAAAAATGATATCGCACCGGCGGGAATCGAACGTGATTCGATCCCCACTTATAATGAAACACATGTATTTGCTACGGTCATTCGCTTCTTCCACTGCTTCAAGATTGGCAGTTACAAGTTTCTGGCGGAAGGGGGTTCGGTGTACTGGTTAACCGCTTATTGTATGCCCCCTCCCCCCAACCCCCCTTCTTTACTGGCGCGATTCATAAAAAAATGCTGTTCCAAATCCCATTTCGCATGGGCCCGACTCGTTAAAGCAATTGCAGTTAACTCCCTTTTGATAGTCAGTTGCAGTTAGCTCCCTTAAAAGAGTAAACCAACTGCAGTGTGAGGACGTTACCCCGCATTTATCAGGGTACAAATGAATATTATGTTATGTTATTCACTTACAGTATATACATTAATAACATTTATCTTTATTGGTTAATAGAGCAATCTTCAAAACTTTCGTTTCCATGTAAAGTTTTCTGTTTTTGTGTCTTCAACATTTATGCAAAACCAAGACCGTAATTTATTAAACCAGTAAAAGAGACGCAAGTATAAACCTAGCATCGGCGGGAAAGAATCTTCAAAATGACATTTGTCCATAATATTATCATATGCCCTCGCGGACATTCTAAGCAGAGTCTTCCTGGTTAGAAACTAATACTAAGTTACGAGGACAAAGTGTCTTGCTCAAAGACACAACACTTGGTGCTCGCGGGTATCGAATTACCACTATCTGGGCTAATTCAGCAGACGACAAAAAAAAAAAAAAAAAAAAAAAAAAAAAATCGGTATTTTTTTTTTTAATTACCAAGAAAACAGGATTTGACATTCATGCAATGGAGACAATTTGCATGAAATGCAAATCTTGTTTTCTTGGAAGAATGAGAAAAATATTTCAAAATGTCGTCTGTTGAAAATTTTACCCAGTGTTAGGCGTTATGGTTTGCACAAACAAATCGCGCATGGGTCTGTGCATGGCGAAACCTACGATGTCATATACGAAGAGACGGATCAGCCTGCACAATCTATGCCTGCACATCGGTAGTCGGATCAGAGCCTTCGCTAATCGTATGTACCTCTTACAATCTCTGGGTTTAACAAAATGTCTTGTGCGACGAGCGAAGACTCGGGTCAGTCAGCGCAACTGCACATTCTGATAAAAGCATTCGCTGATCGTATTTACCTTCGATAGCTGGGCTGTCCAAAGCGGGATAAACAGTTCGACTGCAACAGCACATTCCGATCAGACCCTTCGCTGATTGTACAGTATGCACCTTCTTCGGACTCCGGGCTATCCAAGAAGCTTGCTTCATATAGTGGGTCGATGCACAGACTGACCCGAGTCTTTGCTGGTCGCACGTACATTGTACTACTATTCGTACGAACATTGTAAATCATACTTCAGATATGAGGACTTTTTACCGACGTAATTTTGATTTGAACTGGAGTTATACGGCCCATTCTACACTATTTCGGTCTTGTCGAGCACGCACACTTTTCCGGGGTGGGCTTATTCATAAGCTGTTAATCATTTCAGCAGAAACTGATAACTGCCCTTTTCTTTCATATACTTTTGACGACAGAGCTTACTTTTGGAGTTACGGCCCTTTGAACACCTTTGAACACCGAAAATATTTTAGTGATTTCTGTTTTTGTTTTTTTTTTTTGTTTTTTTTTTTGTCCCCTCTGTAACTTGAAAACTATTTGAAATATTTTCTTGAAACTTATTAGTTTATTAGCAGAGTCATGACACTTGCTTGATGTAAGTGCAGTCTGTAGCCCTTTTATTAGATATTTAACAGTATGAAATATTGGGAAATGGTGCCTCGGGGGTGCAGTGGTAAAGTTTCTCGTCTTGTCAACCGGGGGTCATGAGTTCGATCCCAGGCTTCTCAAGCCTTTCATATTGGACTTTAAACCAAGGTCCATATCTCCGTATGTCCTAGCTGTTAGTAGGACGTAAAAAAGTCACTCGTTTGAATTGTCATTAGCCTCTATTGCCCCTTATGCGCGTAAAGTGTGTTTTTGTGTGACAGATACCCTTTTCACATGTGCTGTCTTGTTGATTCAATGCCTCTTTGATAGCAGAAGCGCCCCTTTAAGTAAATATATATTGACACGTGCGGTTGCTGCACACAAGTGGTCTTTTACCATAGTACGTCATTTATACTGAGCGCGTGCGGTTGTTGCATGGGAAAAGGCAGTTAGAGGAATACCAAATATAAAATACGTAATTCGTCGACTGGGGGCAGATGTTTGATTCTCTTTGTGATTTTTGTGTGTTTGTAAAAACGACCATGCCCGACCCACTTTTGTGGCCGGACTAGACTGAGCCAAAGAATCCGGTACTTTTTCATATGGAACTTTGTTGAGGCCCATGTTACGTGCTCGAACAGTGAATAGGGCTACCGGGGTTATCTTTGGACCTAGGGAGCACCCGAATATATTCGGGGAACAAGGCAGCATTGGTTGATATTTTAAGAAAACAACGGAATGGACCTAATTTTAAGGGATCGGAATGCGGAAATTTGGAAAACACTTTTGGGACAATAAGACCTTTGTGATTAGTGCAGACTCAGATTAATTTGCGCATCCGCATGAGCGTGGACGATATAACCTTCACGCAGACTGTACTATATGAATGGAAAAATAAAGATATAGATAAATAAAACTATATTTATTAAAGAAATATCTAAATATCTTTATTAATTGAATAAATAAATATATAAAAATCGGACAGGTATTTAGTCGAATTACTCCGAGGAATTTCGCATCATTTCGCGAGAAATATTGCCTCCGGGTACAATATTACCATTCCGAGTAACTTCGCGTAACTTCGCATAACACATACTTTCGGCGAACTTGCGAGTGGTGTCCGCCGAATATTACGTTTACTCGGTTTGATTCCGAGTGTTTTTGGGAAGTTCGCGAAACGCCGATATTCGGAGTAAAGAGTTTTTTGGTTCTTTTACCTGAGCTGTACTGTATATGATAAAAACCTTTAAAAATCTTCTTCTCCATAACCGAGGATGCCTTGGGGCTGAATCTTTGCACGAATCATCGGGGACAAGAGGTCAACCAAAGTTGCTGAAGGAATTATCGTACGTTGACGTTTGACCTTTTTACGGCAAGGTCAAGTTCGCTTCCCTATGCATTTGTATGAGCTCTATACATTTGAATGGGAAAATTGTTAAGAGTTTCAAACGACTTCTCCTCTGAAGCCTCTGAGCTAATTTTGTTCAAATTTCATATGGAGCCACCTTAGGGTGGGGAAACAAAAGATTGCTAAAATTGTCATGGTCCGTTGACCAAGATGGCCGCCATGCCCATATATGGTAAAAACCTTTAAAAATCTTCTTCTCCAGAACCGAGAATGCCTTGGGGCTGAATCTTTGCACACATCATCGGGAAGGAGAGGTCTACCAAAGTTGCCAAAAGAATTGTCGTACGTTGACATTTGACCTTTTTACAGCAGGATCAAGTTTGCTTCCCTATGCATTTGTATGAGCCCCATACATTTGAATAGGAAAATTGTTGAGAATTTTAAATTTCTTCTTCTCTGAAGCCACTGAGCCAAATTTGCTCAAATTTCATATTGTGCCTTCTTAAGTCAGGGGAACGAAAGATTGCTAAAATGGTCGCGGTAGGTCGACCAAGATGGCCACCATGCCCATATATGGTAAGACCCTTTAAAAATCTTCTTCTTCAGAACTGAGGATGCCTTGGGGCTAAATCTGTGCACAAATCATCAGGGACAGGAGATCTACCAAAATTGCTGAAAAGATTATTGTACGTTGATATTTGACCTTTTTACGGCAAGGTCAAGTTTGCTTCCCTATGCATTTGTATGAGCCCCATAACATTTATATGGGAAAATTGTTGAGAATTTGACGACTTCTCTGAAGCCACCGAGCCAAATTTGCTCAGATTTTTAGTTCACCTGAGCATGAAGTGCGCATGGTGAGCTATTGTGGTCAGTCAATGTCCGTCGTCCATCATGGGTCATGCGGCGTGAACAATTGCTTTAAAGGCCTACTCTTCCTACACCCCAGGGCCAATTGACTCGATACTTGGTAGGAAGCATCAGGGTGAAATGTAGATAAAAAAATAGCTAAAATCGTTCTGATCGGAAATCCAAGATGGCCGCCATGACCGCCATCTTGAAAATCTTTTTCGCTTCTTCTCCTGAACCGAAAGGCCAATTGACTCCAAACTTGCTAGGAAGCATCAGGGTGACTTGTAGATCAAATATAGCTAAAATCGTGTCGGTCCAAATTCCAAGATGGCCACCATGGCAGCCATCTTGAAAATCTATTTTTCGCTTCTACTCCGAAACCCAAAAGCCAGTTGACTCCAAACTGGTTAGGAAGCATTGGGGTGACTTATAAATCAAAAATAGCTAAAATTGTGCTGATTAGAAATCCAAGATGGCCACCATGGCAGCCATCTTGAAAAGCTATTTTTCGCTTCTTCTCCTGAACCAAAAGGCCAATTGACTCCAAACTTGCTAGGAAGCATCGGGATGACTTGTACATAAAAAATAGCTCAAATCGTGCCAATTGGAAATCCAAGATGGCCTCCATGACAGCCATCTTGAAAATCTATTTTTCGCTTCTTCTCTTAAACCTAAAAGTCAATTGACTTGAAACTTAGTAGGAAGCATCAGGGTGACTTGTAGATCAGAAAATAGCTATAATCATTCCGATCGGAAATCCAAGATGGCAGCCATCTTGAAAATCTATTTTTTGCTTCTTCTACTGCACCGAACTGCCAGTTGACTCAAAAGTTGGTAGGAGGCATTGGGGGTGACTTATTTTACTTGTAACGTTTTGAAAATTTCAGCATTTTAACCTGATATTTCAAAAACTGTTTAAGCCATTGCCTTGTCATAAGAGTATTGGAAAAATGTTGCATGCCATCTGCATATCTGCAGTGGCGGTTTCACTCAGGTGAGCGAGTTGTGGCCCGTGGGCCTCTTGTTTTATATTTCCCAGAATATAGGTTTTGACCTTTCATGGATATTGCCTCCATGGAGACAGTTTCAATTTAGCATGAAAGGGCAGTATATTTTCATTCTTGGAGGCAGTTTGCATGAAAGTTTCACTCTTGGAGACAATTTTTTTATTAAAGGTCAAAACCTATTTTCTCCTTTTCTCCTTTGGAAAGAATTTGTATGAAAGGTCAAAGCCTGTTTTTCTGGGAAGAATAAGAAAAACTTATGTTAAATGTCTCCTTTGGAGAAAAGTTGCTTGAAAGGTCAAAGCCTGTTTTCTGCTTAAGCAACTATTTGCATGAAAATCAAAATCTTTTTTCTGGGGAAAACTATTTCAGAATGTTGTCTGCTGAAAATTTTTCCCAGCATGCTAAGCATTAACCCTTGTCCTGCTGAACCCAGATATGCCCTGCCATTGCAGAGAGTGTAGATCCAGATCAGTTGGCTTTGCTGATCTGAACTGTTTACCACTGAATATATGAATTTATATCCATAACCTGGATCATGCAATCTGATCGGCTGAAAATTAGAAGTGGGTGTGGCATCTTAATTTATTCATCATGACAAGGGTTAATATAGCTCTAGACAGGATGCTGTAGGCAGTATTTTTGTTAGCTATTCATTTAACTTTACAAGGAATGCTCAGCACGACAAGTAGCAAAGTGTAACATTAACCCTTGCCTTGCTGAATAAATTAAGATGCCATGCCCACTTCTAATTTCCAGCCAATCAGATTACTTGAACTGATCTGGGTTTTTAATAGAAATTCAAATATTTAATGACAAACAGTGCAGATCCAGATCAGTTGGCTTCTTCAGAAGCCAGCTGATCTGGATCTACACTGTTTGCTAAGACAGGGCATGTCGTGTTTAGCAAGAGAAGGGTTAAAACTTTGTATGTAAAAAACATTCATGATCATCAGTTACCTTAACCTTTAGCACTCTTTGGGCACTTTCAGCAGATGACAAAATTGAGGTCTTTTTTTTTTTTTTTTTTTTTAATTTTATTTTCAAACTCAGACAAATACATTTACAAAGCA
Source organism: Anodontia alba (assembly GCA_964016985.1). NCBI lineage: Eukaryota > Metazoa > Mollusca > Bivalvia > Lucinida > Lucinidae > Anodontia > Anodontia alba. The sequence continues at coordinate 9,841,407 of OZ024837.1, forward strand.
TTGGTGATTATACATATATATGATTTATAAGGCTGGCTGTTCAGAGCTGAAAAGATAATCGATTATCAGTCATGGCATTGTGATCGATAATTGATTAGTAATCACTGAAGATTTGGTCATAATTTTACCTGTCTGTCTGAGCATGACTCTTACAATATGTTATACTTTACTGTATGTTGGTCAGACTGGCCTGAGCAAACAGTGTAGACCCAGATAAGATGCTGCAAAACTGTTTGCCACTGATCCAGTTATTTTTAGACACAGTATTGGGTAGTAAATTGTACAAGTTCAAATCTTAGATAAAGTATTGTAAGTAGTTGAGTCGTCTGAATACTAAGGGTAAATATGGTAAAGTAACAGGCACAGAAATGAAATGAATGATTGTTAGCAAATCTGTAACAATAATTATTTTTATGGAATTTATCAATCTTTTAATCGATTATCTGATTAATTGTGCCAGGCCTAATGATTTACTTAACATCACGAAATACCCACCCTAAATGTTGCTATGGACTAAAGATGAAAAAAAAAAAAAAAAAAAATTAACAAAAAAAAAACAAAGAAAAAAAACAAAAAAAAAAACATTACAGTATGTGATATAATAGTTCTAAGCCTATAAGAAAAACAATGTTCTTAAACCATATTCTATCTGATTATCATGACTGAAAAGAAGTGTAATATTAATGTGGTTTAGTTTCATTGTCAATGAACATAATATATATTGATGTTAATCGTTTTCATGTATCCTTTCTTTTCTCAACCGCTTTGGTGGTCTCTCTCTATTACGGTTCAGGGCTTTACATGATTCTCGATTTTACCCAGTATCCTAAAACACCGACTCATCTCCATTCCCATATGACACAACATCCCCAATGGAGAAAAAGGAAGTCTGCCCCAAAATTCTCAAATGGCAAAACACTACTGAAAAAAAGCTATACCCCCTACTCGCCAAGAGGAAATTATAAAACTGCATGGCTACATCCTTTGAAAGCCCTTCACCACCGAAGAGTCTCTGACCCCCGGCTCAGCACAGCAGACGATCCGTCACACAAAAAAGACAAAATTGATATGATGATATCTTTTTTTTCTTTTTCTTTTTTTTTTTTTTTTTCAGAAAACAGGGTGTGACAATTCATGCAAATTGTCTCCATGGGAGACAATTTGCATGTAATGTCAAATCCTGTTTTCTAGGAAAAATAAGAAAAAATATTTCAGATTGTTACATGTATCTGCTGAAATATTTACCCAGCATGCTTAGCCAAACGATGGTTGTACTTTTTTCCCATCAGAACACCAGGTCTTCAGAGTGTTTAGGTCACTGAGAAAATTGTTAGATAGTTTCTCTCAAAGTGCCAGAATAAATGAGATTATGTATTATTTCCCTCAATTATATTCCTTTTTTGTGAACGATTTCACACATCAATTCATCCTTAAAGCGCTAAGCAAATTTGTAGCAGACGTCATTCTAAAATTGGTGTTTATACTTTTCATGAGAGAAATAAGTCGTTAGAATGCCAAGCAGACAATTCACATGAATTGTCAAGCCTTATTTTGTCTAAAAAATTAAAAAAAACAACAACAAAACATGATATTTCAAAGAGTCATCTGCTGTAATTGTGATTAGTGCTTTAAGGTTTAATGCCCATATGGTGGTAGACCTGGATAGCTGTTGGTTGTTGTTGTTTTTAGCTTGCCTGAACAACGTTCACGGAGCGCTATTGTACTACCCTTGGCGTCAGTGTTGGCATTCAGGCGTCCACAAATGTTAAAATTTTCATTAAAGTTTTTAAGACCTCATTTTTTCCTAACTTTATCACCGATTTGATTCAGCTTTGGTATGATTATACATATTGGTTCAAACTTTTGTGCAGTACTATCCCCACCACCCTAGGTCATGTCAAGGTCAAGGTAACAGAATTTTCATGTTAAAATTTTGTCAAAGTTTTTAGGACCTCATTATTTTTTTATTTGATTGACAAGCGCAAGTTCAGGCAAGCTATCCTAACTGGCGACAGGTCTTGTTTTTCTCCATGAGACAAATCATAGTCAGCTTGATCATATTTTGGTCAGGGATCAATTTTAGCACTTGCTAACTTGCTAAATGCTGGTTAATTTCCTCAAAAAGCAAGCTGCAATTTCTATCCCTTGCTAATTCTAGCAAGTTGGAAAGGCTTTAATTGGCAGAACCTGAGGCATTGTTGCTGAAGTTTTGCAATTTCTTTTCCAAAAGCAATGATGATATTTTTCTTATTTTTCCCAGAAAACAGGTTTTGACATTACATGCAAATTGTCTCCTATATTTCTCAGAAAACAGGTTTTGATATTACATGCAAATTGTCTCCATAGGAGACAATTTGCATGTAATATCAAAACCTGCCACATTTAAAAAGAAAGTTGGCTGAAAGGTTTAGCAAGTAAAAAATAATGCCACTTGCTAATTTTAGCAAGCTGTCAAAAAAGTTAAATTTGAACCCTGATCATAACTACTATTATAATATCTCAAACCATTGATAACTCAATATGATATTTCTAACTGCTGCCATCTGCAGCTTTGTGGTGATGGTTTGTATCAACAGCATCTCTTAGTGCATATAGTGTAGATTATATTTCATTTCCTTTGGGATCACTGGGCCCATGATGGTATCTTTGAAAATGGAATTCTGCTCATGTATACGCTAGAGGGCGTAATCAGTGTTGCAAACTTCATTACTGCTCATGAAGATTTTCAGTAAAACTGACCTCGGTGGCTCAGTTGGATGCACCGTCTGACTGGAGACCAGGTCGGCAACATTCTTTCGTGGAGATTGATCATGAAATATTTTCTACGGTCATTCTCTCCCTTCCGCTGATGCAAGAAGGGCATTTGTCAGTTTCTGGCAAAAAAAATGTGCACAATACTGATTAACCACTTAGAGGACTAAGCCTGCTCAGTAAATGGTGGTTAGGTAAACTGACCGTGCTCAACATGACCCCATTGGGTTGACTGGGCCGTAAAACCACAACACAACTTCCACCTACAGGGAGAGGGACATATTGTTTTTGGTGTGGATCCCACTGGCATTGGCATCAGCATCTGTGTAAGCATGACATTTTCTTGTCTGCACAATATCTTGTGAACCAGTGGTTGGATTCTTACCAAATTTTCATGGATCTATGATTGGGACATAAGAAAGAACTATTAAGATTTTGGTGACCTTGACCTAATTTTCTAGGTCATAGCAGTAGAAAAACTGAAAATCCACGTGCGGGTAATCTGTTTCTCTGAAAACACCATTACTAGTTTTCTATGTGTTTCCATCTGTAGTAATTTGCATGTCGTTTGGCTGATGGTTTGATATTTTTAGTTTCTGTAAGCCCTGTTTTATGGATGCATAGCAGATGACTTGTTATGAAGGAGTACATGGTAATAATTCTGGCATAATTTTTCTTATTTCTCCATAAAAACATATGTTGTGGGTACTCATTAGAAGTGCCTTGTTGAGGTGCTTCTAATGAGTACCCACAACATATGTTTTTGTGGAGATATTGTCGCAGAATGATCATCAAATATTCCTCCTTAACAAGTACTCTTTTGCACAGGCTAATTTGGGACGTTAGTATCCCCATGCCCCAAAGACACAATTTTTCATGACACAGCGAACACCCTTTTAATTTGCTGTCTCTCATTTTCTTTCCCTCGGGTCTAAATGGCTGTGGTATTATTGTTTCTCAAATACAAAGCGGCTGATTAACCCTCAGCTGACGGAATGGAAATATTAGCCTACAACATTTTAAAATACTTTTTTCTTACTTTCCCTTGAAAACAAAGCTTGGCATTTCATGTGAATCAACTCCTAAGGAGATGATTCACGTGCAGTGTACAGCTTTGCATTCAGGGAAAAGACGAAAAACATCACCAATTTGTCGTCTGCTAATCATGTGATTGGCTATTCAGGGTTAATAAATTGTGGGTGTATATTGCTTTGGTTGTGTTATTTGTGCATATAAGCTTAGTTGATTTAGTCCTTGTTAGTTATGCACATTACAGATTTAGCAGATGCTAAATTTGGGATATTTTTCCTATTTTCCAAAACAACTGAGCTTGGCACATTATATGAATGATCTGGAAATGAAATATTAATGCCCGTTTTCTGCGAAAATAGGAAAAAAAAAAAACATTTCAAAATGTCTGATAATAGTTGAATTGGCATTTTAAATGTTACAGTATTTACTACTAAGTTATCAGTCAGACGGGCACGAGCAAACAGCGTAGACCCAGATCAGATGCCACAAAATGTGGCATCTGATCAGGGTCTGTGCTGTTGGCCAATCATCCAGCAGTTTGGAGTTACATCAACCGGTAGAAAAACCGGACTTGTTCAAATTTTAGGACATGTATGGTAAGGAGATAAAATGTCTGGATATTAGGGTAAATACTCAAATTCATGTTTAAAGTTAAGATGCACACCTAGTAATGACTATTATAACAGGATTAAAGGAATGGATTTGCACCATAAATGCATTGAAAATGTGTATTGGAACTTTGCAAAGGAAAAGGTACAATGTACATGGCGTACAGGAAAAGTAGAACTAGACTATTATGATTGGCCGCAGATTGCAGACAGGGTTTTCACTGCTTACTAGAAAATATTTTGGTGTAGCAAGGTGAAGACCTGCTCAGACTGTGTAGGCATGCTTGTCTGGATCTACATGTTTGAGTATGATGTAATAGTGTCATTTGTTGTTTTTTTTTGTATGGACAATATTTTATATTGATCTGTTACTGTAGACATGATTAACCCATTGTAGTCGGGAGACCCCTAAACGGGTACATGTAATTGGCAAACTGTGCAGACCCAGATCAGACGCCGCAGAATGCGGCGTCTGATCAGGGTCCCCACTGTTTGCAAATGGTTTAACCTTTTCTCTATAGGAATATCTAAATCTCGTAGCCAGAAGTACCTAAAATTGAAATTGGACTCTTCCAGTATATAGTGTGGGAGATTCTATTCAGTATACAATGGGTTAACATTTAGTGCCCTGGGTAAAATTTTCAGCAGATGATATATTGAAATATTTTTTTTCTTATTTTGTCTGAAAACTGTTTATTTTCATGAAATCAAACAAGTTTACCCAGAGTGCTTTATAAAGCGTGAACTGTGTATGGCAAATGTAATATGAGCAGAAGCGTAGCTTGCTGGGTAAAAAATTCAGCAGACGACATTTTGAAAAATGGTAGTTTTCTTATTAATCTCAGAAAATAGGCTTTGACATGTAATGCAGATTTTCTCCATGAGATGTCAGGGCCTATTTTCTGATTTTCTGGGAAAAATAAGAAAAAAATATCGTCAACTTGTTGTCTGCTGAATTTGCCCTGAGAGTGATAAAATTTAAAGGTTAAAGTGCCAAGTAAAATTTTACCAGGCAACAGTCGGAATTTTTATGACGTATAGTGTTACCCCTGTCCATCCGTCCAGTCGCTTGTCTCCGTAGGAGTCCGGCGTTAGCAATTTGCATTTTAAGTTTTCAGGCGGTGGCATCCGTGTCCTCTTGCCTTTTATTTTTCCCCAAAACATAAAAAAAAAAATATTTCAAGCATACGAAAATGTCATCTGCTTCAGATGTGAATGGTACCTTTTAGAAAAAGTTTAAACATTTGTATTTATTTTTCACAAAGTAGGGCATAGAAAGAGGAAATTCAAATGAAATGATATAAATTTTTTGTGTGGCAAGGGGGTTGTGGGGTGGATAATAAGGAATATATTGTATATTTGCCATTTGTGTATCTGTTTGCAAAGAACTGAATGCAGAGGGTGATAATTTTAGTTTTGTACAAGCTCCAGGTAAGGGGAGTACCGTATTTACCCTAAATATTCCAACACCTCAACCTCTTACCATACTTGTTCTAAACTTTGAACAAGTACACTTTATGACCTAATGTTATGTCTAAAAATTGCTCGATTAGTGGCAAACAGTCTAGACCCTGATGAGACACCGCATTTTGCGGCGTCTCATCTGGGGCTACACTGTTTGCTCAAGCCTGTTTGTCCAAATACATTCGGTAAATAGGGTATTCAGAAAGTAAATTTTACACCACAATGTATCTTATGGATACTGAGACAAATTGCTTCTTTGAGGCAGTTTCAGTGAGTACCTAGAAAATATCTTGGTGCAAAAAAATTTGCTAAACTATCATCACAGTTATTGCCTTATCTAGAAATACAATAATCAAGGTTGACTTTTTGTCGAAACTCTTTCAGTTTTATTCTGGTGCCCCAGGAAGGTTGTGCTTCACGATTGTGGCATTTTCTGGGTATCTTCACTTAGCCCTTAAACTGCCACTCACAACAGTTGTCGTCTGCTATGTCGTCTGCTTGTGATTTTAAAAGTCATTTTTCCAAACAGTGTGGACCCAGATCAGACTGCTCCTCTAGGAGGAAAATATGTTTGAAAAGTTTGCAAGAATATTCAGCAGACAACATTATCAGATGCAGGTTTTCTTGGCGTTTTAAGGGTTAGGTTTTAATTATGATCTTAATAATCAAATTTTTCTCATTTCTCATATTATATGATGAAAATATCATGGTTTACATATCTCTGGATAAGAGGATTATCAAGATTAGAAGAATTCATCATGAGTGTTCATGCAGAATAGGGAAATCTCAACCAAGGGTTAGGAATTTCAACCAGGGACGAAGTCATAGAGTCCCTAGTTGAAATTTCTATCCCAAGGGTGAGATTTCCCTATCCTGCATGGACTGGCTCATGATGGATTCACCTTTAAGTGGATTGTTCCTAGGACCAATATGGTCATGTTAGATGGAAGTTTCTCACATTGGCAAAAAGCTTACCTCTAAGAGGCAAAGGTGGGAGAAAATATGTTTCTCGTTTCTGCAGTGGAACATGTTGTGGGTATTCATCAGAAGTGCCTCACAGTGGCACTTCTGATTGGTTCCAACAAGTGTTTTGTGGGGAAGCGAAGATAATATTTTTGGTTTAAAAATTAGCTTTTCTAGAGTTATGGCTAAGGAGTTCACAATATAGACGTATTAACCTTTGTCATGCTGAATAAATTAAGATGCACACCCATTTCTAATTTTCAGCCAATCTGATTACTTTATCCAGATTGTTCATATAAATTCACATACTTAATGGCAAACAGTGCAGATCCAGATCAGTTGGCTTCAGAAGCCAACTGATCTGGATCTACACTGTTTGCAAAGGCAGGACATATCTGGATTCAGCAGGACTAGGGTTAATGTAATCATATTTCTGTGTACATATGTATTACCAATATTTTGTATCATTTATTGCTATTCTTATTGACAATTTATATGTAATCTAGTCCATATTTTGATGAATAAAGCTACATGTAACTTAAATTTTGTTTATGGACAATGTTTACAATCAGACATTCTGAAAATGATGTGTTATTTGTGATGATATCGATGAGCAAAGTTTAAGTCGTGACATTTACATATTCTAAACCTTCCGTAAATAAACCAGACATTGCAAAAACAAAAGAAAAAAGTTGACTTTAAAAAAGAAAAATGTTTAACTTCTGTTGCATTTGCGCAGATATTAATAGTAAAGAGATACTTAGAAGTACCAAAAGGTTTATGATTATATACAAAAATAAGAAATTTTTTCTGTTGAATATAATTTTTATTGGGAACCATAGTGTTATGTCTTTCTTGATCAAAGTATAAATTCTTCAAGGAAAACATGAGAAATAGGAAGGTACATGTAAGTATGAGGTATGCTTAGAATCTACATATGGTAATTGTTCTAAAATTTCTAACACTTTATTCCCTGCCGGCCTTGGTGGCTCAGTTGGATGCGCCGTCCGACTGGAGACCAGGAGGTCGTGGGTTCAACCCCCGCCGAGGTCGGCAACATTCTTTCATGGAGATTGATCATGAAATATTTTCTGTGGTCATTCTCTCCCTTCTGCTGATTCATGTCGAGCGTGGTCAGTTTACTTAACCACACGTTTACTGGGCAGGCTTAGTCCTCTAAGCGGTTAACCAGTATTGTGCACATTCTTTCGCCAGAAACTGACAACTGCCCTTCTTGAATCAGCAGAAAGGAGAGAATGACCGTAGAAAATAGTTCATGATCAATCTCCATGAAAGAATGTTGCCGACCTCGGCAGGGGTTGACCCCACAACCTCTTGGTCTCCAGTCGGACGGCGCATCCAACTGAGCCATCGAGGCCGGCACTCTTTCCCTTTAAGAACATAAATACATGTGCAGTTGTTTTTGTTTAAAGGATGGTAGTGAAGACAGCTATTCGGCAGCAGGAGTCAGCAATAACAGTGCCAAAACTAATGATACTGCTTCCGCCATAAGTCAAGAAACTCTTTCTGTCATCAGTCAGAAGACTCCTGGTAAAGGTCGGGCCAAAGGTCGAAAGGCAAGGTCACGCAGAAGTGAGTGGGAGATAATAGAAGGATTGAGGGATGGACAGAAGTGTGAACAGAAACCAGAGAAATATGAAGGGTATCTGTCAAAAAGGAAGCGGTGGCCAATGAAAGGATGGCACAAAGTAAGTTTAACGCTTTGCATGCTGGGTAAAAATTTCAGCAGACGACATTTTGAAATAGTTTTCTTTTTTTCCCTAGAAAATAGGATTTGACACTTCATGTAAATTGTCTTAGGAGACAATTTGCATGAAGTTTCCGATCCTGTTATCTAGGAAAAATAGGAAAAATATCATCAGTTTGTCATCTGCTGAATTTACCCATAGCTTGGTACCTTTCAAAAAGGAAGGCACAAAGTAAGTTTAACTTTAACCTTTGCTCTGGTATGAATAACAGCACTGCTCATTATTTATTTATTTATTTTAAATCCTACCAATGTTATTTACCTGCCTTAATAAGATACAAACACTTCATAAATTTCAGGGCCTGACAAATCCAAGTTTCAACTACTTGCCCGGCATTCTACAGCATCTTGAAAATGGCTCGGAATTACAATATTCCCTATATATTCTGTACATTTTTCTGGGCAAGTGAAATAAAAAATCACTTGCCCAGCCAAAATTTGGACTTGTCCCGGGCAGCTGGGCAATGGATTTGTCAGGCCCCGCTTCATATGTTCAGTACTGTTTGTTGTTTTGAATATTGACAAAATCTACAATTAGACATATAACCAGCAAAGACTCAGATCAGCCTGTACATCCACCCAGTATGGCAAGGGTTCTTGTCTATCCCCCTTTTGGATAGTTTGGAGGCTGTAGAAGGTACATACGACCAGCGAAGACTCTGATCAGACTGCACGGATGTGCAGGCTGATCTGAGTCTTCACTGGTCGCATGTTTTATTGTAGGTTTTTTAGTATGCTGGCTCAATACTAACTCTTTCACTGCCACAGACGATAATAATAGACTTTTGCAAACAGCATAGATCCAGATGAGACGGCTCAATGAGCCGTCTCATCTGGATCTATGCTGTTTGACATTCAGTCTTTCAACTTTACATATAAACGTCTTTGCAAACGATAATTTGTTAAAATAAAAAAGCAGATGACAAATATCGTCTGAAATTTGGCACCGAAAGAGTTAAGATGAGGATGGTAACACGAGAAGTGACAGTAACAGGAGAAACAGGTATATTATGTAGCAGGTATTGTATGTTGACATGCATTTTCTCATACACAGATGAGTCATGCCATGGAAAATTGGGTCGAAAGGAAATGCATACAGCCAAGTCCCCATGGCCTGATCAGAACCTTTGCTATAGTTTTACTAAGGCTGGCTAATCAGAGCTGAAAAGATAATCGATTATAAGTCCTGCCATTGTGATTGATAATCGATTAGTAATCGCTGAAGATTTGATCATAATTTTACATATTTGAGCATGACTCTATCATATGTTATACTTTATTGTATGTATTTTGTCAAACTGGCCTGAGCAAACAGTATAGACCCAGATGAGACGCTGCAAATGCGGCATCTCATCAGGGTTTACACTGTTTGCCACTCACCCAGCTATTTTAGACACAACAGTGGGTAGTAAATTGGACTTGTTCAAATTTTAGATAAAGTATGGTAAGGAATTGGGGTATCTGAATACTAAGGGTTAATACGGTAAAGTAACAAACACAGCAAATGATCGATTATTAGCAAATGTGTAATGATGGTCATTTTTGTGGAATTTATCGATCAATTAATTGATTATCTGATTAATCATGTCAGCCTTAAGTATTACTGTGAATATGTGAATAGTATTACTTTGACTCTACAGGCAGACACTGCAGGCCCTGATCGCTGATGCCTATAAATAAGGTATTAAATGTCCTTTTACCCTGCTATCCACCTGAAAGGGCCCTACTAAAGAAAATATTTGTAAAAAAAAAAAAAAAAAAAAAAGTATCAGATGGCTTGATGATGGACAGAAACAGTTGATGACATTTTGCTTCTCCCCTCCACCCCCCCCCCCCCCTCACTTCCCCCCTCCATAAAATAAGCTTTATCTCCATAGGAGACAGTTTATATAAAATGTCAAACCCTGTTTTTTATTTATTCATTTTTCAGGTACACTTCAAGACCAAATGTTCTTACATTTATTTTAAAAATAGTAGACCCAAAGCAGTTTTCTTCAAAAAGTAGTTCTACTGTGTAATTTTTCTCAGTTTCTTTGAAAATTAGGAGTCAAAACAACCAAAACAGGAGTCAGTGACTCCCTATTTGGAGTTATTGAGAACTCTGCTAAGTACTTACAGCACACTTTTCTGCAGAAAAAGTACAAACTCACATGTTATGTTTTGGTGTTATTTGATTTCATATATCGTGTCACATGAAAGGGTGCTTAACTTTTAGTACTGTCTAGGCAAATTAGCAGATGACAATTTTTCCAGAAAATAGGATTTGACATTTCATATAAGTTGTTGAATACAATATGCATAAAATGTCTAGCCCTATTTTGGGGGAAAAATAAAAAAAAAATCAAAAAAAATCAAAATATCGTCTGCTGAAATATTTACCCAGGATGCTAAGTAATAATGGCCTTTTTTCTTGTAATGGCTATGTTGTTAACAGATACCGTAATAAATCTAAGTATAGGGACAGATAGGCCTGCAAACAGTGTAGACCCAGATCAGACGCCGCAGAAAGCAGCTTCTGATTAGGTTCTACACTGTTTGCCATACATACAGCAATATTTTAAACACATCAACAGGTGGTAGAATGTACTGTTTCAAATTTTAGGAGAAGTATGGTAAGTAGATAAGGTGTCCCAATATTTAGGGTAAATATGGTATGTGTTGGATGACAATCAGCCCATTTCTATTTTCAGAGGTACTTCTTACTGGACAAAGGTATTCTCTATTATGGCAAGAGCTCAAGTGATGTAAGTATATTTAGTTATTTTTTTATGCTATGTCTCTGGACCTCATAGAAATATGGGTTTGATCCCCAGCCATGTCATCCAAAGACTTCGGCTTGTTTTCATACTTGTTTGCTTGATGTCCCGAATAAAGATGATACAGTTAAGACTGTTTTGCTCAGTGACAGGGCTAAGAATAGGGTGTTATTTCATACCACATAATAATGCCTGTTGCATTCGGTTCTACTACTTGGTTTTCTGTAAATGTTTTTTTTATCCCTGTGTTTTTCGATAAAAAAAATTGGGCTATTATGACTGTCTCCATCTATTTGTTTGTTTGTCTGTCCATTATGCTAACACCTTCTGTAGCATTGCATGGTTCGGCCTCGGTGGCTCAGTTGGATGCACCGTCCGACTGGAGACCAGGAGGTCGCGGGTTCAACCCCTGCCGAGGGTGGCAACATTCTTTCATGGAGATTGATCATGAAATATTTTCTACGGTCATTCTCTCCCTTCCGCTGATTCAAGAAGGGCAGTTGTCAATTTCTGGCGAAAGAATGTGCACAATACTGGTTAACCCCTTAGAGGACTAAGCCTGCCCAGTAAGAGTGTGGTTAGGTAAACTGACCGCGCTCGACATGACCCCATTGGGTTTACTGGGCCGTAAAACCTCAACACAAACAAAATAGCATTGCATGGATTTCAACTAAATTTGCTGCTTGTCTTTCCTATGCAGCACCTTATCAATTACTGACACTGACCCCTGATGCTCGGGCCATGTGTCAAAATGTCAAATCTGTTTTGCTTTGTCCATTATGCTCATAGGTCTAGATAAGAGTGGGTATCAGGTAATTAGTTTTCTTATTTCTCGATGAAAACATATGTTGTGGGTACTCATTAGAAGCGCCTCAGTGAGGCGCTTCTAATGAGTACCCACAACATATGTTTTTGTTGAGAAATAAGAAAAATATAGATAGTTTTTGGTTGAAAAAAGCGCCTTATCAAGAGCTATGATGCTATCTTCATGGCACAGATTTCAATCCAGATGACTACTTTATGTCGGAAAAAATTGCCCTATATGGAGCAATGTAGTTACTTTGCTTTAGACAACTTTCAGAAGGTCATTTTTTGCTTAGTGCTTTACTCAGAAGAAGCAAATCAGCAAATTTTTGTCATGATTTAATGCAAAATATTTTGTTATAACTACTTATGCACCAAAAGTTTTATTCTATTCACTGGTTTTATAAAAATTTGAAAAATTCCATTAATCCCATAGTAAAAATGGCTGCAAATTATGCAAAAATCGATAGGGTAAGTAGTGTGGATGCAGGTTTTCCACAGGTCCAACTTGTTCAAAATTTCTGTTTCACAATATTGTTATGGAACATCAATAATTCAAAATCAGTGAAGAAAAGCAAAAAAAAAAAATAATAATTTCTAATATATATTATTCCCAGAATCCTATTTACCATAGAAATTTCACAGGTCAGACCCATTTTTGGCAGTAAAATTAATTTTACAGTAATTGTTTGAAAACAAAGTGCAGAAACAGAAGACGAATGGTTCCTGATAAGATAGGATCAGTCAGAATAAAACATTTATATATAGATCAAAAGGCTAAGTGAAAATCATCTTTCCAAAGAATGTTGAAAACACAGTAGGTATGTATATCAATATTTTTTGACAGAAAAAATCCCTTACCTGGAGCTTGCAGTTGGGTGTGAAAGCGCCAATCACAACTGCAGCAGACGACATTTTGATTTTTTCCTATTTTTTAGAGAAAACAAATCTTGACTTTTCATGTGAATCGTCTGCTGGGCAGACGATTCACATGAAAAGTCAAGACTTGTTTTCCCTGAAAAGTAAAAAAAATATAAAATTGAGAATGTCGTCTGCTTCAAATTTTCCTTGGTGCTTTAAGGGTTAAGGAAGAGTATTTATTTGATGATAATTCTTGGATATTTTTTCTTATTTTTCATAAAAATATATGTTTGGCTAATCAGAAGCACCTTGGTGAGGCACTTCTAGTGAGAACCCACAACATATGTTTTTGAGAAAATTACCGTAGAATTATCATCAAATACTCCTCCTTAACAAGTCCTCTGAGAAGCCTTTGGAAAAGATATACAGTCAAATTGGCGCGAACATCTTTTGGGCCATGGACATTTCTTCTAGACTTTGGTAGTTCGAGTCACTGAGGGTTAATCATAGTGCCAGGTCAGAAGGCAAAGGGGGATAATTTAGAGATTTCTTTTCGATCTTCTATAAAATAATGGTATGTTGAATGTATGGTATGTTGAGTGTACTCATTACAATCACCTCAATGAGGCAACTCTAGTGAGTACACATGACACAAATTCAAGATCAAACAGAAAATTTCCCTAACTTATCCCTAAATATTTATTTTCTTGAAGAATTGCCTAGGGACTCAAAAAAAAAAAAAAAAAAAAAAAAAAAAAAAAAAAAGTTCAAATCAGCTATAGAAAATGAGCCATAGGTGTTTCCATGGTGTTTGAGCAGAGGCTTATGATTCTTCTAACGAGGCTATGACCCTCAAAACGACTTACAGGAGGAAAGAGCCATTTCATTGGCTAGCTGGCTTCAGCAGTGATTGGCATTAATGGGTTTGTATAGCCCTTGCTTCAAATTAATAGCAGATAAAGAAATGGGTTCAAGTTTAACCTAAGCCATGCTCAGGGCAAATTCAACAGACAGTAATTTGATGACATATATATATTTTTGTTGTTTGTTTTGTTGTTTTTTTGTTGTTGTTTTTTTTTTTAAAAGCAGGGTTTGACATTTCATGCAAATGTCAAGCCCTGATTTCTGGAACAAATCAAGAAAAATATTTCAAAATGCTGACTGTTGATTTTTTTTTTTTTTTTGACTGTGCAACTGGCACATGTAATCATTATTTCTGTAAACATTTAATGAAGTACTACAGACAGGGGAAAGCTATTATCCTAGCAGTTTCTCTAAGAGAACTAGATTGTTTTCCTGATAAACTCTCAGTCAGCAGCCAATCGGATGATAGGCAACCAGCACACTACATGGTGCACACCTATACTGGGGAACTGACAGCCCCAGTCAGCAGCCAATAAGATGATAGGCAACCAGCACACTACATGTTGTACACCTATTCTGGGGAGCTGATAGCCCTGTTAGTAGATTTATAAGCTTCTGGTTTGAGTCATGGAAGATTTACTTTATGTTTTGTTGTAGATTCAGAAGGGAAAGTACCATGGTGTTATTGACACTGGTTTGTCAGTCTTAGCCTTCAAGAAACAGCGACACAGGATTGATATAGATGCAGAAGATTTAATCTATCATATCAAGGTTGGTAACCCAATTTGTTTGTACCACATAACTTCTACTGGCTGTGAACCTGGCTGGCATTAAATTTTGAATCTTTCACAGAGTAGACTCTAGATGCATTTTTTTTTTTTTTCAGCTTTAAAGTAATAACCCTTAAAACGCCACGAAAACCTGTGTCTAAAAATGTCTTCTATTTATGTTGTCTGCTGAATGTTCTTGCAAACTTTTCAAGCCTATTTTTGCATACAGGCAAACAGTGTGGACCTCCTAGAGGAGTAGTCTGATCTTGGTCCACACTGTTTGCAAAAATGACTTTTAAAATCACAAGCAGATGATAAAGCAGACGACAATTGTTGTGATCAGCGCTTTAAGGATTAATATTTTTTTTTTTTTTTTTTGGCACTGCAACTGCTTTATAAGACAGTTTTATATAAGAAGGTCTTGGATATAAGATGGTTTAAAGGTGGTTACCAAATGGCTGTCTAATTCCCTACCAATGAGACACAAATTTGTGTCAAAAATCACCTTGGTGGGCATTAAAATTTGCATATAGTTTCTCCTAGAATTTCCCTTTTAGGTGTCTAATACCATATTAGGATAGGGGAGTGTCTACATTTTGGTTCATTATGTCCCCCTGCCGAAAGGTGGGGGGACATATTGTTTTTGGGATGGATCCCTTTGGCGTAGGCGTCAACATAAATCTTCTTTTCCGCTCTGTGACTTGAATACCCTTTGGCATATTTTGATGACACTTGATAGAAATGTAGAACAGGATTCGACGACATGTCACATACAAGAATGACAACTCTGGCTTTCTTACTTTTGGAGTTATTTTCCCTGTGTTTTGTTTTAAATAGATTTAGTGTCCACTCTGTAACTCGAATAGCCTTTGGAATATTTTGATGGTACTTGGTAGAAATGTAGAACAGAATGAGACAACATGTCATGTAAAAGAATGACAACTCAGCCTTTCTTACTTTTGGCTTATCTCCCTTTCTTATATTTGACAGTGATTATGCATTGATTACGTGTCCGCTCTTTAAGTCGAATACCCTTTGGAATATTTTGGTGATACTTGGTAGAAATGTAGAACATGAGTTGATGGCATGTCACATGCAAGAATGGCAATTCTGGCTTTTTTACTTTTGGAGTTATCTCCATTTGTTTTGTTTTTGAAATTGACTTTGTGTCTGCTCTGTATCTCAAATACCCTTCACAGTATTTTGTTGGTATTTCGTAGGAATGAAGAATAGGAGAGACGACATGTCTTGTACAAGAATGACAACTCTGCCTTTCTTACTTTTAGCATTATCTTCCTTTCTTATATTTGACAATGATTATGCATTGATTTCTTGTACGCTCTTTAAGTCGAATACTCTTTTGAATATTTTTATGATACTTGGTAGAAATGTAGAACAGGACTGGATGACATGTCACAAACAAGAATGACAACTTTGGCTTTCTTACTTTTGGAGTTATCTCCCCTTGTATTGGAATTTAATTTTGTGTCTGCTCTGTAACACGAATACCCTTCAGAATATTTTGATGGTATTTGGTAGAAATGTAGAACAGGACGAGACAATGTGTCGTGTACAAGAATGACAACTCTTTCTTACTTTTGGCGTTATCTTCCGTTGTTATATTTGACATGATTATGCATTGATTTCATGTCTGCTCTGTAAGTCGAATACCCTTTGGAATATTTTTATGATACTTAGTAGAAATGTAGAACAGGACTAGATGACATGTTACATACAAATGACAACTTTGGCTGTCTTACTTTGGAGTTTTCTCCCCTTGTATTTGAATTTTTGTCCGCTCTGTAACACGAATACCCTTCGGAATATTTTGATAATATTTGGTAGAAATGGAGAACAGGATCAGATGAGGTGTTGTATAAAAGAAAGACAACTCTGGCTTTCTTACTTTTGGGGTTGCCTCTCCTTTTTGTGTTTGAATTTGATTTCGTGTCCGTTCTGTTACTCCAATACATTTTGGATTATTTTAATTTTACTTGGTAGAAATGTAGAACAGGATGAGACGACATGTTACATACAAGAATGACAACTCTGGCTTTCTTATTTTTGGAGTTACCTCCCCTGCTTGTGTTTGAATTTTATTTGGTGTCCACTCTGTAACTCGAATACCCTTCACAATATTTTGATGATACTTGGTAGAAATATAGAACAGGACAAGACAAACGAAGAACAAATCTGCTGGGGTAGTGGGGGGACATTTGTTTGTTTTTTTTTTTTGTTGTTGTTTTTTCTAGTTTTTCATTGTTTTCCAGATAAAGAAGAACTTTGATGAGTGGCTTAATCGTCTTCGAAATCATCGACTATATAGGCAGCATGAAATATCCTTTGGAACTAAGGAGTCTCCAAGATTAACAGAAATCTCATCACCACTGGAGAATATAGCTCCAATTATGGCTAGTGAGTATTACATAGCTCTAGTTAAGGCGCTTTTTTTCAGTCCAAAATTATTGATATTTTTCTTATTTCTCTATGAAAACATACGTTGTGGTACTCATTAGAAGCGCCTCACCAAGGCGCTTCTAATGAGTACTCACAATATATGTTTTCATGGAGAAATAAGAAAACTATTAACCTGATACCCACTCTTATCTAGACCAAAGGTATTACTGTAAATATTCAAACATAATCCTTCACTTATCTTGGAATTTCAGAGGACTTGCTAAGGAGTGATATTTGGAGATAATTCTGTCGGGTTTTTTCTCAGAATTTTAAAATGAGGGTCCCAGGGACTCCCTTATGTGGAGTTACGGAGTCCTTTAATAAGATTTAGGGGTTTGTTGTTTTAAAGATGGTAACCCTCAAAGCAGTAATCAGAACTACAGCAGACAAAACTTTGAAGTATTTTTTTTAGAGAATAAGTCTTTACATTTCATGTGAATTGTCTGCCTAGCAGACAGTTCACATGGAATGTCTTATTTTCCCTGGAAAATAAAATCAATTTTGGAATATTGACTACTACAATTTGCTAAGTGCATTAAGGATTAATTATTGCCCAAATATTGATAATTCTTTCCCCTTAGACCACTAACAGATTTAAATGCAAAGCCATAGATAAATAAATTAATTTTGGATTGATTACATGTATATATGCATCACTCAGGACCCTTGCCCATAACTTTTAAGGTCCCAAACAAGGGTTTGGGGGTAAAAAACTGGAAAACCCTGATTATGGGGTAATTTTCTCCAATAGGTTGTGAGACATGGTTCTTACTTTCTTACTTTCTTCTATGTTTTGAACCGTACTTCTTGATTCTTGGTAGGTTAGTGTCTGAATCATAACTCAGAATTCTAGATTATTGGTTATAGTAGTCATGTTAGAAGAATAGTATAGGATAAAATAATGTTTATTGCACAAATAAACTCATGATGTGGGTTACAGGTGATTTAACAACAATAATAACAGTACATATAAGAATAGGAAAAAGCATACAGCCCTGTCCTGTGATCTGAGGTTTCCAGTTCCCAGCTATATTATGACCAATAGAAAACTGAAACCAGAAGTCATAGGTCACCGGACAAGGCCACGGTTATACGTGTAAGAAATGCAAGAATACACTCATTCACTCATATAATTACTTGTGTCTTATTAGTTTTTTTTTCATGTCTGAAATTTTAGGATGTTTGTAGTACTACTTATTACGACAGCTTTAGCAAGTAGGAGTGACATAGAAATCACTTTCCGGCGTTCAGGTTGTCGGCAACAATGTCAACAATGTTAAGTCTGTGTGTTTAACAACGTTTCTCAAATACAAAGTCTTCTAGGCTAATGAAAGTTCATACACACGTCCGCCATGATGCACCCAGCCCACAGCCATCAACGGTTACTGACCGTAACCTACTTTTCACATTCGGCTGAACAATGTTTAGTCTGTGCATTTAGCTCCTTTCTTGAACACCGCCAGCAGTAGCGACAGTCATTCGGTGAATTTCTTGTCTGATTTCAGCCTCACCATTTTTATCGCACCTGCTTGTTATCGCACCTGCTTGTAGCAGGGTGCGATATAGGCGTCCGATTTTCCGTCCGTCCGTCCGTCCGTCCGTCCGTCTGTCAACATTTATGTCGACGTTCGACATTTATGTCAAAGTTAGTATTCTAATCAACTACAAGACTAAACAACCATCAAACCTTGCATGAAACATCTCCCTGACCTCCTGACTTTGCGACAAAGGCGTCCGCTTTTCCGTATGTCTGTCCATTCGTCCGTCCGTCTGTCAACATTTATGTCGAAGTTCGACATTTATGTCAAAGTTAGTATTTTAATCAACTACAAGACTAAACAACCATCAAACCTTGCATGAAACATCTCCCTGACCTCCTGACTTTGCGACATAGGTGCCCACTTTTCCATTCGTCTGTCTGTTTGTCCGTCCGTCTGTCCGTCTGTTATGTCGAAGTTCGACATTTATGTCAAAGTTAGTATTCTAATCCACTACAAAACTAAACAACCATCAAACCTTGTATGAAACATCTCCCTGACCTCCCGACTTTGCGACAGAGGTGCCTTTTTTCCATTCGTCTGTCCGTTCATCCGTCTGTCTGTCTGTTAACAGTTCCGTTATGTCGAAGTTCGACATTTACGTCGAAGTTAGTATTCTGATCAACTACAATTCTACAACAACCATCATACCTTGCATGACACATCTCCCTGACCTCCTGACTTGGCAGGTATGTTGACCCAGTGACCTTGACCTATATTTTGCGCTCCATTGACTTTGACACAATTTACGTTGACGTTCCAGATCTTCTCAACTATAAGGCGTACAACTACCAAACCTTGCATAGTGCTTCTCCTAGATGTACTGACTTGGCAGGTACCTTGACCCGGTGATCTTGACCTATATTTTGCGCTCCAGTGACTTTGACATATTTTGCGTCGACGTTCGATATCTCCTCAACTATAAGGCCTACAACCATCAAACCTTGCAAAGTGCTTCTTCTCAATGTACTGACTTGGCAGATACCTTGACCTGATGACCTTGACCTATATTTTGGCTGCAGTGACTTTGACATAATTCACGTCAGTGTTCCAGATCTCCTCAAGTGTAAGACCTCTAGCCACCAAACCTTGCATAGTGCTTCTCCTAGATGTACTGACTCGGCGGGTATCTTGACCCGGTGACCTTGACCTATATTTTGCGCTCCAGTGCCTTTTACACATTTTACGTCAACGTTCAATATCTCCTCAACTGTAAGGCCTACGACCATCAAACCTTGCATAGTGCTTCTCCTCAATGTACGGACTGCGCAGGTACCTTCACTGGGTGACCTTGACCTATATTTCGCGCTCCATTGACTTTTACACCTTTTACGTCACCCTTCCATATGTCCTCAACTGTAAGGCCTTCAACCACCAAACCGTATATAGCACTTCTTCTCGATGTACTGACTCGGCAGGTACCTTGACCTGGTGACCTTGACCTATATTGTGCACTCCAGTGACTTTGACACATTTTATGTTGATCTTCGGTATCTCATCAAATATAAGACCTACAACCACTAAACCTTGCATAGTGCTTCACCTCATTGCACTGGCTTGGCAGGTACCTTGACCCAGTGACCTTGACCTATATTTGACACTTTTTACGTTGATGTTTGATAACTCCTCAACTATAAGGCCTACAACCACCATACCTTGCATTGTGCTTCTCCTTGATGTACTGAATTAGCAGGTACCTTGACCCGTGACCTTGACCTATATTTCATGCTCCAGTGACTTTTACACATTTTACGTCAACGTTCCATTATCATTGGGCTGTATGATACGAAAAGTCAGCGCTGAAGATATAGCCATTAGAGGGAATGGGACTGGCCTGGAATATATGTGCCCCACTAGGCACTTTGTCTACATTTTTTTTCAACCCAGTTTTCCAAGTAAGCACTGCTAAGAATGAAATAAACTTATTTAATAACCCCATTCTGATTGTGGCTCCTGTGACTTTTGCCCCAGCAGGTGCGATGACGCCTTCCGCGGAATTCTTGTTATTATAACCATTACATATGAGATGAATTTAATGCTGTATCAAACCACAATACTAGGAAATGTAAGAGAAGTATTTATGACGCATGGATACACATAAAAGAGAGAGCATTCTAAGCCGAGAGAGTTGCCTATCTTTTCAAAGGAAACAATTCAAGTAGAAAAGAAAATTTTGCTTGGCTGATATGAAAATCTGTTGTCAAATGGGGCTGCTCTTAAAGAAAAGAATTTGCTCCCAAGGGGAGCAAATTCTTTCCTTTAAGAGTAGCCCCCACTTTATAAAAGTAGGCAAATGCTTCCAGAATAGAAAGACCACCCTTGATGGTTATCTGTTCGCCTTAAAATACCCAAGGATCAAAATTAAAGTACCTTATTTTTGCAGATATGAATCTCTCCGAGAAGGTCCTCGACAAAACTCTAACCAAGCAGCTGAGTCGGCACTCCAGTCTAAAAGGTCAAGACAGAGTTGCGACCTGGGTCCTGGACACACAAGGTTTTGAACAGTGCAATAAATGTATGTAGCTTAAAGATGAACACTAGCAAAACTGCTTAAGGTCTGAAAATAGGAGACGCTTGGATAAAATTTATTAAAATTAGGCCAGTAATTTGGAAAATACTGTCTTCCAGTAATTTAAAGTTTGGTAGGCTGCCATTTTGTAATGGTAGTCACATGACCAACCTCTAAAATGCAATGTCTCCATCGGTTTGTCCGTCCATCTATCTATCGTCTGTCTGTATATCGTATCTGGGTCATAACCTGAGTAGGTATAAATGGATTGTCATCAAACTTGGTATGAGCACTGACTTTGTGGAGGTCTGGTTTGGGATTGCTAATGGGCAGATTTCCTTAATGTTTGACAGTTTGACCCTAGTCCTGCTGAACCCGGATATACCCTGCTTTTGCAAACAGTGTAGATCCAGATCAGTTGGCTTCTGAAGAAGCCAACTGATCTGGATCTGCACTGTTTGCCATTAAGTATGTGAATTTATATCAACAACCTGGACCATGTAATCTGATTGGCTGAAATTTAGAAGTAGGCGTGGCATCTTAATTTATTCAGCATGACATGGGTTAATGTCTCTTGACATAACACTGGTAAGGACATTTCTGTGTTTTGTAAATCTTTTTTAGTACAGAAGTTGTTAATATTTAGTTTAAGAACACTAAACAACATCAGGCTGGCCTCGGTGGCTCAGTTGGATACACGTCCGACTGGTGATCAGGCGGTTGCGGGTTTAACCCCCGCCGGGTCGGCAACATTCTATTGTGGAAATTGATCATTAAAATATTTTCCACGGACATTCTCTCCCTTCCGCTGATTCAAGAAGGGTAGTTGTCAATTTCTGGCTGAAGAATGTGCATGATACTGGTTAACTGCTTAGAGGACTAAGCCTGCCCAGTAAAAGTGTGATAAGGTAAACTGACCACAGTCAACATGACCCCACTGGGTTGACTGGGCAGTAAAACCTCACAACATCAGATATTGTGACACTTCTTCTTTTGATAAATACATGTGTTGACCTTGTAATCCAGATGAAATGGACATCCAAAAGACAGTTTGCACTGAGTTGGTGCAAAAATACTGCATTTACCCTAAATATTCATCCTTTTTACCATACTTGTTCTAAGATTTTAACATGTTCATTTTACAACTAATTAACCCTTGTCCTGCTGAACCCTGATATTCCCTACCTTAGCAAAAAGTGTAGATCCAGATCAGTTGGCTTCTGAAGAAGCCAACTGATCTGGATCAGCACTGTTTGCCATTCAGTATGTGAATTTATATCAACAATCTGGATGAAGTAATCTGATTGGTTGAAAATTTGAAAAGGGTGTGGCATCCTAATTTATTCAGCAGGACAAGGGTTAATGTATCTAAAAACTGTTGGAGGAATGGCACACAGTGCAGATCCTGATCAGATGCATGTGTTCTGCAGCATCTGATCTTGGTGTACACTGTTTAATCGCCTTCCTGTCCGTAAACTCAGGATAAATATGTTAATAGAATAGTCTTCACCCTTGTCATGCTGAATAAATTAAGATGCCATGCCCACTTCTGATTTCCAGCCAATCAGATTACTTGATCCGGGTTTTTGATAGAAATTCACATATTTAATGACAAACAGTGCAGATCCAGATCAGTTGGCTTCTTCAGAAGCCAATTGATCTGGATCTGCTCTGTTTGCTAAGACTTGGCATGTCATGTTTAGTGAGAGAAGGGTTAAATTAGCCGGCCTTGGTAGCTTAGTTGGATGCACATCCAACTGGTGGTCAGAAGGTCACAGGTTTGATCCCCCCAGGTCCGTCAACATTCTCTCATGGAGATTTATCATGAAATATTTTCTATGGTCATTTTCTACCTTCCACTGTTTCAAGAAGGGCAGTTGTCAGTTTCTGGCAAAAGAATGTGCACAAGTACTGGTTAACAGCTTGGAGGACCAAACCTGCCCAAGAAAAAGTGTTGTTAGGTAAACTGACCTCACTCAACATGACCATAGTGGGTTGACTGGGACATAAATCCTCAACACAAATAGATATTTAAATTATAACGCTTGAAAAAGCACATAAATGGGGACAATATTATTATTAGTTTTACAATATCAGACTGATGGGGTGGTCCATATTAAATGTAGAACATAGCTCAAAATAAGGTGCTTTTTTTTTTTTTCAACCAAAAAGTACTGATATTTTCTTATTTCTACATAAAAAATATGTTGTGGTACTCTTTAGAAGCACTTCACCGAGGTGCTTCTATTGAGTTCTTGGCCATAAGTCTAGATAAGACTGGGTATCAGGATAATATTTTTCTTATTTTACCACAAAAACATGTTGTTGATACTCATTAGAGGTGCCTCGCTGAGGCGCTTCTAATGAGTACCACAACATACGTTTTTGTGGAGAAATAAGAAAAATATGAATAACTTTGGATTGAAAAAAGCATCTTATCAAGAGCTTTACTGAACATATTATTTGAGAAAAAAAGAAAAATATTATGCAGACATCCCTTCTTATCTGGAACTATGTACAACTACAAGAAAAACACATTTGAGACTGGCTTAGTAGGGGAGTGGTCTTATCTCGGGTGGTCCTTGTAGCAGAATTTTACTGTATTATATTTTCAGGTTTAAGCTCAGCACAGAATCTGTTGTATGAGTTGAACAAGGACTTAGAATCTATCCGTGATCTTCCATTGAATGGTGATGTTCTAGATGTATGTATGCGTGTCTATGTCTTCTAGCACTATTCTTTCTTCTGTCTTGTATTATATAGAAATGTTGTACTGTCAATAAAAATCAGAACAAATTTAAAATGTCATCTGTTGAAGTTTACTAATCTTTAAAGCACTAAGCAAATTTGTAGCAGACAACATTTGAAAATTGATTTTTTTGTTTTTTCAGAGAAAATAAGGCTTGACATTTCATTTGAATCTGCTAGTCATGATTGTGTTTTTTTTTTTGTTTTTTGTTTTTTTCATTTGTTTGGTTTTTTTTTTTTTTTTTTTTTTTTTTTTTTTCCAGAGAAAATAAGGCTTGACATTTCATGTGAATCATCTGCTAGATCATATAAAAAAATATTTTAAAAAGGTGGTGTCTTCTGTTGTTGTGTTTAGTGCTTTAAAGGTTAAAGATGGTCCTGAAATTGAAAAATGTTTTGAACAAAAATATTAAAATCACAAGGTTTTCATTAGAATTTCCAAAAAAGGAATCTGAAAGCCTTTTTCTCAGAAATCAGAAAACTATCAATACTTTTTGGTTGAAAAAGCCCCATTTCTACAGCTATATTCAAGTTTGCATGCTACATGTACATTTAAAGATGTATTGTGGATAGGGCAAATGTCCAAAAATTCCGTACGCCAAAGCTTCTGACAAAATGGCATATGCAAACAGTGCAGACCCAGATCAGACTGCTCCTGAAGGAGCAGTCTGATCAGAGTCTTCACTGTTTGCCATTCATGTACATTTGTCTTCACTGTTTGCCATTCATGTACATTTAAAGATGTATCATGGATAGGGCAAATGTCCTAAAATTTTGTACACCAAAGTGTCTGACAAAATAGCATATGCAAACAGTGCTGACCCAGATCAGACTGCTCCTTAAGGAGCAGTCTGATCAGGGTCTTCACTGTTTGCCATTCCACTAAGTATATAAAGAAATAACTGTTAAAAACCAAAATTAAGGCACAGGATGTATGAAATAAAGTGTTCAAGATTTTAGGACATTTACAGTATCTTGTATTGGTGAGGGGGCTAACATTATGATAATATTATATACATGCTTATAAAAATTTATATACCACAGCCAACCATTTAATCATCCAAGTTGGGTACAAGAGTAATTCTGAAACTAACATATCACGGTTTTCAGTATTTGCACATCCATACAAACTGTAGATCCAGGTAATTTGAGTATTTAGAAGCTAATGTTTTCGTCCACCCGCTTAAGTGATAGTTTAGGAACAGTTTTGATTCTGCACCAAGACGTATCTGGGCCCAGTGGTTCAAAACTAACAATGTCATTAGTTAAATGGATCGTTAAAACTTTCATCATTAAATATGGCAAAAACGCTACTATTTTTGCAAAAAAAATGTGAGTAGCTTTTGCATTTGCAAAAGCCATTCACATTTTTTCAGGGGGTGGTCGGGTGGTGCGAAGGTGTCATGTATCTTATGTCACCGGGGCGTCCAGCTGATATTGGCTTACAGTTGGGCAAGGCCTGCTATCCTTGTAGCAGGTAAGGGTAGGGAGGTGATGTTTCTATTTCTTCTGTTTCTTCACTTTCATTCCTGTTCCTCTTTCTTCCCTGTCCCTCTCTTTCATCTCTTCTGCTATCTCTTCTGTCTCTTTTCTCCCTTTCTCTGGGAGACGACACAAAATGACCCACAAGGGTTGACGTGTCGTTAAACCCCAACACAATCACATTTTTTCAGCAAAAATACCTGTGAATTAGATATTCAAAACTAACGATGTTGTTAGTTAGCATATCGTTAAAACTTTGATCATTAAATATGGCATATACCCTAATATTTTTGCTGAAAAGATGTGAGTAGCTCACATTTTTAAAGCAAAAATACCTGTGAATTAGATATTGTACTTACTAGAACAGTTCACATTTTGACCATTAATGAGTTTGTTAAGCTAACGATGCTTTGAACAACTGGACCCTGGCTGGCAAAGTGGTTAGCAATATGGACTTGGATCATGAGGTTTGGGGTTTGAATCCCATTAGAGGCTTAATGCAGCTCATGACTGTGGGGCAAGTAATTGCAAAGAGCCGTTCATTATCATCCTTCCATTGTCCTGATATGACTTGAATATTGTTGAGAGGGATGTAAAATACCAAAACATCATCATCATCATCATTTCTCATTTCTGCACCAATCATATTTTGTCACTATTCACCAGAATGGCCTCATTTTCAGTGAATCCAAGACTTGTTAGGATGCAAAAAAAACCCAAAACAAACCAAAAAACCAACAAAATACAACACCACCACCACCAAAAAAAAAAAAAAAAAAAAACACGTGAAAATTATCTTCTGAATATTCTTTAACCTATTAACCTTTTTACCACTCTCTGGGCAAATTTAGCAGGCAGCAAATTGATGTTATTTTTTCTTATTTTTCCTAGAAAGCAGGAGTTGACATTTTATGCAAATTGTTTCCATTGGAGACAATTTGCATGAAATGTCAAATCCTGTTTTCTATGAAAAATAAGAAGAAAAAAAATCAAAATGTCATCTGCCAAAATTTTTACCCCGAGTGCTAAGCATAAGTCAGACCAAGCTATACACATATTCAGGCAGTTTGTCTTGTACTTTTTCCCCATACAGTTTACCACAGTTAACCCTTAAAGCACCAATCACAACTATTGTCGTCTGCTTTGTCTTCTGCTGGTTACTTTAAAAGTCACTTCTGCAAACAATGTGGACCCATATCAGACTGCTCCTTTAGGAGCAGTCTGATCTGGGTCCACACTGTTTGCCTGTATGCAAAAATAGGTTTGAAAAGTCTGCAAGAATATTCTTCAGACAACATAAACAGACGACATTTTCAGATGCAGGTTTTCTTGGCGCTTTAAGGGTTAACTTAGTCATGCGGAATAAATTAAGATGCCATGGCCACTCCTAATTTTTAGCAAATCAGACTACTTGATCCAGGTTGTTAATACAAATTCACATACTCAATGACAAACAGTGCAGATCCAGATTGGCTTCTCCAGAAGCAAACTGTTCTAAATCTGCACTGTTTGCAAAGGCAGGGCAGGCATATCTGGGTTCAGCAGGACTACGGTAAATCTGAATAATAGTAGTGCTTTTAGAATTAGGCTGCTTTTCAAATCTTTTGAGGGGAATAGATATTCCATAGCTAGAGATAAGAGGGGTTATCTAGAAAGTATTTTTCTTATTTCTCCATGAAAATATATGTTGTGGGTACTCATTAGAAGCACCTTGGCAGGGCGCTTCTAATGAGTACCCACAAAGTATGTTTTTTGGGAGAAATAAGAAAAAATATTGCTACTTTTTGTTATAAAAATTACACCTTATCTAGAGCTATAGATACACGACTTTCAGGGGAGGCTACTCTGACAGAATTGAATTTGCCTCCCTTCTGAAAATCTAGAATCAGAAAATATGGATTTTGTAATGAATTTGCCATTGTAAAAAGTGTTTAACCCTTAAACTGCCAATCACAACAATTGTCGTCTGCTTTGTCATCTGCTTGTGATTTTATAAGACATTTTTGCAAACAGTGTGGATCCAGATCAGACTGCTCCTGTAGGAGCAGTCTGATCTGGGTCCGCACTGTTTGCGGGTATGCAAAAATAGTTTTGAAAAGTTTGCAAGAATATTCAGCAGATGACATAAACAGACAACATTTTCAGATGCAGGTTTTCTTGGCGTTTTAAGGGTTAATAGTTCATAAGGAGGAATCTTTTTCCATCTTCCATGCTTGCATAGAATAGTGCTATTCATATACAGAGTTTTCTCCCTTTGTAGCTCTCAGATTTGGAGTCGAGTGATAAGAAAAAAAGTAAATACTTTGCCAGTAGAAGCAGCAAGAAGAAAGACCATAAACGAAATGCCAGTCTTCAAAATAATGAACCTGTATGTACTTCGTACTTTTATGACTGCTTTGTTATTGGTCATAATAGTGATTTTAATCTTTACCACCCTCTGGGTAGATTCAGCAGATGATAAATTGATGATATTTTTCTTATTTTCCCATAAAATAGGCTTTGTCATTTCATGCAAATTGTCTCCTAAGGAGACAATTTGCATGAAATGACAAAACCTATTTTTTTTTTTTTTTTTTTTTTTTTGGAAAAATAAGAAAAATATTTCAAAATGTCTTCTGCTGAATTTTTTACCCAGCATGCAAAAAGTATTATCTTTGGTTTAACTTTTAGAGTTTTCTTTGTGTTTTAGTCAAAACTTAAAAAAATTGAGACAGTAAGAATGATGAGTGAATTACTTGACCTCACCAATGTGGGAAAGAGAAGTAATCAGTTCTGCAAAAGGAAGTAATTAAATTGCCTCCCTTTGCCAAAATGTTTTTTTTTTTTTTTTTTTTTTTTTTTTTACATTCATTGGTAATAATAGGCGTTTATTTGTACATATGTCTTTTAATTTTTACGATGTATTTGGTTGTCAGAAATTACTATGCAAGTTAACAACTGTAGCCAGCTTTACTTACACAGTTTAAGTATAAGTATAGTTGCAATCTTGTATATTTGTTTTCTCAAAAATCAGTGAAGTTTCTCTGATAGCTGTAAAAGGACATTGTTTCTTGAAACAAACATCCATTTTCAATTCATGGGGATACTTACAAATGTAGTAACCAAATTCCTTGTTCAAAATTTCTAAAAACATCCAGGGCCCAGTTGTTCAAAGCATCGTTAGCTTAATGAGCTCATTAGTGGTCAAAATGTTAACTGTTCTAGTAAGTACAATGTTTAATTCACAGGTTTTTTTGCTGAAAAAAATGTTAGTAGCTTTTGAAAATGCAAAAGCTACTCACATTTTTTCAGCAAAAATATTAGCATATTTTCCATATTTATGATCAAAGTTTTAACGATTTGTTAGCTAACGGCATCATTAGTTTTGAACAACTGGGCTGAGGTGGCCAAGTGGTAAGCGTTTCGATTTCAGATCATGAGGTCCTGTGTTCGAATCCTGCTAGAGGTGGATTTCAACTCATCGCACAGAGCCTTTCATTATCATCCTTTCTTCATCTCAATATGACTTAAATATATGTTGAAAGGGACATAAAAACACTAATTCATCATCAAATTTGTAGAAATCGGAAATTTTCAATGAGGCAGCACACTAAAAGTGAGCATTGAGCCCCCTGCCACATCCAGACACCGTCGCGATATGACTGAAAAATTGTTGAAAGCAACGTTAAGCCCAAATCAAACAAACAAACAAAAAATCTGAAATATTTTGTTGGCTCAGCACTAAGGAGCTGTATAATCTTATATTAATGGCTAGAGAGATAAAGACAAAAATAAAAATAAATTATTTTCTCTTTTTTTCAGTATTAAAGGTTTGATTGTTTTATTTTTGCAATGTTATTGGGTAACTTCCCATTGTTCTGCACAAAATAATTAAAAAAAAAAAGCCAGGCTCTGGAAAGAGGACAAAGCTCCATATAAAGTTACAGTATAGGTGATAATTTTGGATTTTTTTTTTTTTTTGTTATTTTTGTACCAAAACTTATGGGAACCCATTGGAATTGCCCCACCGAGATGTCATCATAAGATGTGTTTTGGTGCAGAAATATTAAAAATGGTATCTTTGGATTATATATTTATTTGGAGCTATCTATAAGTATTTGGGATGAGTATTTGTCTTATTTCTACATGGAAAACATTATTTGGGATATTATCAGAAACATTGAAGGCACAAAATTCTAATGCTATTCCAAAACACTTGTTTTTGTGGAGAAATAGGAAAATACAGCACATATATCAATATCTTTCAAAAATAACTTGGCTAAATTTCTAGAGATTAATCCTTAAAGCACCGTTCAAAATCATAGCAGAGGACATTATGGGCCAAGTTGTTCAAAACTTACGATGTTGTTAGTTAACATATCATTCAAACTTTGATTATTAGATATGGCATATATCCTAATATTTTTGCTGAAAAGATGTGAGTAGCTTTCCTCACATTTTCAGTAAAAATACCTGTGAATTAGATATTGTACTTACTAGAACAGTTAACATTTTGACTACTAAAGAGCTCGTTAAGCTAATGATGCTTTGAACAACTGGGCCCTGATTTTTTTTTTCAAAATCATAGCAGAGAAAAATAAGACAACTTTTTATGTGAATATTTTCTGCATAATGATATGATAAAGGGGCCATTCCCATAAAATTTCAAGCCTTGTTTTGTTTTAAAAAAAAAGAAGAAAAAAATAGAATGTCGTCTGCTGTTGTTGTTACTGTCACTTTAAGGGTTAAAAGTCGAACCTTTATGCACACCCACCTCATAACCTTCCTTAGCCAGTTCCTTCTTGTTGTTGTATTTCAAGGTTATGGTGTGTATCATTATTGGTAACAATATTTATTCTGCTTGAGGTAAAGGATATTTGCTTTGAGTGAATATAGTAACAGGTATGGTGAATGACGTAAAATTTTGAACACTTTATTCTGTACATTTGTTTCTTAAATTTTGCTTTTAAGCCAGTTGTTTCTTAAAATGTTTACTTGAATGACAAACTGTGTAGACCTTGATCAAACTGCTTCCAGGGTCTATGCTGTTTGCATGTGCCCTTTTTTTAGAAATTTTGTGTATGAAATTTTTACCGTACCTTATCGGAGTTCCTGTCAAGCGGGGTATCGTGCTGAAATGAGTTGCTGTGTGAGGAAGTGTACCTTATGACACACCCCCACCCCTGACATCTCCTCCATCCACAGTAAAGATCCAGATTAGCCTGTGAAACCTCAGAGTCTGATTAAATACAAATTTTGCTTCATGTGATTAGATTTCCCCCTCCCCGCTCTAGCCCCTTATGAAGCGATGGCATTGGTAATAGTAGGATTCCATTAGTCTTTTCCATTTTCTTAATTTTTCCATAAAGAAATATGTTGTGGGTACTCATTCATAGCTCCAGGTACATGTAAGTATTGATATTTTTCTTATTTCTCCATGTAAAGATATTGTAGGCACTTACTGGAAGCGACTCTTTGAGGTGCTTCTAATGAGTACCCACAATGTACGTTTTTGTGAAGAAATAAGAAAAATACTAATCTGATACCCCTTCTTGAGGATGATAAAAAAAATTATAAGGATGCTCCTCTTATCTGGAGCTATGAACAGAAAAAGTCAATTTATTGAGCCGTTCCATGCGAAAATGTGTTTTATGCATATGCAGACAGTGAAGGCCCAGATCAGCCTGCACATCCGTGCAGTCTGATCAGGGCCTTCACTGTCTGCTAACAGAACCATTGGATACTACAGAATGTATGAATGAAGAGCATTAAGCATGCGTAGGATGAGCTGAATCTGCGCATTTTGCACATGTTCGACGGCACTTTTTTGTTTGATGCAGCCCATTATGATGCTTGATTACATCTCCCGTCGTAACTATAAGAAGAGACCAGATAGATAATTTTCTTATTTCTCCATGAAAACATATGCTATGGGTACTCATTAGAAGTGGCTCGGCAGTTTTGTAGGGGTGAGGGTCTGCTGTACTGGCAGCAAGTGGGGATATTAGTATTTCTTCTCTTTCTATACTGTGTTTAGCTTTTTCACTCCTCCTGCTCTGTTTTTCACTGCCCTCTCTGTTAGCTGATATGTCCCTTTTCCATAGGTCTGTTATGGGTAATCATTAGAAGCGCCTCACTGAGGTGCTTCTAATGAGTACCCAGACATGTTTTCATGAAGAAATAATAAAAATATCAATACTTTTGGATTGAAAAAAAAAAGCTTCTCTTCAAGAGCTATGCAGTTTTCTCCATTTCTCTGGAGATGCACAAAATGACCTACATGGGTTGATGTGTTGTTAAACAAGAACTCAGACTAATGAGTGCTCATTACATAATTGTACCCATAACATACATCTTAATGGAGAAATAAGAAAACTATTCATAGCACTAGATAAGAGCGGGCATCAGGTAAATATTTTTCTTATTTCTGCACAAAAACATGTTGTGGGTACTCATTAGAAGTGCCTCACTGAGGCGCTTCTAATGAGTACCACAACATATGTATTTGTGGAGAAATAAGAAAAATATCAATACTTTTGGATGGAAAAAACTTCTCATCAAGAGCTATGCAGTTTTCTCCATTTCTCTGGAGATGCACAAAATAGCCTACATGGGTTGATGTGTTGTTAAACAAGAACTCACTCTAATGAATGCCCATTACATAATTGTACCCTTAATATACATTTTAATGCAGAAATAAGAAAAAATACCATTACTTTTGGAGGTAGGACCCCTTCTGGAGTCATTAACTACTGAGTCATCCTCACATGCATCTGTATTTTTGTTAAAAAAGTAAATGCGTTGTTGCAAGTAAAAAAAGTGCCTTAGAATGTGGATAAAATATGCAGATTCGGATTGTCCTGAGCTCTCCATTCATACATTCTAAAGTATCCACTGATTCCATCAGTGTACAGTGAAGGCCCTGATCAGACTGCACGAATGTGCAGGCTGATCTGGGCCTTCGCTGTCTGCTTATGCCTGAAGACACATTTTCGCATAGCTCAGTTACCCAGGGAAGGCCACAATCACAAAGTACAGCCTTTTCATGGGCGGCAAAAGAAAAAGAGATGAGGAAGAAGCAGCGACAAAAACACATACAGTCGACTCTCGTTATCTTGGAAGTCCAAGGGACTCTCTGAAATACTTCCAGATATCCGTACCTCGACATATCAGATTTGCAGAACTGAGAAAAAAAAATAAATGGAACATCCTCATTTCAAAAATGAATATGTAATTTGACTCCTGAAGTTAGAGATATATTGAAAATATTGTGAAAAAGTGGAGAAATTTCTCCTCTTTTCCACAATATTTTGTTACCTCTCGTTTGATTTCCATGTTAAAACAGGGATCAGATTTTCACTTCGAGATAAGCGGTTATTTGAGATAAGTGAAGTCGAAATAATGGGAGTCGACAGTACAAAGACATATTGCAACAAATTGCCTTGGCACATTCAGTAGAAAAAAATCAGAGGGCTTAAACTACCGTTGTTACCCTAAGTATTGGGAAAACAGTGTAGACAGAGATCAGATGCCACAGAATGCTGCATCTGATCAGGGTCGACACTGTTTGCCATACCCTCAGCAATATTTTAGAAATATCAACGGGTAGTAGAATGGGCTATTTCAAATTTTAGGACAAGTATGGTAAGTAGATGAGGTGTCCCAGTATTTAGGGTAAACACAGTAGTTTTATTTTATCAAAACCTGCAAATTTTTGTTTTTAGGTTCACTGCTCACAGCCTCCTACTCCAGTAGCAACAGATACCACACCCAACTTCAATATGCATGACCTTCTCCGATCTAGTGCCTCTAACCCTAATCTAGTTTCTCAAGATCGCCCACGACCAACGAGTGACCCTGTCAGCATGTCTCCAGTACACCAGCGAAAGATTGACGAACTGAAGCTACGAGAAGGCTTTGTTTCAAAAGCTGATGAAAGTATGTTTTTTTTCTATATTTGTATATCAGAAAGACATGAAGGACCTCTAGTTTACACCACCCCTTTTAGTTTTTAGTTTGCCCATGTGAAAGTACAGGTAGAGCTATAGCAGTCACCATGGCAACGGTATTGGTTAATGTTTTGGTTCAAGTTATTAACCCTTAAAGCGCCAAGCAAAATTTGTAGCAGACGACATTCTGAAAAAAATTATTTTTCTTAGAAGATAAGCCTTGAAATTTCATGTGAATCGTTTGCTTGGCAGATGATTCACATGAAATATCAAGACTTATTTTCTAAGAAAAATCAATAAAAAACTATATTTAAAAGTGTTGTCTGCTGCAGTTGTGATTTGCGCTTTAAGGGTTAAAAGGCTATAACTGCTGAACCTCTGGATGAAGTAGTTCATACTTGCCCTGATGTTAAATACTGGTCTGAAGTTCTATGCTGGTCCAGCCCAACCCACATGAGTGACCTTGAGGTCAAGGTTGTGGACTTAAGAAAAATGTTCAGTTTTTTGGTTTTTGCTATGCAGATGATTCACATGAAAATGTCAAGCCTTATTGTTTTGCAAAAATATTTTTAAAAAATTAGAATTGTCATCTGCTACAATTTTGCATGGTGCTTTAATGTCAAGTGCCATTTTCCAGGAAGCTTAAGAAATATAAGCATAAGAAACATATAATTTCGTATTAGTCAGTATGGCCTTTGTCTTGGTTTGATCAGCACTTCTGTGTTAGCATACATGAAATACTTGTATTTTCCAACATCTGAATAATAAACAAGGAAGGCCTTACCTAGGCTGCACAAGGGTGATTATAAGTGATTATCATGAAATAAAAATTGATTTGGGTTGAGCTGGGCTCTCGTGGGCAGTTGGTAATGTATTTGACTGCAGACCCAGGGATTGCAAGTTCGAATCCCAACTTGGACACATAACTTTCATGTAGAGTGATCATGAAATACTTCCTATGGTCACGTGATCATGAAATATTTCCTATGGTCAAGTGATCATGAAATACTACCTATGGTCAAGTGATCATGAAATATTTCCTATGGTCAAGTGATCATGAAATATTTCCTATGGTCAAGTGATCATGAAATATTTCCTATGGTCAAGTGATCATGAAATACTTCCTATGGTCAAGTGATCATGAAATATTTCCTATGGTCACGTGATCATGAAATACTTCCTATGGTCAAGTGATCATGAAATACTTCCTATGGTCAAGTGATCATGAAATATTTCCTATGGTCAAGTGATCATGAAATACTTCCTATGGTCAAGTGATCATGAAATATTTCCTATGGTCATCATGAAATACTTCCTATGGTCAAGTGATCATGAAATACTTCCTATGGTAGGCCGCATATTTTGTCTGATCAGGTCTCCACTGTTAGCAAATTGTTTAGCCATTTTTCTCTAAGAACATCTAAAGCTCATAGCCAGACATACCTAAAACTGAAATTGGAATCTTCAAATATATGGTGTGGGGGAGTCTATTCAGTCTACAATGGGTTAAGGAGAATGGACATACCTGAAAGATTTGCCACCATTTTTAAAGGGAGACAACTTTGGTAGACATGAATTTAATCTGTAGCCCTTGAATCCTCCCAGAAATGGAGCCTACTTTTTAATGAAAGAATTTGTCTCAGAGGGAGCAAATGCTTTCCTTTAATCCATTTTAGTCTGGAACCCCTAAAAAGGGTAATTGGCAAACAGTGTTGATGCAGATCAGATGGAGCAAAATGTGGCATCCCTGGATCAGGATCTCCACTGCTTACAAATAGGTTTGGTCATTTTCCCTAGGAATATCTAAACCACATAGCCTGACATATCTAAAATAGAAATTAGAGTCTTTCAATATATATTTATGGGAAAGGGGGAGTTTATTGAGTGACCTCCCATGGAGAAGGGAGGTTAATTTTTTTATGTCAAGGGTTGTTTCCCTTGAATGTGTTTCCATTTCTTCTTTACTTTATCAAAATTTAAGATAGATATAGAAAGTGGTTAACGTGTCAGAATTTTTTTTGATATTTATGGTATTGATATTATAATAATGCATTTGTTTCAGTTTATAAAAGTTTACAAGCGGTGCTCCATTCTATGATGACGGAGAAGGAAAGATTAAAACAGTCAGTAGAAACACAGAATCTAACAGCTTCCAATACCTCCATAAACCCTGCTGTAGTTTCCCTCAAACAGACTTTAGCAGAGGTAAACACTGTTTCTGGAGGTAGAAACTAGCAACCAACCATCCAAGTACATGTACATGGAAGTCATCTTGATTTTTTTTGGGGGGCTTTGCAAAAAGTGTCACCCAAAATGGTTGTATTCACCTTGTAAATTCTGAGTATTACCTTAAAGTCTCCATATTTCTCAAAAATATACACTTGTTCATGACAGGTTTAATAAATTGATATATGGTATAAATAATACGATCATAAAATGTGGCACCTGACAGCCTGCAAAATTTCAGTTTCTTGTTTTTGAGCTGAATAAAAAATAAAATGATTTTTTATTGTATCCCTGAATTATTGTTGTCAACATTAATTCAGAGATACGATAAAAAATCATGTCATTTCAAGAACAAGAGACTAACTAAAATTTTACAGGCTGTCAGGTGCCACATTTTATGATTATGTTAATACCATATATAAGTTAATTAAACCTTTCTTGGATAAAAAAATGTCTATTTTTGAGGAATATGGAGCCTCTGATATTCAGACAGAAGCCTGAGCAGACAGCATTTTGGCCTTTACTATCCACAGATGATGCCGGCCTTGGTGGCTCAGTTGGATGCGTGTCTGACTGGAGATCAGGAGGTCGCGGGTTCGACCCCCGCCGAGGTCGGCAACATTCTTTCGTGGAGATTGATCATGAAATGTTTTCTACGGTCATTCTGTCCCTTCTGCTGATTCAAGAAGGGCAGTTGTCAGTTTCTGGTGAAAGACGGTTTCCAATACTGGTTAACTGCTTAGAGGACTAAGCCTGCCCAGTAAACATGTGGTTAGGTAAACTGACTGCACTCGACATGACCCCATTGGGTTGACTGGGTCGTAAAAACCCAACACAAACAAAAGCAGTTGTCAGTTTCTGGCGAAAGACGGTTTCCAATACTGGTTAACTGCTTAGAGGACTAAACCTGCCCAGTAAACATGTGGTTAGGTAAACTGACTGCACTTGACATGACCCCGTGGGGTTGACTGGGCCGTAAAATCTCAACACAAACAAAAATCCACAGATGATCTAGTGAAGACTGATCAAACTGGATGCAGAGGCTGATGGGAGTCTGCTGGGTAGAAATTATGAGGAACATTTTACCACGTGGGCGTGCCCATTGAGAAGGGCTACCTGATCCCATAGCTTCAGATGAGAGGAGGTATCGGGTAAATATTGTTCTTATTTTTTCTATGAAAACATATGCTAGGTGTACTCATAAGAAGTGCCTCAGCAAAGTGATTCTAATGGGTACCCACAACATACATTTTTAAAAAGAAATAAGAAAAATATCAATACTTTTGATTGAAAAAGAAAACAAGAAGAAAAACTTACCTGTAGCTATGTGATCCTTTGTGACAGAGCTGATAGTAGCTTAACTCATTTTAATCTGGAAACCCTAAAAAGGGTAATTGGCAATCAGTGCAGATCCAGATCAGATGCTGCAGAATGCAGCATCTGATCAGGGTCTACACTGTTTGCATTAATTTCAGGAATTTCTATTAAACATAGTAATAATAAAAACTAACCAGACACCCTGCTGTTGGAAAAGAGTTGTGGTAGAGAAAACAATTTGCATGAAAATTCAATTTTTCAAAACCTGTTTTCTGGGGGAAAAAAAAGACAAATAGCATCATTGTGTTGTCTGCTGAATTAACCCAGAGTGGTAAAGGTTTAAGGCTCCATGTCCCTCAAAAATAGACATTTCATTATCCAAGAAAGGTTTAATAAATTGATTTATGGTATTAATACACATAAACTGTGGCACCTAACAGCCTGAAAAATTTCAGTTAGTCTCTTGTTCTTGAAATGAAATGATTTTTTATCATATCTCTAAATTATGTTGCCAACATTAATTCAGAGATACAATAAAAAAATCATTTCATTTTTTATCCAGTTAAAAAACGAGAGACTAACTGAAATTTTACAGGCTGCCGGATGTCATATTATAGGATCATACAAATACTATATATGAATTTATTCAATCTTTAGTGGACAAAAAATGTCTTTTTTTTTTAGGAACAGGAGCCTTTAAGAAAAGACATTCCAAACTAATCACTGGAGATAAGCTCAGTTTTATTTTTCTTCATCATATATTTTTCTCTTACAGGTTTGCCAACAGAACAGACTGCTCAAAGCTCGACTTGCCAAGATTCATAATGATTCGTCATTGTCAGATATACAGATATCTAGTCCCCCAGCCTCTCCTCTAGATAAGAGAGTAAGAATTTAACTCTGAGCATGCTGTGTAAAACTTTCAGCAGACGACATTTTGTAGTATTTTTCTTAATTTTTGTAGAAGTATTTTTTTGCAGAAAATAGGATTGACATTTCATGCAAATTTAGGAGACAATTTGCATGAAATGTCAAACCCAGTTTTCTGCAGAAAATAGGATTGACATTTCATGGAAAAAAAAAAAAAAAAAAAAAAAAAAAAAAAAAAATGACATTTCATGCAAATTGTCTTCTTAGGAGACAATTTGTATGAAATCTCAAATCCTATTTTCTGCAAAAATATACTAGGACGAAAAAGAAAGGCTGGGTACATAGTATATGCAACAAATAACAAATACACATGATACTGACGTGCCAGTCAGTGTTGCACTACACAAGTAGGGGTACTGTCAGAAGGGTTTATTTTTTTCTCATAATCATCACTGAAAATTGAATGAAACTTTTGAATTTGTTCAGTAAAGATGAAAGGTTATACAAAAATAAAAAAAATGAATGTAACATTACATTAAATAATTTAAAACTATCTGTAAATGTTACCCGGCTTTTCTTTTTCATCCTAGTATATAACCAGTTTGTCGTCTGCTGAATTGTCCCGGAGAGTGATAAGGGATAAGTACAAATGGACCTCTTTATAATACAGTTCATTATAGCAGGGTTTTGATTTAACACAGTTTAGAGATGGGCCCCAGAAGTGTTGTATCCAAACAAAATATGCAGAGTACATGTAATTGTACGTAAAAAAGAATAACCATTTATGATAAGTTTTTTCTATATAATCTGTGCACTTTTGTTTAGATACAACGCATTTGTTTTGTTTTGAATCGTAATTGTGTTATAAAGAGGTGGTGGTGAAATTTTGAACTGAGGAAGAACTGGATATTTGGACAGACATTTTTGAGCAAACAGTGTAGACCCAGATTAGAGTGTTCTTTACAGGCCATGTAGACCCCAGATCAGCCACCGCAAATCACATGATCATGGTTGACACCGTTTGCTGCTCATCCAGCATTTAGACACATCAGCAGGTAGTAAAATAGACTTGTATGATAAGGAGTAGTGATGTCCAAAGATTTAGGGTATAAATTGTATTGCCATGCAGCCAGCAATTTTACACATACATTACCAGCAGGTTGTCAAGTGGACTTCTTTAAATTTTAGATGTATAATTAGGAGTCAGTGTGTTCAAATATTAGAGTAATTACAATGGGAGAAGATATATTTACTGCAGGTAAAAGGTTCAATTTTAGCTTGCTTTTACAGACAACCCTCTCTATATCGACACTTGATACAATGACAAAATTGGTCATAATGACAATTTGACTGTCACAAAGCCATTCTCTTAGGAAGTAACAATTAGTAACAAATTATGCAAGAATATTGTATTTAATATTCTAAAGAAATGTATGTTTTGAATATTTGTTAGAATCACCTCACTGAGGCATTTCTAACAAATATCCAAAATATATGTTCTATGAGGAAATAAGAAAAAGCAAGACCTTTCTTGCATATCAATTTGCTCATTAAGTATTCTCTACAACAGCAAATTCGTTTTAATGGCAATGTCTTTAGGAACAAATGCTGTCGTTGTAACGAGGGTTGACTGTACCAGATTACATTGTCCTGGTGTTAGAATTAGCTTTTAATATTAAAGTTTTTATGTTAAAGTTGCTTTGAAGATCTGTATCTCCTTATTTTCTGCATGGATTTAGTTGATACTTGGGCTGATGTTAGATACAAACCCAGAGTTTTGTTCCGTGCAAGTGTCCTAGAATTGAAGGCCACGGTTAGAAATAAATGTTAACCCTAGTCCTGTTGAACCCCGATATACCCTGTCTCCACAAACAGTGTAGATCCAGATCAGTTGGCTTCTTCAGAAGCCAACTGATCTGGATCTGAACTGTTTGTCATTAAGTATGTGAATTTGTATCATCAACATTGATCAAACAATCTGACTGGCTGAAAATTGGAAGTGGACATGGCATCTTAATTTATTCAGCATGACAAGGGTTAAAGTTTATGTTGATGTTTTTCCTGGGGCTTTGCTTGGCACATATGATAAGATACAGTTTTCCTTGATACATCGTAAATTGCTGCCTATCTTTAAACAGATAACTGGAGGTCTTTCACAGTCATTTTCTGCTGAGAGCTGTTCCATGTCAGAATATTATGATGCTGTTGAGGAAAATAACCTTGAATTACTGGAATCTGTCAGTGACTCTTCATCAGAGGTGAGCCACGTGTCCAAAGAATGGGAGAGCATAGGTCTTGATAGGATAAATTTTTCAACCATACACTTTTGGGAGTTTTCTTATTTCTCAGGGAGACGTATTCTATAGTACTCATTGGAATTGCCTCAGTAACAGGTGTTGAACCTGGAACCTCTAGCACCAGAGGCAAATGCACATGAGCGCACACACACACACACACACACACACACACACAAACACACACACACACACACACACACACACACACACACACACACACACACACACACACATAGCGTCTTCACACACACACACACAGCGTCTTCACACACACACACACACACACACGCACACAGCGTCTTTTTTGTGGCGTCTCTTATTTTCCCAGCCAGCTGTTGGATTAGCATTGTTTTCTATTCGTTTGCCTTTTGCATGCCGCAGCGCCAAAATTGGCAGATATTTTAAAGTAATTTTTCTTTTTGTAATTCTTCTTTGAAAACAGGGCTTGGTACCACAGAAAAATGTGATTAATCCATGAACTGTTTAGTAATCCCTTGCTGGCCAACTGGAGGACAGTTATAGGTTTCAAACACATTCCAAATATATGTATCTTGACATGTATTTTGACTGCTGATCAACCAGGGCCCAGTTGTTCAAAACTAACAGTGTTGTTAGTTAACATATCGTTAAAACTTTGATCATTAAATATGGCCTTTGATCATTAAATATATCATATACGTTAATATTTTTGCTGAATAAATGTGAGTAGCTTTTGCAAAGCTACTCACATTTTTTCAGCAAAAATACCTGTGAATTACATATTGTACTCACTAGAACAGTTAACATTTTGACCACTAACGAGCTCGTTAAGCTAACAATGCTTTGAACAACTAGGCCCAGATACAAACAAAGTTGTCCAGCACATATCTACATTTCTATATGGCTTAATACCAAATTAGATATTTGGGTACCGCTATTAAAGACAGTGTGTTGTGTAAAAAATGTAGGTCACTATGATCTACTACTGACTTCTGAAAAAGAATTGCCTTTGACTTATATACGTTTGCCCATATTTACATACATTTCATAGGGTCTATATATTGTGTTGCAATACGTTGCCTTACTGCTTTCATCAGATCTAAGGTTGAAATGAAATTTTCCTTTTAAGGCTTACTGGAGAGAGGTAAATATGATGCAATTTATGTAAACATGTATATATTTGTTTGGTTTATCCTTTAGCACGCTGAATTTTTATCAGCACCATATTTTTCCTAAATATTCGGACAAATAGGCCTGAGCAAACAGTGTAGACACAGATCAGATGCCGCAGAATGCGGCATCTGATCTAGGTCTACATTGTTTGCAACTCATCCGACAGTTCTTAGGCATTTTTGGAGAAGTATATTAAGAAAGTTAAAATGTCTGAATATTTAGGGAAAATATGGTAGGTGACATTTTCAGAGATTTTTATTTTTTTATTTTTTTCAGAATTCAAGGCTTGATATTTCTCAAATTGTCTCCAGAGGAGAGTTGGTGACATTTTGAATGAAATGTGAAGCCCTATTTTCTGAGCAAAAAAAAAAAAAAAAACAGAAAGAAATAACAATATCACATTTTTGTCATTTGCTTTGCTAAATTTGCTAAAGGTTGAAAATGGATTATGTTAATTTGGTCTGTGGTTTTTCAGGACCTTTATTTTCAGTTCACAAATTTGGAGTTTTTTTTTTTCCACTTTATTAGCCAAGGTTGCATTCATTCATACATGTAATAATTCATATGCATGCTTTATAGAAGGCCCTGTAAGATAAAGTTTTCAACCAGTAAGCATTGATACTTTCCTTTTGTCTGTAGAAAAATGCTTAGTTCCAGATAGGGCTATTTTGACCCCAAAAAAAAAAAAAAAAAATGAGTTGGTATTTTTCTTACTTCTTTATATAAAAACATATATTGTGGGTACTCAATAGAAGCACCATCATGAGATGCTTCTTATGAGTACCCAGAGCATATATTTTTGAAGAGAAAAAAGAAAAGAATTATTTGGAGCTATAAAAATATGTGTACAGTATAACTTCATTGGCTCGAACCCAGATGGCTTGTTTACCGTGGATGATTCAAACTCGTTTGTCAGTCCTTACAAAATCCTTCCAATAGCTCTAGCAAACAAATATTTAGGGAAAGAATGTGCACAATACTGGGGGGGTACCGCTTAGAGGACTAGGCCTGCCTAGCAAACGTGTGGCTAGGTAAACTGACCGCGCTCTACATGACCCCATTGAGTTGACTGGGCCGTAAAACCTCAACACAAACAAATATTTAGGGATTTTTTTCTTATTTCATCATGGAATTGTATGTTGTGTTTACTCATTAGAATCACCTCATCGAGGCAATTCTAATGAGTACACTCAACATACAATTATTGGGTAGAAAATCGATAAAAAATTCCTTAAATTATCGCTATTTGCTTCCTGACCTGGCACCATGATTAACCCTCAGTGGCTCGAACTACCCATGTCACGAACAATTTTCTATGGTCCCAAAGATGTTCGAGCTATTCAAGTTCGACTGTATTTGTTAAAAGTGATACTGATCTATAACTGTATGTTTTGTGAAAAGTAAGGAAAACACTTATCTGGAGCTGAAGAGAATAAAGTCATGAGTAAAATAAACTACTTCTCAGAAATGGAACAGACAATCATGCAATTTTAGTTTATCTCCCCTTACTTCAGTATAGTATAGTTTATATTTTTTGGTCCTTAGTAATCATTGAGCCCTTTCCGGGATTTTTGAAAATTTATGAGGGTCACTGATGAGGCTTAATTGGCCAAAACCAGCTTGTCTGGCCCAGAAAATTCCACACTGAATGTGTTCACTCATAGGTCCAGATAAGGAGCTTTTTCGTTGATATTTTTCTTATTATACCCTGCCATTTTCAATGGTAAGGGATGGGGTGGGGGGGGGTGGGTGGAGTCATACATTATCACCACTGTCCTCACATATGTCCGTCCAGTCCATAAGAAACAAAAATGGTTTCCATTTTGAAAAGATTAATGTATTGGATTCATATTTTATGCACATGTATATAATCATAAAATGTAGGTCAAGTTCAATTTAGGATCTTATCCACCAATTATTATGTGAGTTATGGCCCTTTTTCAACTTTGAAAAATGGTTTCCATTCAATATTTTTTGAAAAGATTAGTGTATTGGATTCATATTTTATACACGATATACAATCATACAATGTAGGTGAAGTTCGATTCAGGGTAAAATCCACCAATTATTATAGAGTTATGGCCCTTTTTCAACTTCATTTTTTGCAAAGTCATTAAATGCTTATGTCTGGATGAGGATAGCCCCTGGGCAGGGGGGAGGAGGATCTGTGTCATATTGACACATTTCTAGTTTGTCCATCAAAACATTTGTTGTGGGTACTCATTAGAAGTGCCTCAGTACCAACAATGTATATTTACTTACAACAATAAATAAAAAAATATAATCTGGATTATACCCTCTTAATTCTTCTCTTGCTAAACACAACATGCCCTGTCTTAGCAAACAGCGTAGATCCAGATCAGTTGGCTTCTTCAGAAGCCAACTGATCTGGATCTGCACTGTTTGTCATTAAATATGTGAATTTCTATCAAAAACCTAGATCAAGTAATCTGATTGGCTAGAAATTAGAAGTGGGCGTGGTATCTTAATTTATTCAGCATGAGAAGGGTTAACTGGAGCTGTGTGTTCTCTCAAGGATAATTCCTGTAAGAATTTATTAGATGTGGTCAGAAACTGTTGCGTCCAGGCGTTCCAAAGCATCACCATTTTCGCTTCTGATTTTGTATGCAGTGAGCAGTGATTGACACAATACCATGTTTATCCTAAGTATTGGGACACCTTAACTCCTTACCATACTTGTCCAAAAATTTTAATAAGTCCATTTTACTACCTGTTGATATGTCTAAACATGGCTGGATGAATATTAAACAGTGCAGATCCAGATCAGACACTGCAGAATGCAGTGTCTGATCTGGATCTGCACTGTTCACTTAAGCCAGTCTGTCCCAATACTTAGGGTAAATATGGTACTTTTGAATTAATCTACTAGAGGCTTCTTTGCTTTCTTAACACTTACCATGCTATGGGCAAATTCAGCAGACGACATTTTAAAATATTTTTCTTATTTTTCATAGAAAATAGGATCTGACACTTCTTGCAAATTGTCTTACAAAGACAATTTGCATGAAGTGTCGGATCTTATTTTCTAGGAAAAATAAGAATGGTATTTCAAAGTGTTGTCTGCTGAAATGTTTCCCAGCATGCAAGGTGTTAATAGCTGCTTCCTAGTAGCTTCAAAATGACACCTGAGTGACATTATTGCCTATTTACCCTAAATATTTGGACAGACAGGCTTGAGCAAACACTGTAGGCCCAGATCAAACTGCTCCTAGGAGCAGTTTGATCTGAGTCTACACTGTTTGCCATTCAGTCAGCTTTTTAGACACATGATCGGGCAGTACAGTAGACTTGTTCAACTTTCAGGAAAGTATTGAAAGAGATTATGATATCCAAAATTTAGGGTACATATTCATTCAGACTAGAATTCTCTCAAAAATGAGGCATTTTTGTGTATTGCACAGAATGCTGAATATCAGTTTCAAAATGTAATTGTATTTAAAATC
The DNA here is from genome assembly GCA_964016985.1 of Anodontia alba. Lineage (NCBI taxonomy): Eukaryota > Metazoa > Mollusca > Bivalvia > Lucinida > Lucinidae > Anodontia > Anodontia alba. The sequence goes on from OZ024837.1 coordinate 9,886,036, forward strand.
ATTGTATACCCAAATATGTTGTAAATGAGAATACATGTATTTGTATTTTTCTTTGCACATACACCCCAGACAACCTAAAACATTTACTATATAATAGCACAAACGGGGTTTCCTTTTTACAGTAAAGAGATATTGTCATGTGTCTCATCACTTACATACATATGTGCCACATACCTACATGTATGTAAATGTTTTCATAACACTGTATTTGTGCCGGCCTCGGTGGCTCAGTTGGATGCGCCGTCCGACTGGAGACCAGGAGGTCGCGGGTTCAACCCCCGCCGAGGTCGGCAACATTCTTTCGTGGAGATTGATCATGAAATATTTTCTACGGTCATTCTCTCCCTTCCGCTGATTCAAGAAGGGCAGTTGTCAGTTTCTGGCGAAAGAATGTGCACAATACTGGTTAACCGCTTAGAGGACTAAGCCTGCCCAGTAAACGTGTGGTTAGGTAAACTGACCGCGCTCGACATGACCCCATTGGGTTGACTGGGCCGTAAAACCTCAACACAAACAAACACTGTATTTGTCCTGAATATACAGACACACTAATTATTTGCCATATTTATTGTCAAATGAGCATGGCCACAGCATTTCCTACAAGATTGAAGGTGCGCCCAGCAAAGACTCATCTTCCCAGGCTGATCAATTCTTTCTGTTCACCTAAGATGCCGTGAATCCATGGATATCCACCACATGCTAAGGCTGGCATGATTAATTGGATAATCGATTAATTGATCGATAAATTCAACAAAATGATTATCGTTGCTGATTTGCTAACCCTTAAAATGCCAAGAAAACCTGTTTCTGAAAATGTCATCTGTTTATGTCGTCTGCTGAATATTTCTTGCAAACTTTTCAAACCTATTTTTGCATACAGGCAAACAGTGTGGACCCTGATCAGGCTGTTCCTAAAGGAACAGTCTGATCTGGGTCCACACTGTTTGCAAAAATGACTTTTAAAATCACAAGCAGATGACAAAGCAGACAACAGTTGTTGTGATTGGCAGTTTAAGGGTTAATAATCGATCATTTGATTTTCATATCTGTTAATTACCGTATTAACCCTTAGTATTCGGGCACCTCAACTTCTTACCATACTTTATCTAAAATTTGAACAAGTACAATTAACTACACAATGTTGTGTCTAAAAGTAGCTGGTTGAGTGGCAAACAGTGTAGACCCTGATGAGACGCTGCACATTGCGGCGTCTCATCATCTGGGTCTACACTGTTTGCTAAGGCTGTCTGACCAAATACATACCGTAAAGTATAACATTTGGTAAGAGTCATGCTCAGACAGACAGGTAAAATTATGACCAAATCTTAAGTGATTACTAATCGAATATCGATCATAAGGTCCAGACTGATAATCGATTATCTTTTCAGCTCTGATAAGCCAGTCTTACTGTGAATCCATGGCTACCCACCACATGTCCTGCAAAGACTGATCACACTGTGTGGATGCCCAGTCTGATGTCAGTCCACTGGCGCATTCACTCTTGTAGGAAATGCTGCACCCTAGCTCTTGTTGATGTGTCTAAAAATTGCTGACTGAATGGCAAACAGTGTAGACCAAAAGTTTGATCTAGGTCTATGGGGGTGGTTGGGTGTGGCAAAGGTGTCGTGTATCTTACGTCACTGGGGTGTCCAACTGATTTTGACTTTCTTTTGAGCAAGGCCTGCTATCCTTTTAGCGGATAAGGGTATTGGGGAAATGTTTTTATTTCTTCTGTTTCTTCACTGTCATTCTTGTGCCTCTTTCTTCTCTGTCCTTCTCTTTCATCTCCTCTTCTATCTCTTTTCTCTCTCTCTCTGGGAGAAGATGCAAAATGACCCACAAAGATTGATGTGTCATTAAACTCCCAACACAATCAATGATATGGGTCTGTACTGTTTGCTCATACAGATCTGTCCAATAGTTAGGCTAATTAGAGGTGCCAATTTTATGGTGTATTATGAGTGCAAGCAACCTTAGCAGAGATGATTATGTTTATTTTTTGTGGGTTTCTTTATTAGAAATTGAAATGGCCTAGTTTACTGGTAGAAGTTTAAATTCTTTGTTGGCAGTTGATAATAAGATATGGTAAGAAGTGAAGCACAGCTCTTGAAAAGGTGCTTTTTTTAACCAAAAAGATTTGAATCTTATTTTTCCACAGAAACATAAAATTATGTAGTGGGTACTCTTTACAAGCACCTCGTCGAGGCATTTCCAGAGAGTATTCATAATGTATGTTTTCTTGGAAAAATAAGAAAATATTGACAATATTTTGTATTTTTATTTAATTTATTAAAATATTTTTTTGAGAATTTTTGCGAAAAAAATTCTTCTTTACCCTTGTCCTGCTGAATAAATTAAGACGCCACACCCACTTCTAATTTACATCCAGTCAGATTATTTGATCCAGGCTGTCAACACAAAGTCACATACTTAATGACAAACAGTGCAGATCCAGATCAGTTGGCTTCATCAGAAGCCAACTGATCTGGATCTACACTGTTTGTAAAGGCAGGATATATCTGGGTTCAGCAGGACAAGGGTTAAATCTTAAATTTGGAAGGGTGCTTTGGGAAATTTTCATCGTTACCATAATTTGCAGTTTAGAAAATAACACTTGGCATTTTTGGAATAAAACTAAATCCAAAAATTATTTTGTAACTCAGTCCTGAACATTTTCTGTTTCCATGTTATTTTATCATCACAGTAAACTAGCTGTGTTGATTTTGATTTTCACCCGTTGTAGTGTTGTTCTATGACAGTGGTAAACTAGATGTATGATTTCATGCAAAAAGTGGCCACCAAGTTTCAGAAGCATTCATAAATATTCTTTTCAGTTGTCACGTTTCATATTGTGATGAAAAAACAACAACAAACAAACAAGTTAATTGCTTCAAAATTATTGATACAACATGAAAAAACATATTGCAGATAATGTTCCACAAGACTGCATGAAATTTATTAAGTGTACAAAAACACCAGAATGAAGGCTGCAGCATATTAAGCTTTAACAATCTCTGGGCTAATTCAGCAGATGCCAAATAGATGATATTTTTCTTAGTTTTCTTAGAAAACAGGATTCTAAATGTCATGTACTGAAAATTTTACCCAGAGTGCTAAGTGTTAAGCAGAAATTGACCTGTCCATCCGTCCGCCTGTCTGTCTGTCCGTATTTTTGTTTCCAGATGATAACTTGAGTAAATGACAATCAATTTTCCCCAAACTAGGTGTGTGCATCGATATTGTGGAGATCTGCTTTAGAAGCAATAATGAGAATTTTTTCTAGATTTTTTTCCTAGGTGTGCATAAAGATAACTTTGTTGCTATGTCACTGAATTTCTAAGTCTTTGGACCATATGAACTCAGTTGTTTGCTGTTTTAGAGAAGGGAAGTAAACAGTTCGCAAAAGGAGATGTGGGGTGAGACGAGTACATGTAAAAAAATAGCCATCATATTACAGCATGCAGCAGTGTTGTTTGCAGTATTTTTAGTATACACGTGTAGTATATTATACAAGATTTCCATGACATTTTGTATAAGTATTCTTATAGACTTAAATTTATCTTTCTTAATTTATTTTGTGTCTTATTTCTGTTAGCGTTCCGATGAAGAGGCATCCAGTGATATTAGTGATGACCTTGACACAGAGCTCAGTACAGCACAGAGTGGTACGTATATTTTTCATAGCTCCAGAGAAGGCACTTTTTTCAACCAAATATTGCTGATATTTTCTTATTTTTCCATAAAAACGTATGTTGAGGGTACTCATTAGAAATGCCTCACTGAGGCACTTCTAATGATTACCCATAGTATGAGTTTTCAGAAAACCTGTGGGTAGTGGGTACTGAGTAGAACGACCTTGCCGATGCACATCTAATGAGTTTGTTTGTGTTGAGGTTTTACGGCCCAGTCAACCCAATGCAGTCAAAATCTATTCTAATGCACTCGCGTATGTAACGCGACGTCTGATTGGGTAACGTAAAAAATTTGCAACGGTATATTCTGCGATATACTGTCGCAAATCCGACGTCATCACGTAACGTCGCTTCTCATTGGCTGGCATTTGGTTTTACGCAGCTCACAGCACTTGTCGTTTTGTGCAAATAGTACATTTTTTCAATAGAAAAAAATGAATAAATGCATTAGAATGGGGATAACTGCATCAAATTTGTCATTTGGGGAGGTAAATCGGCGGTTTTACGGTCGCAAATTACGTTTTACGGCTCCGCTGACGCGTCGCCGTAAAACGAAATTTCCGACCGTAAAACCGCCGATTTACCTCCCAAAATGCCAAATTTGAATGCAGTTATCCCCTTAATGAGTACCCACAATGTATGTTTTATAGGTTTTCATGGAGAAATAAGAAAAAAAAATCCTGATACACTCATATCTGGAGCTATGTATTTTAGTTCTTTTACCAGAGCTTGTAGTCCTTGTTCTGCTAATATCTCTTAGCTCAATGTATAATTTTATATCATTTGTTGCTGTTGGAAAAAATCATTCTATTGACCATATGCAAACAACAAAAGCATAGACTATGATTGCAGTCTGGCCAAGATATTCCGTGTAAGCCTGTAGACTTATTAAGGAGGAATATTTTGAGATAATTCTGGCATAAAATTTCACCTATTTCTCCATAAAAGAAAACCTGCTGAACCCGGATATACCCTGCCTTTGCAAACAGTGTAAATCCAGATCAGTTGGCTTCTTTATATCCACAATCTAGATTAAAAAGTCTGATTGGCTAACAGTTAGAAATGGGTGTGGCATATCGATTTATTCAGCTTGACAAGGGTTAAAATTGCCTTGATGAAATGATTCTGGTGAGTACCACAACATCTGTATTTATGGATAAGACCTTTACCACTTTCTGGGCTAAATTAGCAAACAAGAAACTGATATTTTTCTTAGAAAATAGGCTTTGATATTTCTTGCAGATTGTCACCGAAAAAGACAATTTGCATGGCATAAATTTTAAGATCTGTTTTCTGGGAAAAATAAGAAAAATATTTTAAAATACTGTCTGCTGAATTTTTTACTCAGTAAGTTTAGGTATTAGCACCTTTTTCTCATCTATCCTATTCTTATTTTCTTTCTCTCTGGGAGATGGCTCGATGTGACTGAAATATTGTTGACAGGGCTGTTAAGCCTCCAGCCATAAAAGATTGCTGAAAAAAAGACCAAATAAGACTTACTTTGTTGTTTTGTTTTTCAAACATCAAATTACCAAATTGTCTTGCTTTTTTTTGTAGCATCAGAAGAAAACCTTCTGGCCACATTCAAAACTGGTCGTCGATCAAAACTACCGGTGCCTAAACCTGACCAAGGTGACATCTCGTTGTGGAATTTATTATTCAGAAACATTGGTAAAGATCTCACAAAGATTTCTATGCCAGTTACTCTGAACCAACCGCTCAGTATGCTTCAGGTGAGAGATCATTTTTAACCATAGCTTGATGGATTTAAATATTCTGTTTAAATAGTCCAAAGAGTTGAGATTTTAAAATATGTGTGTCCCTGAAAGTAGGTAGACATTATGACCGTCAGTCTAAAATGTATATGGTCCATGAAAAGAGATCTTGACATTTGATTAAGCTCAAACTTGGATGTCTTAGACCTAGTCATAGAACTAGTCTTAACATTCCTTTCAAGTTGTCTCCAAAGTATCCATGGAAATAGGCTTGACATTCATTTCCAGTCACTATTGATGAAAATAGTTCCTGACATTCCATTAATCTCAGATTTGGACATCACAGACTTAGTCATAGAACTAGTCTTAAAATTCCTTTCAAGTTGTCTCCAAAATATCCATGGAAATAGGCTTGACATTCATTTCAAATCACTATTAATAAAAATAGATGTTGACATTCCATACACAAAGTCCCGAATGACTGTACATGAGCCTTTCATTATCACACTTCAATCATCTCGATATGAAGTAAATAATGTTGAAAGGGACATAAACACCAAATCAACTACATGCATTCAAATGATCATCAGAGTTCATTTATGACAATCCATTTAAATCCTCTACTAAGTACGAGTGTTGATGGCCTCGGTGGCTCAGTTGGATGCGCCGTCCGACCGGAGACCAGGAGGTCGCGGGTTCAACCCCTGTTGAGGTCGGCAACATTCTTTTGTGGAGATTGATCATGAAATATTTTCTACTGTCATTCTGCCAGCCTCGGTGGCTCAGTTGGATGCGCCGTCAGACTGGAGACCAGGAGGTCGCAGGTTCAACCCCGCCGTGGTCGGCAACATTCTTTCGTGGAGATTGATCATGAAATATTTTCTACGGTCATTCTCTCCCTTCCACTGATTCAAGAAGGGCAGTTGTCAGTTTCTGGCGAAAGAATGTGCACAATACTGGTTAACCGCTTAGAGGACTAGGCCTGCCCGGTAAACTTGTGGTTAAGTAAACTGACCGTGCTCGACATGCCCCCATTGGGTTGACTGGGCCGTAAAACCTCAACACAAACAAACAAACAAGTACGAATGTCCCAACAAGAAAGGTCTGAGAGAGGCTATATAGGAATCTTTTTTGCATCTCAGTCTTTCCCCTTACATTCTGAATTGTGTTTCCGTATGATTTTTATTATCCTTGAAGGGTTATTTTGACACATAGATGTAAGACAATGGCATTTAGCCCCTTTTCCTAGTCAGAAAATTGTCCCTTTTATTTAAATTGTAGAACAAATATGGTAAGGAGTTTGGGTGTCTGATAATTTTTCTCCACAAAAACATACCTTGTAGGTTATCAGTTAAGGTGTCTTACCAAGATGCTTCTAAAATAAGACAATATACAATGAAACCTGTGTAGGAAAGCCACCTTTGAGATTGACTTAAGTGGTTGGTGGGGAAAGGTAGCTGTCTTATAAAGGTACATGTCATGTAATTTTGCCAGCAAAATTACCTGACATGTACCTTTATAAGACAGACACCTTTTTCACATTAACCACTATTTAAAGTCAGTCTCAAAGGTGGCTCTCTTATACAGGTTTCACTGTATGCTTTTGTGGAGAAATAAGAAAAATACCCCTGTTATGTAGAGTTATGACAAACATAGTAGTCTGTTTTCACAGAGGCTTTGTGAAGACTTGGAATATAGTGAGTTGTTAGACAAGGCCAATGAGTATGATGACCCTTATGAGCGAATGGTGAGTTGCACTTTCTTTTCTTTACTCACATTACAGAAATCACATACTATGAATTGATCATCTACATACAAAATTGTATTATTATTATTTTTTTTTTAAACTGCCAATCACAACAATTGTCGTCTGCTTTGCCTTCTGCTTGTGATTTTAAAAGTCATTTTTGCAAACAATGTGGACCAGATCAGACTGCTCCACTTTGAGATAATATGAGTGCTGTATATTGTAAAACAGAAAGGACATGATCAGACTACATGGAATGCATAGTCTGATTTGAATCTTCACTCAATATGTTGTTTTTTGTCACATGTAGCTTCAGATAAGGCCCTTTTTTTTTCAATTGAAAATTCCCAGTATTTTTCTTATGTTTTAATGAAATGTTGTGGTGCTCACTAGAAGCACATCGGAGTACCCATAACATATGTTTTCATGGAGAAATAAGAAATACATATTCTGTTTTTGATACTCGTCTTATCTGGAGATATGGTCATATTGCAGCTCATTTGATAACTTATAATTAAATATAATTTCAGGTGTATATTGCAGCATTCGCTGTGAGTAGCTATGCACAATCTTCATACCGCCTGGGCAATAAACCATTTAATCCTTTACTTGGAGAGACTTACGAATGTATAAGAGAGGATAAAGGATGGAGATTTGTGGCAGAACAGGTAATTAGTCCAAAGTCAGAACTGCTGGTATGGCCTGGTAGAAAACTTCTTTTTCTGAAATATATTGATACTGTATTTAGTCTTAATGCCGACCTCAGTGGGTTGCACGCCTAACTGATCATCAGGAGGTTGCGGAATCCATCCTCGTCCGGCAACATTCTTTTGTGGCAGTTGATCATGAAATATTTTCCACAGTCATTCTCTCCCTACCACTGATTCCAGAAGGGCAGTTGTCAGTTTCTGGCAAAAGAATGTGCTCAATACTGGTTAAGCGCTTACAGGACTAATCCTGCCCAGGAAAAGTGTGTTCAGGTAAACCGACTGGCTCGATATGACCTTAATAGTGTTGATGGGGCCGTTAAACTCCAAATCAACCAAATTTGGCCTTAGTATTTGGACAGACATGCCTAAGCAAACAATGTAGACTCAGGTCAGATGCCGCAAGTTGCGGCATCTGATCTGGGTCTGCACTGTTTTCCACTCATCCAGCAGTCTTCAGAGAGTTTAGCAGGTAGTAAAATGTGCTTGTTCAAACTTTAGGACTGACACAGTTACATGTTTCATTTCATTTTGCAGCTTTCTTGTTGAGGACTTGTTATTTGATGATAATTCTGGGATAATTTTCACCAATTTTCCATAAAAATATACGTTATGGGTACTCATTAGAAGTGCCTCACCAAACTTCTAATGAGTACCCACAACATATGTTTTTATGGAGAAATAAGAAAAATTATCCCATAATTATCACCATAAACCCCTCCTTAAATCCTCTGTTTCTTGAGATAATAGACAGGAAGCATCCAGCTTCAGATAGCCGAGTGGTTAGCACTTCCAATTTTAAAGCACGATGTCCTGGGTTCAGATCCACTGCAGGCAGAATTCAGCTCATGACTGTACGGTGCTTCATTGCACAGAGCCATTTATTGTCATCCTTCCATCATCTCGATATTACTTAGATAATTTTTAAAGGAATGTATAACACCAAATTATCATCATCATCTCGATATTACTTAGATAATTTTTAAAGGAATGTATAACACCAAATTATCATCATCTTAAAGACAGATTTTAATTCTATTATCTAACCAGTCTGTTGTAGAAAATCTCTGTTGTATGCATAGACGGAGAAAAATGGCGAAGTCACTTGTAAACAAAACAAAGACTTGAACTGTTTTTTGCCAGTCAAACAGATCCACTTGTTTTTGCCCGACTGCACTGTCAGAATTTTTATGGCACAAAAATGTTCTGAAAATTTTGGTGATTTTTAATATATCTTCAAGATTTGGGTTACGAAAAATTATTATTTGTATGAATTTTAAGGGTTTCTCAATACTTTGGGTGTCCCAATTCTTACATACTTCATGGTACATAGCAGATATTAAGACATTGACCACCCATTTTGCTTAAATCTGTACTTGACCTTTATCGGCCCAAAAGGATTCCTGTCGGGTTGATAATGGTCCAAGATAGATTTAAACAGAATGCTAACTGGGAGTCTGCTTAGATGTAGAATTTATAAAGGATAGCTCTTGATTGTCCTAGCCGAGTTGTAACTTTCACATGTACATACTTATATGTTACATGATATGACTAGTCTTTGTTCAGTGCATGATCTGATGCAGTGTGCCTAATATGCTTGGATCAGCCTGCGCTTCCATGCAGTCTGAACAGAGCCTTTGCTGTCCTCTTAACCCATTGTAGTCGGGAGACCCGTAAAAGGGTAATTGGCAAACAGTGCAGACCCAGATCAGACGCCACAGAACGCGGCGTCTGATCAGGGTATGCACTGTTTGCAAATAGTTTAGCCATTTTTTTCTCGGAATATCTAAATCTCATAGCCAGACGTACCTAAAATTGAAATTGGACTCATCCAATATATAGTGTGGGAGAGTCTATTCAGTATACAATGGGTTAAAGATCCATTGGATACTGTAGAATGTATCAGCTGAGATAGATTTGAATGAGACTAGATGTGCAGGATGATCTGAATCTGTCCATTTTGCTTAATCTCCAAGACACACCACAACCTCTTTATAAACCATTGTTGGGATCCACAACATAAACGGTGTTAGTTAAACAACCGTGTTATATCCAAACAAAATGTATTGATTATATAGAAAAATGACTATACATTTTTGGGTTCCATTTTTGAACTGTGTTATATCCAAACACATATGTATAGATTATATAGAAAAATGACCATAAATGGTCATTTTTCTATATAATCTATACATTTTTGGGTTCCATTTTTGAACTGTGTTATATCCAAACACATATGTATAGATTATATAGAAAAATGACCATTTTGGGTTCCATTTTTGAACAGTGTTATATCCAGAATAGTGTTATAATGAACCATTTTATAAAGAGGTTGTAGTATATTTTGTTGCTTGTATTCTCAGATAATGCCAATGGGAACTGCAGGCAAGGAGAAAGCCCTGATCAGGGCTTTCTCTGTTTGAGTATACCCGAAGCCTTATTTTCTGATTGCGCAACTCAGTGGGATTCCTTTTTATCTTGTAGGTCAGCCACCATCCTCCTATATCAGCGTGTTACTGTGATTCAAAAACTTTCAGGCTCTGGCATGGTAAGTTAGATACTTGTATAAGTATAAAGAAGTAATGTTGCAGGAAAATAAAACATGTAACCACCCTATACAGTCACCTTCAAGCTAATCAGGCTATGTATTCCTTGGATCTAACTGTATCATTCCTTGTGTATTGACCATTTTTCAGAACTAACCTCAATAGCTCGAACCTAGATAGCTTACCATGGCTTATTCAGACTTGTTTTTGAGTCCCTACAAATTTCTTTCAGAAGCTCAAGAAAACAAATATTAAGGAAATTGTCTCATTTTATGATGAAATTGTATGTTGTGTGTACTCATTAGATTGTCCTCACTGAGGTGATTCTAATGAGTACATTCAACATACCATAATTGTCTAAAAGATGGAAAAAAATTCCCAAAATTATTGTCATTTGCTTCCTGACCTGGCATCATGAATAGCTCTCAGTGGTTCGAACTACCCACATATCGAATAGCTATCCAAGGTCACAAAGATGTTTGAGCCATTGAGGTTTGAAATTTCTTACATACCGGATAAGGATTTCCGCAAATTACACCAGTGCTAGCAAATCTTATCTCACACACCCTTATCCATCCCTTGGGAAAGATGAGAATTTCATGCGTTTTACACTGGTTGTATAGGATGTCACGGTACGCCATCATTAAGGTTGATGTCACTAAACGTAATGACGTTACTAAACGTCACGGTATTGTCGTCACAATATGGTGGACGTCTGCAATCGAAGTGACTGCAGTATCAAAAACCCATTTTCAGAAATGAATGGTATGCAAGAAAAAGAATCTATCATGGGTGTGAGGGAGAGATAGAAAAATTCGTCCCTCGGGATCACAGTCTGACATCACTCAACAAGCTTCATGATGCCAGCCTCGGTGGCTCAGTTGGATGCGCCATCCGACTGAAGACCAGGAGGTCGCGGGTTCAACCCCCGCCGAGGTTGGCAACATTCTTTCGTGGAGATTGATCATGAAATATTTTCTACGGTCATTCTCTCCCTTCCGTTGATTCAAGAAGGGCAGTTGTCAGTTTCTGGCGAAAGAATGTGCACAATACTGGTTAACCACTTAGAGGACTAAGCCTGCCCAGTAAACGTGTGGTTAGGTAAACTGACCGCGCTCGACATGACCCCATTGGGTTGACTGGGCCGTAAAACCTCAACACAAACAAAGCCAGACTGTAACCCTTGGGACAGATTTTTCTATCTACCACTCACACCTATAATAGACACTTATAATGTTTGGTTAGCTCTGGATAATGAAGGGATTCAGATAAATAGTTTATCCTATTTCTCCCTGATAACCTATGTTGTGGCTACTTATAAACTCTTTGGTGAGCTGCTTCTAATGTGTACCCGCAAGTAGTTTTCATTGAGAAACAGAAAACTATCAGTTTTGGTTGAAAAAGTAGTTTATCTATCATATTTTATCTTCTTTAATAGACCGACCTAGTGGCTCAGTTGGTAGAGCGTCCGCTTTGTGACCGGGAGGTTGTGGGTTCGATCCTCAGCTGAGTCATACTAAAGACTTTAAAAATGGTACTAGCTGCTCTTTCGCTTGACACTCAAAGAAGAGCTAGGAATCAGAACTGGTCAGCTGAGTGTCAGCATAAAGTGACTGGGTGGAATAGCATGTCAGGTTTTGGGACATGATATTTCAGTGAGGCAACATTCTAAAAGTGAGCAGTGAGCTCCCTGCTACATCCAGACACTGTCGTGATATGACTGAAAGATTTTTTAATGTTGATGTAAAACCCAAATAAAACAAACAAATTATTTTCTCCACTATTTATATTTGGTAATCATGGAAGCCTTGGCCTTGGTATCTGAGAAGCAGGAAACATTCTATAACTAGATCACCAGACTCTCACTGCTGTGGTTCAAGCATGCTATCAACCCTGGTCCTGCTGAACCCAGATATACCCTGCCTTTGCAAACAGTGCAGATCCAGATCAGTTGGCTTCTAAGAAGAACTTCTTAGAAGCCAACTGATCTGGATCTGCACTGTTTGCCATTCAGTATGTGAATATGTATCAACAATCTGGATCAATTAATATGATAGGCTGATATTTATTCAGGGTTAAGGTATAATATTAATCAGTTTAAATATAACAATTAGAATTGTGAGAATATGCTGTAGATAAGATACAACCAATATTTTAGTGCAAAATTAAGTAAAGTTATTACCTGAAGACACTTTTTTTTTGTGTGGCTCCTTGGAAGATGCTAGTACCTGTATTATATATATATATTTATTTTTATATACTTTATTTCAGATGTACAAATAAAGACAAAGTTTTGGGGGAAATCTATGGAAATTCAGCCTCTAGGTGTTGTTAATGTTCAATTACCCAAGTAAGTTTGTCTTTTTCTAATACTGTTTTCACACATTTCTGCCATACACAGAATGCTATATATATACTTATTTTATGGCCTCAGTTGCTCAGTCAGATGCACATCTGACTGGTATCAGCAGATCATGGCTTCCATCGAGCAGGGTACGCCAAATTATTTGTTAAGATTGATATTGAAATATTTTCTCAGGTCATTCTCTCCCTTCCGCTGATTTAAGAAGGGCAGTTGTCTGTTTCCAGCGAAAGAATGTGCACAAGTACTGATTAACTGCTTAGAGGACTAAACCTGTCAAGGAAAAGGGTGGTTAGGTAATTTGACTGGCTCCACATTACCTTATTAGTGTTAACTGGGCCGTTAAACTCTAACGTAGTCAAAAAAATTGTGCACATTTCTACCAGATACAGCATGCTGTATAACTTGTTCTGTTAAACAGGGCTGTGAAAATACCATACTACTCTTGTTCGGTTTCCCTTAGGACAAGTAAGAAATTTAATTTACTTGTACTGGGTCCAGTAAATCATAACCTTAGATAATCCAAACAAAAATGTATAGATTATATTGAAAAAATGACCATTTGGTCATTTTTCAATATAATCTATACATTTTTGGGATCCTAAAAGGCATTTTCAGATATTTTTTTCTTATAATCGGCATAATAACATGGGTACTCATTAACACACCTTTTTGTGTTGAAATAAGAAAAACATAATTGTTTGGACAAAAATATTTTGTACGGACAGGTGTTTTTTGACAATTCACTTATCCATAGATGAGTAATAAATTACAGAACTTTGTATTAATATTTTGGTGTCAGGACAGTTTGATGTTATGTTCTGTTTTATTAATTGCTAAAGGAGTTCTATAGAAAATTACATATAGAGTAGCGAGAAATCTGAAATTGAGAACTGATGGTGTGTTTAATTGAAAGAGTCTTAAAAATCCAATTTTTTTTTTTTTTTTTTTTTTTTTTTTTTTCAGATACGGAGATCACTACAGATGGAACAAAGTCACCACATGTGTTCATAATATTCTTGGTGGCCAGCGCTGGGTAGATCAGTTTGGCGAAATGACCATCACAAATGGCAGTATATTATGTAAATTGACGTTTCCAAAAGCTAGTCACTATTACCAATCAGATAAGAGGCATGAAGTCTATGGAAGCATTTTAAATCCAGAGGGCAAAATTGTACATAATATATTTGGTCTTTGGAATGAGGCTCTGTACTGTGGACAGTCTGCTACAGCAAGATGTATATGGCGGCCAGGTGAGTGAAATTTAAGCGTTGTCCTGCTGAACCTGGATATGCCCTGCCTTGGCAAACAGTGTAGATCCAGATCAGTTGGCTTCTAAAGAAGCCAACTGATCTGGCTCTACACTGTTTGCCATTCAGTATGTGAATTTATATCAACAACTTGGATCAAGTAATATGATTGGCTGAAAAATAGGTGTGGCAGCTTAATTTATTCAGCATGACAAAGGTCAATATAAGTTGCTTCAGGTTAGAATTTCGAAAGAACAGCTGAGACAGTTTGATTATTCCATAGCTCCTTATAAGAGCCTGTCTCGGTGGCTTAGGAGATCAGAGTTGCGGGTTTGATCTCGCTGGGTCCGGCAACATTCTTTTGTGCAAATTACCATGAAATATTTTCTAGTCATTCTCTCCTGTCTGCTGATACAAGAAGTGTAGTTGTCAGTTTAATAGAGTAATAAGCCTGTACAGGAAAAGTGTGGTTAGGTAAAATGACTGCACTCGACATAACCCTGGGTTGACTGGGCCGTTTTCTTGGAGAGAAAAGAAAAATATTAGCTCTTCTTGGTTGAAAAAAAAACAACAAAAAAAACAACAACAACAACAACCAAAAAAAACCATCTTAGTCGGAGGTATGATATTTTCTTAGTTATCCAAGGCATTTCATATGAATTGGTTTACATGTGGTTCATTTGTTGTCTGCTGAATTTGTCTTTTGTATGCAAAAGATTATGTGAATGCAATTAGTAAAGGCTCATATCCACCTTAACCCTTAAAGCGCCAATCACAAGTATTGCCGTCTGCTTTGTCATCTGCTTGTGATTTTAAAAGTCATTTTGCAAACAGTGTGGACCCAGATCAGACTGCTCCTTTAGGAGCAGTCTGATCTGGGTCCACACTGTTTGCCTGTATGCAAAAATAGGTTTGAAAAGTTTGCAAGAATATTCAGCAGACGACATAAACAGATGACATTTTCAGACACAGATTTTCTTGGCGCTTTAAGGGTTAAAGTTGCAAGCTAAATATTGTAGCGGATGTCATTCTAGTTTTTTTTATTTTTCAGAAAAAAAAGGCAACATTTCATATGATGCTTCTGCTAGATGCTTCACATGAAATGTCAAACCTTTTTTTTTAAAAAAAAAAAGAATAATAAAAAGAAAATGCAAAATGTCTACTGCAGTTGTGAGAAAGTAGCAAATGAAAGTCCTAATTTACCACTTTGGGTCTTGACTATCCGTACAATGCAAGTTTTCTTGTACATGTATTTACATTTTAGGTTCAATGCCAGAAGATTATGAACTGTACTACGGATTCACAAGATTTGCAATAGAACTTAACGAAATACTTCCAGATGAATCACGTTTTCTACCACCGACAGACTCCAGGTTTAGACCAGACCAGAGGTATGTTTTGTTTCATGTGTAGTCACACTGCATTAGCAACTAAGGTTACCATCCTAAAATGCCGAACATTAACATTTCTGACAAAATGGCATATGGAAACAGTGCAGACCCTGATCAGAAATTTGATAGGTCCACTCTG
Source organism: Anodontia alba (assembly GCA_964016985.1). Lineage (NCBI taxonomy): Eukaryota > Metazoa > Mollusca > Bivalvia > Lucinida > Lucinidae > Anodontia > Anodontia alba. Next base: position 9,901,585 of record OZ024837.1, read on the forward strand.
TTTGCCATTCCACGAAGTAGTTTGTGAAACAAATGCATAAAAAAAGTTAAGCAAAAAAGTATGGAATAAAATGTTCAAACTTTTAGGACATTTACTTTATTCAGGTGTATGAAAATACCTTACAGCATTTCATTGGAATCATCTTTTAGCTCTAAGCTCTAGATAAAAAGGGGTATCTTGATTAATATTTCTTTTTATATTTAAAAAAAGGTGAATTTTGCAAGATTTAGATCATATTTCCATCAAATAACCTACGTTTTGAAAATTTTTATCGCACCTGCTTGTAGCAGGGTGCGATATAGGCGTCCGATTTTTATCGCACCTGCTTGTAGCAGGGTGCGATATAGGCGTCCGATTTTCCGTCCGTCCGTCCGTCCGTCCGTCTGTCAACATTTATGTCGACGTTCGACATTTATGTCAAAGTTAGTATTCTAATCAACTACAAGACTAAACAACCATCAAACCTTGCATGAAACATCTCCCTGACCTCCTGACTTTGCGACACAGGCGTCCGCTTTTCCGTATGTCTGTCCATTCGTCCGTCCGTCTGTCAACATTTATGTCGAAGTTCGACATTTATGTCAAAGTTAGTATTTTAATCAACTACAAGACTAAACAACCATCAAACCTTGCATGAAACATCTCCCTGACCTCCTGACTTTGCGACATAGGTGCCCACTTTTCCATTTGTCTGTCTGTTCGTCCGTCCGTCTGTCTGTCTGTTAACAGTTCTGTTATGTCGAACTTCGACATTTATGTCAAAGTTAGTATTCTAATCAACTACAAAACTAAACAACCATCAAACCTTGTATGAAACATCTCCCTGACCTCCGGACTTTGCGACATAGGTGCCCGCTTTTCCATTCGTCTGTCCGTTCATCCGTCCGTCTGTCTGTTAACAGTTCTGTTATGTCGAAGTTCGACATTTACGTCGAAGTTAGTATTCTAATCAACTACAATTCTACAACAACCATCATACCTTGCATGACACATCTCCCTGACCTCCTGACTTGGCAGGTATGTTTACCCAGTGACCTTGACCTATATTTTGCGCTCCATTGACTTTGACACAATTTACGTTGACGTTCCATATCTTCTCAACTATAAGGCGTACAACTACCAAACCTTGCATAGTGCTTCTCCTAGATGTACTGACTTGGCAGGTACCTTGACCCGATGACCTTGACCTATATTTTGCGCTCCAGTGACTTTGACATATTTTGCGTTGACGTTCGATATCTCCTCGACTATAAGGCCTACAACCATCAAACCTTGCAAAGTGCTTCTTCTCAATGTACTGACTTGGCAGATACCTTGACCTGGTGACCTTGACCTATATTTTGGCTGCAGTGACTTTGACATAATTAACGTCAATGTTCCAGATCTCCTCAAGTGTAAGACCTCTAGCCACCAAACTTTGCATAGTGCTTCTCCTAGATGTACTGACTCGGCAGGTATCTTGACCCGGTGACCTTGACCTATATTTTGCGCTCCAGTGCCTTTTACACATTTTATGTCAGCGTTCAATATCTCCTCAACTGTAAGGCCTACAACCATCAAACCTTGCATAGTGCTTCTCCTCAATGTATGGACTCCGCAGGTACCTTCACTGGGTGACCTTGACTTATATTTTGCGCTCCATTGACTTTTACACCTTTTACGTCACCCTTCCATATGTCCTCAACTGTCCCGAAGGCCTTCAACCACCAAACCTTACATAGCACTTCTTCTTGATGTATTGACTCGGCAGGTACCTTGACCTGGTGACCTTGACCTATATTGTGCACTCCAGTGACTTTGACACATTTTATGTTAATGTTCGGTATCTCCTCAAATATAAGACTTACAACCACTAAACCTTGCATAGTGCTTCACCTCATTGCACTGGCTTGGCAGGTACCTTGACCCGATGACTTTGACCTATATTTGACACATTTTACGTTGATGTTTGATAACTCCTCAACTATAAGGCCTACAACCACCATACCTTGCACTGTGCTTCTCCTAGATGTACTGAATTAGCAGGTACCTTGACCCGTGACCTTGACCTATATTTCATGCTCCAGTGACTTTTACACATTTTACATCAACATTCCATTATCATTGGGCTGTATGATACGAAAAGTCAGTGCTGAAGATATAGCCATTAGAGGGAATGGGACTGGCATGGAATATATGTGCCCCACTAGGCACTTTGTCTACATTTTTTTCAACCCAGTTTTCCAAGTAAGCACTGCTAAGAATGAAATAAACTTATTTAATAACCACGTTCTGATTGTGGCTCCTGTGACTTTTGCCCCAGCAGGTGCGATGACGCCTTCCGCGGAATTCTTGTGTTAATTTTTAAAAAAACCTGGCCAGATAGGACTTATTAATAAATACAATACCAGACAGCTTTTAAGAGAGAGAGAGAGAGAATCAAAAAATAACATTTTTATTTATTTATTTGTGTGTGTTTGTATGGCAGGGATGGGAGTGGGATGGGTGGAGGGGGGACCGTATTTTTTTAGTTTTCAGTGTGTGCATTTTTTTTTTTTTTTTTTTTTCTTTCATGAATACTTTCAGCTGAAATGCTAGACTTGAATCTGATTTCAAATTGCAAGAGAAATCATGCACCAGACTGAAGAAGAATAAAGAGCCAACAGGGATCCATTGTACATTATATACATGTTCCAGACCCTTATTCACATACACGTTTACTTTGAATGTAGATAAATCCAGATCGCATTGTATGACTGCTGGCTTGCATTATTATGTCTCCCCCCTTTAGGATTGGGAGATATATTGTTTTTTTTCCCTGGGCTTGTCTGTCTATCTGAAGAACCGTAACTCTTGCATTTATACTTTTTTAGTTATTTCCCTTGGACTATGTCACAAAATTGTGTCTGCTCTGTAACTTGAAAACCATTCAAGCTGCCTTCACAAAACTTCATATAATTATCAATCAACATTAGACGACATGCAGAGCACAAGAACCATAACTCTTGCTTTTATACTATTTGAGTTATTTCCCTTGGACTCTGTCACAAAATTGTGTCCACTCTATAACTTGAAAACCATTTGAGCTAGCTTCACGAAACTTCATATAAATATCAATCAACATTAGACGACATGGAGGGCACAAGGGCACTTGCATTTATACTTTTTGAGTTATTTCCCTTGGAATTTTGTCGATCATAAAAAACGAGTACACTCTATAACTTGAAAACCGTTCAAGATATCTTCAAGAAACTTTATATGAATATCAATGAACATTAGATGACATGCAAAGCGCAAAAACCATAACTCTTGCTTTTATACTTTTTGAGTTATTTCCCTTGTAATCTCAATAGTTAATATAAATGTTCACTGAATGCACAATACAATATGACACAAAAAAGGGAGGAGACATCTTTTTTTTTGTAGAAAAACGAATTCTAGTTTTGTATTAAGGCTTTTACCTGTTCAGCTCAAATGCTGATAGTGAATGCCATTGCACACTACTTTCATAGGTCCAGATAAGTTGATAATTTTAACAATAATGTAGTAAAGATAATATTATTCTTGCAGCAAAACTATATGTTCTTTTGGACTTGTGCTTCCAGTGAAGACTCAGATGAACCTGTCTGATCAGTCTTTTCTGTATGCTCTGTGGATAGCCAATGATCTTAGGTTTCTTCATGTGGAGAGTGAAGACTGATCAGACTGCACATATGTGTAAGCTGATCATAGTTGTGGCTGGGTGCACATCTGAAGATACCATATTTACCCTAAGTATTCAGGCAGACACTTCTGGACCCAAGGTTATAAAACTCAGCTGAGCATGAGTTGAGTATGAAAAAAGTTTTATAACCTCATGGCCTGAGCAAATGGTGTAGATCCAGATCAGTCATCACAGAATATGGCATTTGATCAGTGTCTTAACTGTTTGCCACTCATACAGCATTTTTTTAGGTACATCACCAGGTAATAAAATGGGTGTACATTTGTATTTTAATTTATGGTATTAAAGGAGTTAAGGCTTCCAAATATTTAGATAAAAAATTGGGATAAATATAATACATTATCTCACATTATGGTCATAAATTGTGGATAAACTTGTCTTCTGAATACCAGCTTCCTACAGCTAAGCACTCTATATATGCTGTACCAGTTATGTTGTTTTCTACATTGGTAGGTTATTAGAGGAAGGAGATATTGCAGCAGCCGAGAAAGAGAAATTAAGAATAGAAAATTTGCAGAGAGAAAGAAGAAAGACCAGAGAATCTGCAAAAGAAGAATATAGACCAGTCTGGTTCAAGTAAATGTTTTATTACTCTTTTAAGGGGACTGGATCCACTTGGTCCATCTTTTGTCAAGGGAGGCAAATTGTGTGACTTCCTCTTTGCTTTCCTGCTCACCAAGTCTCTATCTATCTATATATACAATCGACTCTCATTATCTAGACTTTGCTTATCTCGAATAATCACTTATCTCGAAGTGAAAGTCTGGTCCCTGTTTTAATATTGAAAACTAAGAACAAGTAACTGTGAAAAAAAGGAGAAATTGCTCCTAAGGAGGGTGTCAGGATGGGGTAGAAGAAACTATCAGTAGTCTTTGAATAAGTTGAATAAGGAATTCATTCATAGCTCCAGGTAAAAGGAGTTAGGTGCTTGTAATAAGTACTACAACATAATATATTCATGGAAAAATAAGAAAAATCTCAATAGATTTTGTTTGGAAAAAAAAGCATCTTTCTATAGCTTTGAGGAATAATATCAAATATACTTTTGTTAAAGAAAAGACCTCTAATGCAGAGCTATGGTCTACAGTTTATGAATGGGATATTGTTGCTTCTGTTTACAGGAAGGAGGCTGTAGCTGGGAAGGATGTGTATGTCTATGACAACAGATACTGGGAGCTGAGAAAGGACCCAGGGTTCATGAAGATGACACTGCCTAAATTATGGTGACCTGCAGATGCCACCAGTACCAGCTTTGATTCAGCAAGTCAAAATATGCCATAAAGTGATACATTGATTATCTAATGCTTGTTATTAGCATTTATACTGTTTTTATACTGATGATAAGTGATGGATGGGAGCCTTAACCCATAACCCTTTCACTCCTGAGTTTTGAAAGTGGATTCTGCCATCTTTGAATTGGGGCATGTCCATTATTGCAAAAAGGGTGTCAGTTCACAGTCAAGAGCAAAATGACAAACAGTGTAGATCCAGATGAGATGGCTCATTATGAGCCATCTCATCTGGATCTATACTGTTTGCAAAGGTATTTATTTTGGTCTATGGGGCTGAAAGGGTTAAAGTGCCATTCACAACTGCAGGAGACAACAATTTTGATTTTTTTTTTCCAGAGAAAACAATCCTGACATTTCATGTGACTTGTTTACCAAACAGACGATTCACATTGAAATGTCTCTTTAAAAAAAAAAAAAAAAAAAAAAAAAAAAAATGCAGTCTGTTTCAAATTTTGCTTGGCACTTTCAGGGTTAATAGAATGTTATTCATTATAATGCTATTTAGGATATAATTCCATCATTATAATGCTATTTAGGATATAATACGCTCAAGCCATGACTCCTGAAATATTACCCATATTTCCCTAGGAGCTCTATACAGAGGAGTATTTGATGATAATTCTGGGATAATATCCTCTAGTTCTCCATAAAAACATACATTGTGGGTACTCATTAGAAGCACCTCACTGTATGGTTTATGGATAAATAAGAAAAATGATCCTAGCATTGTCAGTACTCCTCGGTAGCAACTTCTCTTTGACTATATACATTGTATTCATAGCTTGAGATTAGGCAGTGATTTTGGTGATAATTAGGAAATTTTTATGCCCCAAAACATATCTTGTGGTTAGTCATTGGAACTGCCAAGGTGAGGATATGTTTTGGTGCCGATAGTCCCCTATGCAAAGCTTTGTATTATATTTCAGCCTTCTTATGATGCTATTGGCTTACAGTGCTATGCCATTCCATGGCCTGCAACCATAATGTTGTAATGGGATTGACCTGCGGTTTCCTGGTAAAAGTAGACCCCATTTGAGGTCAGAGTGATCTCCCTTTAAGTTGTTAGGGAGTTTGCTAAAGGATTAACAACAAGTTTGGGACACTTGCCTATTGAATGTACTATAGATTGGTTTTAATAATTAGTGCTGTTATAGGAATAAATTTCATTTTTGTGGATTTTATCTGTGTGTAAACACCAGAAGGAGTTTATATTTACATTTATATTTAGTTTGTGAGAGATTTGCTGGCATTTACACATCAATAAAATCCACAAAAAAAAAGTACTCCAACTCTTTACAGAAAGTTAAGTGAAGAAAATGGCTCCAACCCAGCAGGCACACAGTATTGAAACAAGGTCAGTTCAGTGTTAATTCAGCGTCCTGACGTTGAATCAACATTGTTTCTACTGGGAAGATACCGGCTTGATGGATTTATCGCGGGCCTCGGTGGCTCAGTTGGATGCGCCATCCGACTGGAGACCAGGAGGTTGCAGGTTCAACCCCCGCCGAGGTCGGCAACATTCTTTCATGTAGATTGATCATGAAATATTTTCTACGGTCATTCTCTCCTTTCCGCTGATTCAAGAAGGGCAGTTGTCAGTTTCTGGCGAAAGAATGTGCACAATACTGGTTAACTGCTTAGAGGACTAAGCCTGCCCAGTAAACATGTGGTTAAGTAAACTGACCATGCTCAACATGACCCCATTGGTAAAACCTCAACACAAACAAACAAAACGGGGGTGGTCGGGTGGTGCGAAGGTGCTGTGTATCTTACATCACTGGGGCGTCCAACTGATATTGGCTTACAGTTGGGCAAGGCCTGCTATCCTTGTAGTGGGTAAGGGTAGAGGGGGAATGTTTTTATTTCTTCTGTTTCTTCACTTTCATTCCTGTTCCTCTTTCTTCCCTGTCCCTCTCTTTCATCTCCTCTACTCTCTTTTCTATCTCTTTTCTCCCTTTCTCTGGGAGACGACACAAAATGACCCTAAAGGGTTGACGTGTCGTTAAACCCCAACACAATCAATCAAACAAACAAAACAATGGATTTATCTCTGTATAAATTTGTAAATGTGTAATTTTGATTTCAGCCAGTCAAACTGCACTAACTTAATGTGATCCTGTTGTATTGGAATTATTCAGTTTATTCAAATGGTCATTCTCCATTGATTAAGGTGGCTGCCATACCCATAGATGCTGAAAACCATTTAAAAATCTTCCTCTCCAGGACCTAGAAAGCTTGAGGCTGAGTCTTGGTAGAGCATCGTATATGAGAGATCTACCAGATTTGTTCTGATGGTAATCCTGAGTCGGCATTTCTTTTTTTACAACAAGGTTGCATTTACTTCCCTATATACATGTACAGTCAAAGCTCAATAGCACGAACACCGATGGCTCGTTTACGATGGCTAATTCAAACTCGTTTTTGAGTCCCTACAAAATTCTTCTGATAGCTCTAGAAAACAAATATTTATGGAATTTTTCTTATTTTTTCATGACCTTATAGTGTTGAGTGGGCCATTAAAGTCAAAACCAATTGACCAAATTATAAGAGATATAGGCGTCTAGGTAAGCAGTGTGAGACATTTCTAATGAGTACCAAAACATGTTTTTGTGGAGAAATAAGAAAAATATCAGTACTTTTCGGTCGAAGAAAGCGCCTTATTTAGAGTTATGTATGTGCTAAGGAGTTAAGGTGCCCGAATATTTAGGATAAATACCATTAATATTGGGATAGGATTATAAATTAACTTGAATGTACTTATATATTGTAAAATTCCACTATTAAGACCACTCAAAATTAAGACCACTCAGCTATTAAGACCACTCAGCTATTAAGACCACTCAAAATTAAGACCACTCCGCTATTAAGACCACTCAAAATTAAGATCACACCGCTATTAAGACCACTCAAAATTAAGACCACTCAGCTATTAAGCCCACTGAAAATTAAGACCACCTAGCTATTGAGACCACGCAAAATTAAGACCACTCAGCTATTAAGAGCCACTTTTGCCAGTCCCAGATGGTTTCTTCATTATCATCCTATAAATATTAAGACCACCCCACTAACAAGATCACTTTTAGGCAGTCCCAAAGGTGGTCTTAACCTATTGTATACTGAATAGACTCTACCACACTATGTATTGGAAGAGTCCAATTTCAATTTTAGGTAGGTGAGGCTATGAGATTTAGATATTCCTAGAAAAATGGCTGACATATGTTCAAACAGTGAAGACCCTGATCAGACGTCTTGTTCTGCGGCGTCTGATCTGGGTCTGCACTGTTTGCCAATTACCCATTTAGGGGTCCCCCGACTACAATGGGTTTTAAATAATAGTGGAACTTTACTGTATAGACCATAAAATCCATCTTTTAGCACCTCATTTCTTCATAACTATTATAGCTCCAGATATGACAATTTTTTCCAACTGAAAAGTATTGATATTTTTTCTTATTTCTCCATGAAAACTTATGTTGTTGGTACTCATTAGAAGCACCTCAGTGAGAAGCTTCTAATGAGTACAACAACATGTTTTTGTGGAGAAGTAAGAAAAATATTAATTGGCTTCCCCTCTTATTAGGAGCTATGAATAATATTGTCACGTATATCAATGTATACTTTATATACTTTTTGCTTCATTCCTTACCACTTCACCTTTTCATATTATAATTACTGTATTCTTCGGTTATATGACGAGAGCTTATCCTTCCAATATTACCACAAATATGTAAATCAGTCACGTGTAATTTGGCGATAAAAAGGGGTTTTCTCTTTCCAAAACAATCCTTTATCTCTAGATACGTCTTATAAGATTGTTTTAGAAGAGAAAAAAACCTTATAACCGAAGAAATACAATGTAAGATTTTTTCAAGTGGCATTTGTATAAAAGTAGTTTTAAAACATACTTATAAAGTACACAGCCAATTTATATCTTCTTTTATTAATAGAAATGTCTTTCATCTATTAATGCAAATGTCTTTCATCAGTAGATACATAATTATCTTGCAGAATTCACCTAAGTGGAAATGGAAATGCCTCCAATGGAAAATAACTCTGGCTCTAGAGATATTTTCCTCTTCCTCTATGCAAAAGTCGTCTGCCTTTGCAAATTGGCATCAAAGTCTTACCATTTACTTCAAATGGTTTGTTTTAGAATTAATGAAATTTATAGTAGATAACATTCTGAAATATTTTTTGATTATTTTTCTGAAAAAATGGGCAGATGATTCACATAAAATATCAAGGCCTGTTTTCTCATAAAAATAATAATAATAATAATATAAAATAGAATGTTGCTTACTAGAAATTTGATTGGTGCTTCAACAGTTAACAGATACCGGTACAATATGTATGTCCTGAATGTTTTGTTTTTTTTGTTTTTGTTTTTTTTTTATTTTGCCAGTGTTCGTGTATATTAACCCTTCTCTTGCTAAACGTGACATACCCTGTCTTAGCAAACAGTGTAGATCCAGATCAGTTGGCTTCTGAAGAAGCCAAATGATCTGGATCTGCACTGTTTTGTCATTAAATATGTGAATTTCTATCAAAAACCCGGATCAAGTAATCTGATTGGCTAGAAATTAGAAGTGGGCGTGGTATCTTAATTTATTCAGCATGACAAGGGTTAAAAAGAGCTTTAGAATTAACTATTGTAAAGAGTTGGTGCTGTAGAAAAAGTAAATGTATGAGCCAGACCAAAAGGTGTTTTGTGGGCATGTGCAAACACTAGATATCTAGATTTGCCAACAAATGAGGTATAAGGGTCTTTGTTATACATCACTGTATTCTATAGTAGCCAATGATTCTGTAAGTGGACAGTGAAGGCCCTTGTCAGGTGGCTTGGAAGCATAGATTGATCATGGCCTTCACCTTAGCATATGCCAGAGGGCACATTTTCTAGTGGCACTTATTATGAAAACATGCCTATTCAAATTGAAAATTTCACTAACAAAATCTGAAAATTTTCAGATAAAAATTCTGATATTTTTCATATTTCTGCTCAAAACATAGATTGTTGGTATTCGTTAGAATGGCCTCGCTGAGGCAGTTCTAACGAGTACCCACAATCTAGGTTTTTGAGCAGAAATAAGAAAAATAATATATACCCCGGTAAACCCCAGTTTTACTTTATAAAAGTGGGGTTTAAGGGGGTCAAAATTATTTTGGTATGTTTTCGTGATGGGTCATAAAGTTAAACAGCTTTTTTTTTCTGATTCCACAAAAAGTGACTGTTTAATGGAGGTGGCTGTTTTTGAAAGGGTGATTATTAGTGTAGGCTTCACTTCATCTGTTTGTACTCATTTGATCTTTATTACTCCCTGGGAAAAATTTCAGCAGATGACATTTTGACAATAATTTTTCTTAATTTTTCCCAGAAAACAGGCTTTGAGATTACATGCAAATATAAGGAGACAATTTGCATGAAAGGTCAAATCCTGTTTTTGTTTTTTTTTTTGAAAATAACAAGAAAATTATTTCAGAATGTCGTCTGCTGAAATTATTTCCTAGCATGTTATGCATTTAATCCAAATATGTAGCCCCACTAAAAGCTGATTCATATATAAAAATGAATAAGTGAATGTTTTTGGACCTGAATGAAGCTTGACATTCTCATGTTTAGTATTCCCAGTGTGCTGTAATGGTCAATAAACAAATTCCTGCTTATATTTATTCATTTTGTTGTTAACCCTTAAAACACCAAGAAAACCTGCATCTGAAAATGTCGTCTGTTTATGTCGTCTGCTGAATATTCTTGCAAACTTTTCAAACCTATTTTTGCATACAGGCAAACAGTGTGGACCCAGATCAGACTTTAGGAGCAGTCTGATCTGGGTCCACACCGTTTGCAGAAATGACTTTTAAAATCACAAGCAGATGACGAAGCAGACGACAGTTGTGATTGGCAGTTTAAGGGTTAATTGCTTGATCAGATATAAGAGTATCAAGGTCCAAGATCAGCCTTATTAATTAATGCTGACATATGTTTATTTATTTACAGTCAAACCTGTCTTTATTATACCCCCGACATACGAAGTATGTGGGGGTATATAGTTTTCGCTTTTCCGTTCGTCCGTTCGTTCGTTTGTACGTACGTTCGTTCGTTCTTTCGTTCGTACGTTCGTTCGTACGTTCGTCTTTCCGTCACAGGGTCAAAGTTTTTGCGATAAAGTTTATAAGACCTCATATTTTGAAGACCCTTTGATGGATTTCATTCACATTTGGCATGATGGTAGATATAGGCCTAAAGTTTTTATCAGCTCCATCCCCACCCCATAGGTGACCTTGGGGTCAAGGTCACGGACTTCGAATTTTCATAAAAAAGTCAGGGTCAAAGTTTTTGCGTTAAAGTTTATAAGACCTCATATTTTGGAGACCCTTTGATGGATTTCATTCATATTTGGCATGATGGTAGGTATAGGTCCAAAGTTTTTATCAGCACCATCCCCACCCCAGTGCTGACCTTGGAGTCAAGGTCACGGACTTCGAATTTTCATAAAAAAGTCAGGGTCAAAGTTTTTGCGTTAAAGTTTATAAGATCTCATATTTTGAAGGCCCATATTCGTTCATACTTTATTTTTGTCTTAGGGTCAAAGTTTTTACGTTAAAGTTTATAAGACTCATATTTTGAAGACCCTTTGATGGATTTCATTCATATTTGGCATGGTGGTAGATATAGCTCTAAAGTTTTTATTGGCACCATCCCTATCCCAGGGAATAACGTTGGGGTCAAGGTCACGGACTTAGAATTTTCATAAATAAGTCAAAATTTTTGTGTTTATGTTTATATAGTATACCATCAAGACCCTTTGAGGAATTTCATTTATATTTTACATATTGGTAGATATAGGTCTAGAGTTTTACTCAGCATCATCCTTATCCTGGGGTATGACCTTGAGGTCAAGGTCACAGACTTAGAAATTTCATATTAAAGTAAAAAAAAAAAATTGCATCTAAGTTTATATAGCTATATTATGAAGACCCTTTTGTTGGTTTCATTAATATTAAGCATGATGGTATATATAGGTCTGAAGTTTTTCTCGGCATCATCCCCAAGCTGGGGCATGGCTTTTAAGTCAAGGTCACAGACGTTTCATACAAATGTCATGTTTGCTTATATTATAAAGACTGATTTCACTGGTATATGGTGATAGTTATAGGGCTAAAGTTTTATTTAGCTCAGTCCCTGCACCTGTGCCTGACCTTTGAGGTCAAGGGCTTCATATTATGTGTGATTGAATTTTTTCAATGTTATAACATACAGCATACAACTGCCATCTCCAGAGTCAAAGCTACATACTTTGTGCTCTTTAAAAAGTGGCGGTAGCGCTGATCAGGGGTATATGTGCCCCACTGGGCACTTTGTCTAGTCCTTAAAGCACTGAGCAAATTGTAGCAGGCATCTATTTTTTTTATTATTATTATTTTTTATAGAAAACAAGGCTTGACACTTCATGTGAATTGCCTGCCTAATAGACAGTTCACATGACATATCAAGCCTTATTTTCTCTGAAATGTACAAAAAAATCAAGATGTTGTCTGCTGCAGTTGTGATTAGCGCTTTAAGGGTTAAAGACCACTCTATTAACCCTTCTCATGCTGAATATATTGCCACACCCATTTCTAATTGTCAGCCAATCGGATTACTTGATCCAGGTTGTTGATACATATTCACATACTGAATGACAAACAGTGCAGATCCAGATCAGTTGGCTTCTTCAGAAGCCAACTGATCTGGATCTACACTGTTTGTAAAGGCAGGATATATCCGGGTTCAGCAGGACTAGGGTTAAGAGTCCACCTATTGTAAAGAGACCACTTGAAAGTGTACCTTGATAAAGAAAAAATACTCAATTTATACTTGTATTATATTGAGAGACCAATTGCCTTAAAAGACCACTGTTTCTGGACTCCTTGAGTGATCTCTTAGACAGGTTTCACTGTGTTTTGTTTACTGAGTGTTTGATATGTCATTTACATATTATGAATAACTAAAGTCCAGATCAGACTGTTCATCTTTGCAGTTTGATTTGGGTCTTTGCCCCTTCTGCTGAAACTTCCAGAGGGTTGGTCCTGTCATCTGTGGCTTACCTAATTACTATGGATGTAACAATACATCAGTATATTGATGCATCATGGTAGTGAACACAATGATAGTGCTGTTGTGATAGTCTTTTCAACTATCGATAACTATCGCCAATAGTCTCTTCAGCTATAGGTAGTTTTGATAGTTTTTTTCCCTGTAGATTTTTTTCCTTCTGTACTACCATTCTGAAGCATTTTTTGTCTAAATTAACAAAGTATGAGAACAAAAAGAATTTCTGTTTTGCAAAAAAATGTTTGTTAAAATGGTAGCAAAGCTGATATTTTAGAGGGCAGTAATGTTCGGTTCTTTAATGGAAGTCCAGTTTTATAAAATCAACGAAATTCATTAAAATATTGTGTGATATGGAGATGGTAATAATATTGTGATGCATTGTGATATTAGACCCTTGATAGTGATAGTAATGTGATGGGGGATATCTCTGATAGTGATAGTATCGTGATAGTCATAATTTGGCATGATAGTCAGCTCTTCTAATTACAGTGCTTTCATGAGAAGAGTCTCATTGAAACTGAGACTTGGATTTTCGTTCTTTATGTGTTCTTTGTTTCCAAGGGCAACAATTATAGATTTTATTTAGCTGAAACATCAATTGGACTGTGTGGTGCGAAAACGTGTCAATGGGCATATGTCGACAGCGAAGGCCCAGATCAGCCTGCGCATCTGCGCAGGCTGATCAGGACCTTCACTGTCCACTTACAGAATCATGGGATATTACAGAATGTATGAATGGAGAGAAAGGGCCAGGATGATACTTTGCGCATATGCAGTATGATCTGAATCTTGGCGTTTTGCACACGTTTGAAGGCACTTTTTCGCTTGAATCAGCCCAGTTTGTTGTTATATTTTGGTGTGACTTGTTTTGTTCATTTTTAGCTCGCCTGTACGAAGTACAAGGAGAGCTATTGTAGTCACCCCGGTCGTTTGCGTTTGCGTTTGCGTTCCCGTTCCCGTCACACTGTGTTAAAGTTTTTCAAATGCTTATATCTCAACAGTCACTCCTCACAGAGGCATCAAATTTGGAACTTAGGTACCTTGGAGGGTCTTCTGAGATTCCAAGAGAATAAACCCCTGGGTTCATGCCCCTGGGTGGGGCTAGGGGTCAGAATCTAGGACACCTTTGTAATACTGTGTTAAAGTTTTTCAAATTCTTATATCTTGACTTTCACTCCTCATAGAGCATTCATATTTAGAATTTGGGTACCTGGAGGAGTCTTCTGAGATTCCAAAAGAACAAACCCCTGGGTTCATATCTCAGGGTGGGCCTTGGAGTGGGGCTAGGGGTCAAAATCTAGGACACTTTTGTAAAATCTTATATGCCTACAGGTTATAGACACAACTGGTTATACATCAGCTAACTATGTGACATCGGTTTAAGTGTAAGAGAGTGAAGGTCATGGTGATCTACATTTTACGGTCCAGCTCACCTAGATTTCACGGTCCAGTGATTTTGCCTTATATCTTGAATACTATTTGTTGGATAAATGTCACACCTGGGATATTACTTCCATGTGACCCAATGAATGACCACTTACTATATCTAGGTCATTGTGACCTATATTTCATGGTTCAGTGATTTTGCCTTATATCTTGAATACTATTTGTTGGATAAATGTCACACCTGGGATATTACTTCCATGTGACCCAATGAATGACCACTTACTATACCTAGGTCATTGTGACCTATATTTCATGGTTCAGTGATTTTGCCTTATATCTTGAATACTATTTGTTGGATAAATGTCACACCTGGGATATTAGTTCCTTGTGACCCGATTATTGACGTCAAAATATATCTCTGTTGGTGTGACCTATATTTCATGGTTCAGTGATTTTGCCTTATATCTTGAATACTGTTTGTTGGATAAATGTCACACCTGGGATATTACTCCCATGTGACCGAATGAATGACCACTTCCTATATCTAGGTCATTGTGACCTATATTTCATGGTTCAGTGATTTTGCTTTATATCTTGAATACTATTTGTTGGATAAATGTCACACCTGGGATATTACTTCCATGTGACCCAATGAATGACCACTTACTATATCTAGGTCATTGTGACCTATATTTCATGGTTCAGTGATTTTGCCTTATATCTTGAATACTATTTGTTGGATAAATGTCACACCTGGGATATTAGTTCCTTGTGACCCGATTATTGACGTCAAAATATATCTCTGTTGGTGTGACCTATATTTCATGGTTCAGTGATTTTGCCTTATATCTTGAATACTATTTGTTGGATAAATGTCACACCTGGGATATTACTTCCATGTGACCCAATGAATGACCACTTACTATATCTAGGTCATTGTGACCTATATTTCATGGTTCAGTGATTTTGCCTTATATCTTGAATACTATTTGTTGGATAAATGTCACACCTGGGATATTACTTCCATGTGACCCAATGAATGACCACTTACTATACCTAGGTCATTGTGACCTATATTTCATGGTTCAGTGATTTTGCCTTATATCTTGAATACTATTTGTTGGATAAATGTCACACCTGGGATATTAGTTCCTTGTGACCCGATTATTGACGTCAAAATATATCTCTGTTGGTGTGACCTATATTTCATGGTTCAGTGATTTTGCCTTATATCTTGAATACTGTTTGTTGGATAAATGTCACACCTGGGATATTACTCCCATGTGACCGAATGAATGACCACTTCCTATATCTAGGTCATTGTGACCTATATTTCATGGTTCAGTGATTTTGCTTTATATCTTGAATACTATTTGTTGGATAAATGTCACACCTGGGATATTACTTCCATGTGACCCAATGAATGACCACTTACTATATCTAGGTCATTGTGACCTATATTTCATGGTTCAGTGATTTTGCCTTATATCTTGAATACTATTTGTTGGATAAATGTCACACCTGGGATATTAGTTCCTTGTGACCCGATTATTGACGTCAAAATATATCTCTGTTGGTGTGACCTATATTTCATGGTTCAGTGATTTTGCCTTATATCTTGAATACTATTTGTTGGATAAATGTCACACCTGGGATATTACTACCATGTGACCCAATGAATGATCACTTACTATATCTAGGTCATTGTGACCTATATTTCATGGTTCAGTGATTTTGCCTTATATCTTGAATACTATTAGTTGGATAAATGTCACACCTGGGATATTACTTCCATGTGACCCAATGAATGACCACTTACTATATCTAGGTCATTGTGACCTGTATTTTATGGTTCAGTGATTTTGCCTTATATCTTGAATACTATTTGTTGGATAAATGTCACACCTGGGATATTAGTTCCTTGTGACCCGATTATTGACGTCAAAATGTATCTCTGTTGGTGTGACCTATATTTCATGGTTCAGTGATTTTGCCTTATATCTTGAATACTATTTGTTGGATAAATGTCACACCTGGGATATTACTTCCATGTGACCCAATGAATGACCACTTACTATATCTAGGTCATTGTGACCTATATTTCATGGTTCAGTGATTTTGCCTTATATCTTGAATACTATTTGTTGGATAAATGTCACACCTGAGATATTACTTCCATGTGACCCAATGAATGACCACTTACTATATCTAGGTCATTGTGACCTATATTTCATGGTTCAGTGATTTTGCCTTATATCTTGAATACTATTTGTTGGATAAATGTCACACCTGGGATATTAGTTCCTTGTGACCCGATTATTGACGTCAAAATATATCTCTGTTGGTGTGACCTATATTTCATGGTTCAGTGATTTTGCCTTATATCTTGAATACTATTTGTTGGATAAATGTCACACCTGGGATATTAGTTCCATGTGACCCAATGAATGACCACTTACTATATCTAGGTCATTGTGACCTATATTTCATACTTCAGTGATTTTGCCTTTTATTTTTATTACTATTTCATGGAGAATCGTCATACCCGGATTATTATATCTATGTGACAAAATGATTTACATACAAATACATCTAGGTCAGTGTGACCTATATTATATGGCTTAATGATAAAAATGTTACAATATAAAATGTACATAGCAGGCGAGCTACGCTGTCCTACGACAGCTCTTGTTAAAGAGAGTGGGTACACTTGTAAGGGAAACAACTCTTTCAAAATCGATTTTCACTCCCATCTGAAAAGGGATCTTTGCTAAAAATATGCCAGCCTCCATAGTGCAGTTCACATCTGAATGCAGGCCTAGGGGTCACATGTTTGAATCTCAACTCAGCCACATTATTTTTGAGGAGAAAGATCGTGAAATAATTTCTACTGTCATTCTTGCCATTTTGCTGATTCAAGAAGGGATGCTGTAGACATTTCTTCTTTAGCCAGCCTCGGTGGCCCAGTTGAATGCATGCCCATCTGGTGATCAGGAGGTTGCAGGACCCAAGCCGGGTTGGCAACATTCTTTTATGGAGAGTTGATCATGAAATATTTGCTACGGTCATTCTCTCCCTTCCACTGATTCAAGAAGGGCAGTTGTCAGTTTCTGGCGAAAAGATGTGCACAATACTGGTAAACCACTTAGAGGACTAAGCCTGCCCAGTAAAATTGTGATTAGGTAAACTGATCATGCTCAGCATGACCCCATTGGGTTGACTAGGCCATACAACCGCAACACAAACAAAGCAGTTGTCAGTTTCTGGCGAAAGTATGTGCACACAGTACTAGTTAACTGCTTAGAGGACTAAGCCCGGTTAGTAAAAGTGTGAGTAGCCTGACATGACATCACGAAAACATACCTATATAGTTTTGACCCCCTGAAACCCCACTTTTATATAGTAAAACTGGGGTTTACAGGGGTATACATTATTTTTCTGATTTCTGCTCAAAACATAGATTATGGGTACTCGTTAGAACCGCCTCGACAAGGCAGTTCTAATGAGTACCATAATCTATGTTTTGAGCAGAAATATAAAAAATATCAGAGTTTTTTATCTGAAAAATTCCAGTTTTTGGCGGTGAAATTTTCAATATATTTGAATAGGCATGTTTTCGTAATGACGTAAACAGTGTTGACTGAGCTGTAAAACACCAAATCAAACCAAATGAAAATAAAACTCTACAAGGAAAGAATTTGCTCTTATGCTCTAGAAAGGATGAATTTTCTTCTCTTGGGAACAAATTCTTTCCTTTTAGAGTAGACCAACCCCCTTTCAGGGGGACTGTTACAGCACTGCAAACAGGAAGTAGCAAAAGTTGGCTCCCTTGGAAACATTTACAGAAAATCTACCAAGTGTATCCTATTCCCTTAAGCTCTGATCTCACTAGTATGTTTTTGAGGGGGATGGGGGTGGGTGGGGGGAGTTGTTGTATAGTTATTACTTATTTTGCTGTTTGGTATAACTTTTTGAGCATTTATTTGATATAATATTATTTTCCTTCTATTTTCCTAGCTCTTTCGTTTATTTTTGTTTTCACTATGAGAAACATTGTTTTTGAAAACATAATCTTATTTCTATGTCCCATTTGTTATGATGTTGAATTGTTTTTTTTTGTTTTTTTTTTTTTGTTTTTTTGCTTTTTTTCATCCCTTCATCACTTGTTGAGCCATTTTAGGATGATCAATGGACATCCGTGACTTGCACGTTTTACAGCAGAAACTATGAACCATGGACAGGTGAGTTTTCTTACTAACATTATCTTAGTTGAAGATTATTATCTTTTCTGCTGTTTGGGACAATTAGCATACAACATTTAACAGGCTTTTTCTGTGTTTGCTTGATTGCAGGGTTTTGCTTTTGAATTTTCATATGAAGCATTGTTCATATGATATTTGATAAAAAGCATTTTTCAGGGAAAAACTAAGTAAATACTTTGCTAAAAATAATTGCTAAGTTTTGGCAGGAGAGAGGTCATTGACAACTTTACCATATTTGATTTAAATATTTGCATAAACATGCTTGAGCAAATAGTGTAGACCCAGATCAAACTGCTCCTAAAGGAGCAGTTTGATCAGGGTCTGCACTTTTTGGCATTCACCTAGCACCTTTCAGACAAATCACTAGTTGGTTCCATGGACTTGTTCAGATTCTAGGACAAGACAGGCAAGGATTTATAGTGTATTTAAGTCAAAATGATGTATAAAAGTCAGAAGTAATACCTCAGATTTGATATACTGTTATTACTTAAATTCCATATACAGTCAAACTTCAATGGCTCAAACATCTTTGGGACTGTGGAAATTTGTTCTAGATATGGGCAGTTTGAGCCACTGAGAGTTAATCTTGGCATTAGGTGAGTAGACAAATGGGGATGATTTAGGGGTTTTTTTTTGATTGTCTATAAAATAATGGTATGTTAAGTGTACTCATTAGAATGGCCTTGATAAGGCCATTCTAATTAGTACACACAACATACATTTTTGTGATAAAATAAAAATAAGAAAAAATATTCTAAATATCTCTAAAAGAATTTCCTAGGAGCTTAAAAATGAATTTGGATCAGCCACGGTAAGCGAGCCGTCGGTGTTTGAGTCATTGAAGTTTTACTATAATAGTTCCTTTAGTACGAAGAATAAATAATTCAAGGCTTGGATAAAAGGGTGTATCTAGATGATGCATCAAAATATATGTTATGGGTACTCATTAGAAATGCCTCATTGAGGCAAGGCAATTCTCATGACTACTTACAACATACATTTTGATGCAAAACTAAGACTATTTTTTAACTGATTTATCAGGCGTTTTTTCTCTAGGTTCTCTGGTTTTCGCCCACCTTTGATGGACGATCAGCTCGATATAAGTGAAATATTCTTGAAAGGGCCAAAAAACCCAAATCAAAGGAAAAAAAAATATCAACCAAATTACCTTTTTAATCCAAAGTATCGGCACAGAGAGTCCTGAACAGACAGTGTAGACCCAGATCAGATGCCACATTCTGTGGCATCTGATCAGGGTCTACACTGTTTGCCAATTATCCGTCAGCTTTTAGACATATCAACAGGTAGCAAGATAGAATTGTTCAAATTTTAGTACTCTCGTTATCTCAAACTCCAAGGGAACAGAATTTTCAGTTTGAGATAACATTAGTTTGAGATTACAGGAGTTTAAATATAAAGAACATAGTATCCCAAGTTTAGTTTGACTTAATCAGTAGTTTGAATTATCAGTGTTTGAGATAACAAGAGTCAGCTATATCTGGTCTAGACCTTTTGTCTTTGATATCCAGTCTTTCAATTCTTAACCCTTGTCCTGCTGAACCGAGATATGCCCTGCCTTTGCAAACATTGTATATCCAGATCAGTTGGCTTCTTCAGAAGCCAACTGATCTGGAGCTGCACTGTTTCATATCAAGTATGTGAACTTATATCAACAGCCTGGATCAAGTAATCTGATTGGCTGAAATTTAGAAGTGGGTGTGGCATCTTAATTTATTCAGCATGAGGAGGGTTAAGTGGACATGAGCGGTTCTGATCATACTGCATATACTGTTGTACACAGGCTCATTTTGGCCCTCGTCGATGTTTGACCAGCAACCTCCTTTTTTCAAATTGCTTGGCTCATGATAACATGTTTAGGTTATGTAAAATAAAAAGGTATCTCATATATGTGCAGAGTGTTCAATTCTAAATCTTCAGTGTTCTTGTCTGATCTGGGTTGTTCTCATACAGCAATATCCAATGATTCTGTAAGAAGAAAGCATTGACTCTGATCAAACTGCACAGATCTGTGCCTACATTATTTGCATATGACACAATCCTGTTTAAGTCATATGGAGCAATAATATTATTACATTTAGTAGAAGCCAGATAGAAGAAAAAATATAACCTTGCCTGGTGACCTGAAGTGTCTGGTTCCCAGCTGTATTGCAGCAAACAGAGAATTGAAACCAGAAGCCACCATTCACCCGGCAAGGTTATGTTTTTTTCCTATAGTTGTAAGTATTTGTACATGCATATTAGTCTTGTTATTTATCTTTTAATCTGCTACTGGTGACAATTAGCAGAAAATGTTTGAACTATTAATACTTAGCATGCTGGGTAAAAGATTTCAGCAGACAACATTTTGATATATTTTTCTTACTTTTCCCAGAAAATAAGCTTTGTCCTTTCATGCGAGACAAATTGCGCAAAAGGTCAAAATTGGAGACAGTTTGCATGAAAGGTCAAAACCTATTTTCTAGGGATAAAAAGAAAACTGTCCTTAATTGGTCATCAGCTGAATTTGCCCAGAGATTGGCAAAGGTTAACATGTCATTCAAAATTGTGGCAGATGACATTCTCTTTTTCTTTTCAGTGAAAGTAAGAATATTTGATGTGAATCATCTGCTTGTCTACCAGTTGTCAACTACAGCAGAATAAAAGTAAATGCATGCTTGCTTAATTTGTTACCTGTTTAATTGTTATCACTTTCTGGGCAAATTCAGCAGATGACAAATTGATGGTATTTATCTTATAATTCCCTGAAAATAGGGTTTAAGGACTAAGGAGACAATTTGCATGAAAGGTCAGACTCTATTTGCTGGGAAAAATACGAAAAGAATGATATATTCCAAAATGTCGTCTGCTGAATTTTTACCCAGGATGCTTAGCATTAAAAGATGTCTTATGGCATTAATGGAGTGTGAATGGAATTTTGTAGAGATAGAATAATTGTTATTCTTTAATGTTGCATCATGAAAACAGGGTTTCATAGACTTTTGGCTTCAGCTGTTATGCTTTTGGGTTTTGTTTTACCATTTATTCTTTTTGTAAAAAAAGCACAGCCAGGAAAGTAACCTGTATAAGAAACCACTTCATTGGTTAAACAGTTTATCATATTAAAATCAATGTTTATTATTTACATAAATAGTCTTATATATGACACTGTTTCATTGGTCAAATAGTATGTCATATTAAAATCAGTATTCATAATTTACATAAATAGTCTGGCTATCTCTGTTACATGTATTTAAATTCATTTGTATGTGTCTGATCTGGGTTTACTTAGTGTGGGCTCAAACATGACATTAAACAGATTTGTTATGCTATGCGCAGATATGGATGTCTTTTTTATAATGCCACCTGTATTTAATTGTGTAAAACTAGATATGATAACTATAACTTACCTTCCCTTTTTTTCACATTTCAACATTTCTGAACATGTACACAGTATCATTTGCGTGTAGAGACACCTATAGCACAGAATAACAATCTAAATACATTTGTACACTCATTGGTATTTTTCATGGTATTTTTACAACTCTTTTGAAACATATAAAGGTCAGATGTTTTAACATACAGATCTGTGTCACATATTTCAAAACACCCGTCCATTTACTCTGCACAGGTTTTCCTTTTCAAAGCTATTTCTTGTTTGCTTTAGGCCAGAGGTGAATGAACTGAGACCTCCTGAGTGTGTATTTCTAGATAAATACTGTACTCTTTCTAGTACCTGCTTTTCCACACTGATTAAAAGGATGTTATACTTGGATAGCCAGACTTCATAGGGCAGTTGGTAGCTTGCCTGACTGAAAATCACAAGTTCGGACCCCAGCTTAACCTTATTCCTAGGGTCATTTTCCCCTTCCTGCTGAATCAAGAAGGACATTAATTTTGTCAGTTACTGATAAAAGTATGTGCACAAGTACTTGTTAATCATTTAGAAGACTAAGCCTGCCCAGGAACAGTATAAGTACGTTAACTGACCATGCTTGCTATGGGTTGACTGGGCCTTAAAACCTCAACTCAGATGATACACCTGGTAAATTGTTCATCATTTAATACAAGGGGGACAACTTTATCAACTTCTGTTGGCTTGCCTGCTCACTGAACCCTTTTGAATAGGGTTCTATTCTAAAATGAAAGAATTTGCTCCCAAGGGGAGCAAATTCTTTCCTTTTAGAATAGACCGCTTTGCAGAAGAGGCAAAATAATTGGACAGTTGCCTCCCCTGAAATTACATCAATTCCCATTAAGCCTGGATAATTGGTACATTGAATTTAGAGAATGTACAGAGAATGTCAAAGTATTTGGACAGATGGCCATGAGCAAACTGTAGACCCAGATCAGCTGCCATAGAACACAGCATCTGATCATGGTCTACACTGACACCCATCCTGCAGTTTTAAGACAAAATCAAGAGGCAGTAAGCTGGCCTCAGTGGCTCAGTTTGATGCGTGATCAGAAGGTTGTGGGTTCGACCCTGCCCGGTCGGCAACATTCTTTCCTGGAGATTTGATCATGAAATATTTTCTACAGTCATTCTCTCCCCTCTGCTGATTCAGGAAGGGCAGTTGTCGGTTTTTGTGAAAGAATATGCACATTACTGGTCAACCGCTTAGAGGACTAAGCCTGCCCAGTAAAAGTGTGGTTAAGTAAACTGACTGCGCTTGACATGACCCCATTGGGTTGACTGGGCTGTAAAACCTCAACTCAAACAAACAACTGGCAGTAAAATGGACTTATTCATTTTGAAGGACAGATATGGTAAGAAGTTAAGCTGTCCCAGTATATTTGGGTCTACACTGTTTGCTCAGGCCTGCCTGTCTGAATAACCAGGGTATATATGGGCCGAGTCATGTGAAAATGTCTGGATGTTCAGCCATTACTGATTGAATGGTAAACAGTGTAGACCCAGATCAGATGCTGCATTCTCCAGCATCTGATCTGGGTCTACACTGTTTGCCCAGGCCTGCCCATCTGAATAACCAGGCTATATATGGGCCAGGCCATGCAAAAATGTTTTTGGACACGTGCAGACAGCGAAGACCAAGATCAGCCTGCCCGTCTGCAGTCCGATCAGGGCTTTCACTTTCTGCTTAAAGAATCATTGGATACTACAGAATGTATGAATGGAGTGCAAAGGCTGAAATGATTCTTTGCGCACCTTTGAAGGCTCTTTTTCGCTTGGTATTTAGATTTGTTGGCTGGATAAATGTTTTATTGTGGATCCCGAGTAAAGTACCCATTTGCTTGCAGTGGATTGATTGTCATCAGACATCTTTTAATGTAGCACATATCCTTTGTTATCTCGTTAAAGATTAGCTTTTGTTATTACAGGTGTGCTGGTCATCAAATAATAAAAAAAAATAGATATGCCCAAGATTTGTGTTTGTTCTTTATCATCACTCATGTCACCTACCTTTTTATACCCTGCCACACGATAGTGGTGGGGTATTATGGTTTCACGCTGGACGTCCATGTGTCTGTCCATCCATCCGTCAGTCTGGCGTAAGTCCTTCCATATTTCGTTTCCGGATGATAACTTCAGTAAACATCAATGAATTTTCACCATTTGGTATGTGCATTGATATTGTGGAGATCTGGGCCCGGTTGTTTAAAGCGTCGTTAGCTTAACGAGCTCGTTAAGGGTCATTTCGTTAACTGTTCTAGCGGATTTAATACACAGTATTCTGATATTTTTTGCTGAAAAAATGTGAGTACTGCAAAAGCTACTCACATTTTTTCAGCAAAAAATTTCAGCATATCTGCATATCACTCGATTAAAATTTTAACGAATCGTTAACTAACAACATCGTTAGCTTTGAACAACTGGGCCCTGGTTTGGGATTGCTAATGGGCAAATTTCGTCAAATTTTATTACTTTAAACATTCAGACAGACATTGTGTGACTTTCATCATAATAGAACTCCCTTGATTCCCCCTATTTACTCTATAAAGTGGTGAAATGGAGGAGAGGGGATTGCCTGGATTCTGAATAAATGAAACATTTCTTCTTACGGATGTGTGTCATCAGAAATGGTTTAGGACCAATCATACACATAACTGGTGCTAGCCTCTTTATTTGGAATTACAGGCGGATAAAAGAAAATACCATGCTTCTTATTCTGTAAAGGTTGTGCCTGTTATGGTTTCGTAACCTAGGATGCCCTGCTCTGAAGGTTTCAAACTGAAACACCAACAACAACTTATTCTGTAAACGTATTTTATTGCAAAGCTTGAAATCCATTTAGAAAACAACGTATTATACAATAAAAATAAAATGCATCTTTAATGGTATAGCCAAACCAAAGTGAATAGGGTCTCTTAAATCCCACAAAAATCAAGCATGTAATCTTGTGTTTGAAGAAAAGCTTTTTTTAATCCATTAACGCTGAGCACTCTGGGTAAAATTTTCAGCAGACGACATACTGAAATATTTTTTCTCATTTTTCACAGAAAACAGTATTTGACATTTCATGCAAATTGTCTCCACTGGAGACAATTTGCATGAAATATCAAATCCTGTTTAGGGGAATATATTTACAATTTGTTGTCTGCTGAATTTTCAATTTACAGAGCTAGGTAAGATAGATATCCAGTTAGTATTAATCTCCACAAAAGCATGTGTTGTGGGAACTAAATTTGTAGTGCCCCAGATGTCTACATGTATATAAACACACTTTTCCCAGAAAACAGGGTTTGGCATTTCATGCAAGTTGTATCCTTAGGAAACAATATCCATGAAATGTCAAACCCCATTTTCTGGGAAAATGGGAGGAAAACTTAGTCAAAATACCGTCTGCTGGGTGTTTAATTTTTCCAAGCATGACTAGTATTAGCATTAAAGTAACTGAAAAACATATGAGTGCTGACAGTGGGACATTTGGAGACATTTCATTTTGGTATGGCTTTGTTTATGTTAATGACCTTTAAAAACCTGATCTACTTGTTGTACAGATGTGACCACGTTTAACTAATTATAATCAGCTGCATCAAACGAAAGGGCGTCTTCGAACACAAGGGGCGGATCCAGGATGATTTCTGAGGGGTTTGATTTGATCAAATTAAAGTACTTATTCTATGTATTCGGATAGACAGGCCTGAGCAAACAGTGTAGACCCAGATCAGATGGCAGATTGCAGCGTCTGAGCTGGGTCTACACTATGCCACTCGCCCAGCAATTTTCACAACTTCACAGGTACAGTGGACTCTCGTTATCTCGACCTCGTTTATCTCAAATAGCCGCTTTTCTCGAAGTGAAAATCAGATGCATGATTAAACATCTAACAACAGGTAACAAAATAATGTGAAAAAGAGGAGAAATTGCTCCTAAGGAGCAATTTCTCCTCTTTTCCACAATATTTTCATTATATCTCCAACTTCAGGAGCCAAATTACATATTTATTTGTTAAATGTGGTTGTTCGATTTATTGTTTTCCTCAATTCCGCAAATCTGATATATCGAGGTATGGATATCTCGAAGTGTTTCAGAGAGTCCCTTGGACTTCGAGATAACGAGAGTTGACTGTAGTACAGTGGATTTGTTGAAGAGAAGTGTTACTTGAAGAGTAAGGGATTGTGAAAATTTAGGGTATATACGGTATCCAAAATTATCAAATTTATCCAAAATTTCCTTTGAGAAAAATTTTGAGTCCAGGGGTGCGGGTCTAGTGAGCCTCTGGACCCCCTTTGAATCCGTCCCTGAGCACAAGCGAAATGCAGCGACTCGGCTTATTCTGCGCATCCGCAAGAGTGCACGGTGTCATCCTAGTCGTTTGTTGTCTGTTACTATGTTCTGCAGTAACAAATGATTTGCAGATATGCAGACAGATTTTGGCCTTTTCCCCTTGCATTTACCTGGAAGACACGTTTTTGTGTGCTGCAGCTCAGTTATGTACATGTATTTTCAACAATATGACACTGTAACTTGGGTAGAAAAATATAGTTTTCTCCAATATTTATTACAACCATGAGACATTGAAATATATTAAACAATAGCATCTTTGGAAAACAGGGTAACAATTATGTACCTATCTGACTATCTCTTTGAATGTATAGTTAGCTGTACCTAACTGACAGTGAGTCCAGTTATGTACATAAACTTTTCAACACCATAATGCACCAGTCATTTGAAACTTCATCCCCTATGGGGCCAGGGATAGCGGGGTTTAAGTGCCATAATTTAACCTCCATTGAGTCCTGGCAGTGCTGTAGACCTGCAGTAGTATTAATTTCCCGCCAGAATGGATTGCATACGTAAATTAGAGCCACATTAACCTCAAACTTTAATTTTCTAATAACCTGGCTTATACCATCAATGATACTTTATCTTTGAGTTAGCTGTATCAAGTAAACCAGACCTTTTACCATGAAAAACATACAGGTTGGTTTTTGCAGAGAGAGCAGTTCGTCCCAGGAAACAAAAACTAGTCCTGGGGAGGAAGGGCTTTTAGCAGGGATCTTACCATCTATTTGTCCCTGTAGTGCAGGGCATTTAGCGGGGCTTTGCAAATGAAAAGTTAAAAGCCCTGCTATTCCCAGGCTCCATAGGGGCAGGGACTACAAACAACTGGTGCATAAGACTAACTAGGGTAGAAAAATATAGTGTTCTCCAATATTTATTACAACCATGAGACATTGAAATGTATTAACCCTTGCCATGCTGAACAAATTAAGATGCAGCGCCCATTTCTAATTTTCTGCCAATCAGATTACTTGATCCAGCTTGTTGATATAAATTCACACAGTTAATGGCAAACAGTGCAGATCCAGATCAGTTGGCTTCTTCAGAAGCCAACTGATCTGGATCTACACTGTTTGCAAAGGCAGGACATATCTGGGTTCAGCAGGACTAGGGTTAACTCTTGGTTGTTAGAAAATAAATTGGCCATGTCATGAGAAAAAGGGTCTTTGAGGTATTTGCGGAGAGTGATGGTCCTGATAAGACTGCGCATCCAAAATGTCTGATCAGGGCTGTCACTGTCCGCTTATAGAGTTATTGTGTACTGTAGAATATATTCTACAGACAGTAATATGCTCTGAGAGGATGGACACTCTGGAAGTAAAGAACACAAAAAAAGAAATAAAAATATGATATTAACCCTAGTCATGCTGAATAAATTAAGATGCCACACCCACTTCTAATTTTCAGCCAATCAGATTGCTTGATCCAGGGTATGGATACAAGTTTACATACTTAGTGACAAACAGTGCAGATCCAGATCAGTTGGCTTCTTCAGAAAAGCCAACTGATCTGGCTGTTCAGCAGGACAATCGTTAAACTAAAACCTGTGTATACTATAGTGAAAAAAAAATTCAAGGGATCCTTTTTTTTCAAAATGTATTATATATCATATGTAAAAATACAGTGAAGCCCAAGACCAGCCTGTGCATATGTGCAGTCTGATCAAGACTTTCACTGTCTCTTAATACAATATAAAGTATCAGCAATTATTCAATAATCCAAAATGTAGGCATCTTTCCTGTGGCATACAGCCAGTTTCCTATGTGGGCAGGGAGCATGATTGGAACAATTTCATTAATATTGCTATAAGCGATATACCCTTATATGCAATTTCCTTATAAATGGAGTATCAAAGTATTGATTCAAAGCTTTCATATAAATGAAGTATAAGTTTTCATTCAAAGCTTTCATAAAAATGGAGTATGGAAATATTCATTCAAAGCACTCATAAATGGAGTAATGAAGTATTCACTCAAAGCATTCGTCACTAACAAATAACTGCTATTTTTAATATAAGCATTGTCCCATTTAAAAGCATACCTAAGCATATTCCCGCAATTGTCCAGTTCCCTTTTTCGTTGTATTTTTCCTCTTGCTTTCATATTTTAAATATTAATACATGTATGTCATTACAGTCCACTCTCCATTGCAAATTACATGTAATTCACAAATATACCGATTTTTAGACATGGGCCACACCATGTGAAAATGTGTCGTCTGGCATATGCAGATAGTGAAGGCCCAGATCAACCTGTGCATTCGCGCAGGCTGATCTGGGCCTGCATTGTCCGCTTACAGTATAATTGGATACTATAGAATATATCTGTATAACAAAGGTCCTTATCAGGTTGTGTGGCCTTACTGGCTAATCTAGATCTTTACTGTTCACACATGCCCCGAAGACACTTTTTTCCTTGGCCTGTCTTATGTCAAACAAAACTTATCCATTTCAAAGAAACTAAACAAATACTGGTAGTTTCTTCAAAACCAAATCTCAATTCAAAAATATAAGCAATTGAGATGGACCAACGAAATGCAATTTCAACCCTTACTAAAAGCCATTTATGCCGAGTGGACTTTTCTACCTTTTCTGTTTGAACAGGCCCATTTCCAAATGAAGGGGTGTCTCGTTAGTTTGTATTATTACCATGTTTTATAGAAATTTCTGTATTTAATGCAAACAATGTAGACCATGATCAGATGCTGCATTCTGCGGCATCTGATCTGGGTCTACATGGTTGGCCATTGTTGTCTTTATGAGGAGCAAGGCATAAATGGGTTTAAGCCCCATTCTAAATTGCAGAGATGTAATTATGTACAGTGATTTGTCTGGCTTGCATCAATTCAAAGCTAACTTTTTATGAAAAAATAAAATGAGACTGTTGTCTACTGCTCTTGTGACTAGAGTTTTCAAAAAAAACATTTGAACCGCATCCTGACCAAGTTTGCACATGCCCCGACTCAATTCTGCAAGTCAGAGTATGCCTGTATGAATTTTTGAAAGCTTCAATGAGGGAACTGCACCTGCTTTGACGAGACTGCACATCATAGTGGTCACGTCTGAGCATGCACAATTCACTTTCCCATAAGCTTCATGGTAAATTTCTGTCCTTTAAAATAGTGATGTCCGGATTGGCAGGCATCAGGTGTCTGGCGTCGGGTGGGCATGGTCCAAGGTTCACCTTTTGGTTAACTTTTTTCAAAGTGATATGTTACCTTTATTCTTCAATGGAAAAACCCGTCCATAATGCCTTTAGGCATTTTTCTTGTCAATAAACTTAAAGGGTTCTTTATAAATTAAGAGCATAAAGGTGGATGGACACACCTCAAAGAGAGATACTCTGTATTAACCCTTAAAGCGCCAGTCACAACTATTGTTGTCTGCTTTGTCATCTGCTTGTGATTTTAAAAGTCATTTTTGCAAACAGTGTGGATCCAGATCAGACTGCTCCTTTAGGAGCAGTCTGATCTGGGTCCACACTGTTTGCCTGTATGCAAAAATATGTTTGAAAAGTTTCAAGAATATTCAGCAGATGACATAAACAGACGACATTTTCAGATGCAGTTTTTCTTGGCGCTTTAAGGGTTAAAAGTTTGGACTTCGGGTTTGAAAAGGAGGCCATTCCAGCAGAAGTGAATTTTCTTCCCAAAATACCTTCTCAAAGGAGAATTTTGTTAAAGGAAAGACTTTGCACACAGGACAGAGCAAATTCTTTTTAAATGAAACTGCAATGTTTCTAAATCTGAACTTAAAAGGACATGATACATTTGGCAATTTTTCTGCCATTTTTTTTTTTTTTTTTAAGAAAGTGACAATTTTTGAGACTTCCTGTTTGCTACCCTTCACACCAAGTCACTTCTGAAAAAGGGTCTACTCCATGGGGAGCAAATTCTTTCTTTTTAGAGCAGACCTCTTTTCAAAATAGAGGTAAAACAATTTTGTCTGATTTGCCTCCCTTGAAAGTGTATACATTAGCTATGACAAACCCCACATTTTGATGCAAATTTGATTAAAATCAGACGAAAAATAAGAACTTCATTGAAGTTTGAAATTTTGAAAATTTCCTAAATGGGTGTGGCCATTTTGAACATTTATTGAGGTTTTATGATACTACCATAGAGTCTTAATTAAATTTGCATAACCATTCAGCAACCTTGTGCCTCCAGAATTGTGTATATCAAGGGTTGATCACAAGACTGGCGTAAGTCAGATGGTTGTTTTTCCCCAAACCTAATCTCCTCACCATGAAGGCGTTATGAAGATTACAACATTTTTTTCTGTAAACAATGAAAATTTAGGTGCCATTGCTCGTATGAGCAATGGCACCTAAATTTGCATTGTTTACAAAGGGGTCCAAGTTGCCCCTAAACAAGGGTTTCAAAAATATGTTTGAGTTACCATAGTCTTGCGCTCAACCCTCGATATACCTTCTTGTATAGACATGTATTGATTTTGCTTGAAAACCTCACTGCCCTTCTGGGAGAAAGAACATTTGAACTGTTGAACTCATTACAGTAAATGGCAGTGCCTTTGATAATAGTTTTTAATCATTGAACGTCATGAACTTTCTTAGCTTTTACCCAATTTTGATGAAATTTACATAAAGCATGTTTTGTCAAGATCAGTCATCCGCCAATCTCACTTTTCCTTTTTGAGCAAAGAGTATAGTATTTAATCATTGAACGTCATGAACTTTCCTAGCTTTTACCCAATTTTGATGAAATTTACATAAAGCATGTTTTGTCAAGATCAGTCATCCGCCAATCTCACTTTTCCTTTTTGAGCAAAGAGGCAAATTTTTTCTGACCAGAGTCATCTCCCATGGAGGTATATTCATTTGACCCAATAAATTACATTTATATTATCATTATTAATCATTATAATTCATCATGTTTAGGGCCACTGAATTCGTTGTGGGATATCACTCCATCATGATCTTTGTCCTCAGATTCGAAAATCTTATCAACAATATCCATATGCTCTTTTGAATTAGGATCGATCTTTTGTCCATGTTGTGCTGCTTGATTAACTAGGAATGTAGTCACCTGAAAAAATGTAAACATGAACTTTTATTATAGGAATGATTTTTTACCTGAAAATTGTAAACATGAATTGATATAATAGCAAGGAATTTCTACCCATCACAAAACCATACCTATACAATGTTGACCCCCTTAAACCCCACTTTTATATAGTAAAACTGGGGTTTACAGGGGTATACATTAATTTTCTTATTTTTGCTCAAAACATAGATTGTGGGTACTTGTTAGAAACGCCTCACCGAGGCAGTTCTAACGAGTACCAACAATCTATGTTTTGAGCAAAAATAAGAAAAAAATATCAGATTTTTTATCTGAAAATTTTCATTTTTTGGTGGTAAAATTCTCAATGTATTTGAATAGGCATGTTTTCGTAATGCTAAAAAATGTAAACTCCGTGTTTTACAGAAGGAATGAATTTTTACCTGTAATACTGACAAAATCTAACCAATGAAATTGTCAAATGCCAGATTTCTTTATACAAAGCCTCGCGAAGGCATGTCAATCCTTCCGTAATGAGTTTGTGAAAGATCGTTATAACTTTTAAGGCCAGCCTCGGTGGCTCAGTTGGATGCGCCGTCCGACTGGAGACCAGGAGGTCGCGGGTTCAACCCCCGCCGAGGTCGGCAACATTCTTTCGTGGAGATTGATCATGAAATATTTTCTACGGTCATTCTCTCCCTTCCGCTGATTCAAGAAGGGCAGTTGTCAGTTTCTGGCGAAAGAATGTGCACAATACTGGTTAACGGCTTAGAGGACTTAGCCTGCCCAGTTAACGTGTGGTTAGGTAAACTGACCGCGCTCGACATGACCCCATTGGGTTGACTGGGCCGTAAAACCTCAACACAAAAAAAAACAACAAAAAAAACTTTTAAGTGCTTGGAATATTCTGATAATTTTTGGTATACAGATGCATATTGATAAAACCTTGCAAATGAAATTGTCAAATGCAACCCAGTCTAATTATTGTGTACAACAGTCATTAAAAATACACCACAACCTCTTTTTAACACTATTGTTAGGGTCCATAGCTTAAACCATGTTAGTTTAACAACCGTGCTATATCCAAACAAAAAAGTAAAGATTATATTGAAAAATGACCATTTATGGTCTTTTCAATATAATCTATACATTTTTGGGATCCATCTTTGAATCATGTTATATCCATAACCGAGTTAAAACAAACCGTGTGATAAAGAGGTTGTAGTGTAGCAGTTTCCAGGGCTCCAGATAAGAAAGAAAACAAAAGTGCTTACAGCTCTAGATAAGAGATAAAACAATAAAGTTTGGCATGCAGATGCATCTAAACAAAATACAACCAATGAAATATCTAAATACCAGATTTTTATATAAATAGCCGTGTTGGGCATATCTGTTCATACATATATCAGTTTGTGAAAGTCACTTTAACTTTTTAACTGCTTGGAATATTTTGATAATGTTTGGCTCGCAGACACATATTGACTAGACCTAAACAATGAAATTGTGAAATGCAATCGGGTAATATCAATGTGTAATCCTCATGAAGTAAAAAGTGGTTTTCAGGGCTCCAGATAAGAAAGGGAAAACATTAAAGGTTCGTAGAGCTCCTGATATGAGAGCTCAAACAACAAAGTTTGACATGCAGATACATATTGACAAGATCTATCTATATCTATCTATACATAATCCTTAACCCTCTTCCAAGTATTATTATGATTATTGTATGGTGCCCATATAGTATTAGTATGTGAAGTTAAAAGCAATGATAGTGCAGAGTAAAGGATTGATAGCAAGACTGAAAAAAAAAAAAATGAAAAAAAAATGAAAGTGTTAGAGATAGTAAGATGAGATTCAGAGTGTTAAAAATCAGATTAAACCAATGAAATTTCTAAATACCAATTTTCTTTATAAATACAGTTGACCTTCAATGGCTCGAACACTGATGGCTTGTTTACCATGGCTTATTCAAACTCATTTTTGAGTCTGTACGGAATTTTTCCGATAGCTCAAGAAAACAAATATTGAGGCAAATTTTCTTATTTTAATATGAAATTGTATGTTGTGTGTACTCATTAGAAGCACCTCATCGAGGCAATTCTAATGAGTACACGCAACATACCATTATTTTGTTGAAGATCGAAAACATTTCCATAAATTATTGCCATTTGCTTCCTGATCTGGCACCATGATTAAATCTCATTGGCTCGAACTACCCATCTCTCGAGCAAATTTCCATGGTCCCAAAGATGTTTGAGCCATTGAAGTTTGACTGTACATTGTCAGGTGTGTCTGTCTGTCTGCAGTCAGTATGACTTTTTTACCATTTAGAATGTTTTTTTAATTTTTTGCTTACATAATTATACATATACTTAGAGCTCCTTATAAGAGAGATAAAACAATAAAGTTTGGCATGCAGGTACTTATAAACAAGATCTCACTAATGATGTTTCTAAATACATGTACCAGATTTCTTCATAAATAACCTGGTCAGGCATGCCCATCTGGCCGTAATAAGTTTGTGAAAATCAAAGTAACTTCTAATATTTGGAACATTTTGATAATTTTTGTCATGAAGATACATACTGACATAAAATAACAAAAGAAATTGTAAAATGCAGGATTTCTTTATAGATAGCCTTGCCGAGGTGTGTCTGCCTGTCCGTGATCAGTTTGTCAAATGTGGATATAGTTAATGTGTACTAATCATTACAGGTTTTTAGGGCTCCAGATTGGGGAAAAACATTAAAGGGTCTTAGGGCTCCAGAAAGGGAGATAAAACAATAAAGTTTGACATGCAGCAAAAAATTTAAAAGGTCTGACCAACAAAATGATTAAATCCAGATTTCTTTATAAATAGCCTAGCCAAGACATGTCCATCCATCTGAAATCTCTATAATTTTTAAATGCTTGGAGTATTTTGATAATGTTTGGCACACAGACACATATTGACAAGACCTAACCAATGAAATTGTGAAATGCAACTGGATATAATCAATATGTACTACTCATAAAAACATAGAAGTATTCAGGGGTCCAGATAAGTGAGAAAAAACATTTAAGGTCCTTAGAACTCTGGATCAATGAAGTTTGGCATGTAGATATATATTGGCAAGGTCTAACCAATGAAATTTCTAAATACCAGATTTCTTTATAAATAGCCTTGTCAGGAAGGACAGAGGGCTTGTAGTAGTAGTTATGCAGTTTGTGAAAATCCTTTTAACTTTTTAACTGCTTGGAATATTTTGATAACTTTTTTCATGGACTGAGCTACATACTGACAAGACCTGAAAAATGAAATTATCATGTGCAACCGTATATAATAAATGTGTACTCATGAAAAAAAAGAAAGAAAAACCATTAAAAGTTCTTAGAGCTACTGATAAGAGAGATAAAACAATTAAGTTTGACATTCAGATACATATTAATGAGATCTAACCAATGAAACTTTTGAATACCAGATTTCTTTATAAATAGCCTTATTGGAAGTGTCCATCCGTCTGTAATAAGCTTGATAAAAATCGTTATAACTTTTTACCTGCTTGGAATATTTGATAATTTTTGGCATGCAGATACATATTAACAAGACCTAATCAATGAAATTGTCAACTGCAACCTAGATCTTACCAATGAAATATTTAAATACCAGGGCCCAGGTGTTCAAAGCGTCGTTAGCTTAACGAGCTCGTTAAGGGTCATTTCATTAACTGTTATAGCAGATTCAATATACAATATTCTGATATTTTTTGCTGAAAAAATGTGAGTAGCTTTTGCACTGCAAAAGCTACTCACATTATTTTAGCAAAAAATTTCAGCATATTTGCGTATCACTCGATGTAAATTTTAACGAACCGTTAACTAACGACATTGTTAGCTTTGAACAACTGGGTCCAGGTTGCACAACCCACAGTCATTTGAAAGGAGGACCTACGAAGAGTGTCCTATAATCAACATGTTCGGCAATCCGTCCATCCGTAATCAGTTTGTAAAAATCGCTATAACTTTTAAACCCTTTAGAATATTTTGATAATATTTGGCATGCAGATACACCTTACTAATGCAATTGTCAAATGCTTGATTACTTTATAAATAGCTTCACCGAGGTATGTCTGTCCATCCGTAATCAGTTTCTTAAAATTGTTTTTGACTTTTAAACTTCTTGGAATATTTTGATACTGTTCGGCATGCAGATAGATACTGACATAATACAGTCGAATCTCAATGGCTCAAACATCTTTGGGACCATGGAAATTCGTTCGAGACATGGGTAGTTCGAACCACTGAGGGTTAATCATGGCACCAGGAAGCAAATAGTGATAATTTTAGGGAAATCTTTTCGATTTTCTACACAACATATAATTCCATGATAAAATAAGAAAAAATCTCCAAATATTTGTTTTCTTGAGCCATTGGAAGAATTTTGTAGGGACTGAAAAAAGAGTTCGAATCATCCACGGTAAACGAGCCATCCGTGTTCGAGCCATTGAGGTTATACTGTATAACCAAAGAAATTGTAAAATGCAAGATTTGTTTATAGATAGCCTTGCTTATGTGTGTCCGTCTGTCCATAATCAGTTTGTGAAAATTGCTTTAACTTTGAAGACTTTGAATGTTTTGATAATTTTTGACATGCAGATACATATTGACAAGACACAAAAAATGAAATTGTCAAATACCAGATTTTTTTTTATAAATAGTTATAAATAGCCTTGCTGTGGCAAAAAAATATGAAAACATGATAATGGCCATGGCGTTTAAACTATTGGGTCTTAAAATAGCCTCACCAAGGCAAAATTGTGAAAATATGAAACTGAAAACCATGTTACTACTAACATTCAATTACAACACCATGCTGTTAGGGTTAACTTTATATACAATCCTGTGTCATTCCTTCACCTTTAATGACCTATCACCCATGGTTAGAATTAGTAAATGGGTTAAATCGTGTCAATGAGTTTTTAGTGGTCATGCATGCACCTTAGTGTAAATTGATTATTACTATTAATCATTATAATTCATCATGTTTAGGGCCGCTGAATTCATCATGGGATATCAATCCATCCTTATCCCTGTCCTCATGAGCAAAAATGTTATCAACAATCTCCTTATGCTGATTTGAATTGGGATCAACCTTTTCTCCATGTTCTGCTGCTTGTTTAATTAGGTATTCAGTTACCTGAAAAAATTTAAACATGGATTTTCATGATAGGAACGATTTTTTACCCTGAAAATGTAAACATGGATTATTACTATGGCAATGAATTTTTACCTGAAAAATGTGAACAGGATTTTTATAGAAGGAATGAATTTTTACCTGTAAAAATGTAAACATGGATTTTTGCTATAGGAATGGATTTTTACCTGAAATATGTTAGTGGTATTTATAAAAAAATCAAAAAAAAATCAAGAACTGTTTACCTGAAACGCATTGATTTTTATTATAGGAATGGGCTTTTACCTGAAAAAATTATAACAGATTTTTATTGTATGGGTTCATTTTCTTTTTCCTGTATACTTAAAGAGACTAGGTACACATGGTACATGGCATTTTTTTTTTTTTTTTTTTTTTTTTGCAATTTTTGCTATGGGAGACAACTTTTGTAACTTCCTGTTTGCTTTACCTGATGCTAAGCCCCTTCTGAAAAGTGGTCTATTTCCGGGGATCTACTCTCTAAGGCATACATGCAATAGCTCACACTGTGAGATAAAATCTCAGAATTTTGCCCATCTGGAAGGCAAATTCCCATAAGTAATTCAAACTTCACAGAATTTTCAGACCATTTTACCAGGTTTTACATAGAAATAAGCATAAATCACACACTGTTGCGGTTTTCACAAGCTTCTAATATGAAAAAAAACAAACAAAGACTTCAGACTATCTTGTGTGAGCCCCAAAGTGATGTTTAAGAAAATCTCACAGAATTTTGTCAAATCTCAAAAAACATTTTTGTCTTATCTCACAGATTTTAGTCCAAAGCTTATAGCATACATATGTATGCTAAGGAAAGAATCCCGGGGGTCTACTCTATATGGAAAGAATTTGCTCTCAGAGGAAGCAAACTCTGTCCATATAGAGTAGACTCCTTTAAAACTTACTTGCACAGTCCTCAGAGGCTTTTATAGCAAACTAGGGACAACTAAATTTTATTTGGAAATAGTATTTTAAGATAAAAAAAAAAGGTTATATCAAAAATTAGGTCCAGTATAAACCTTTAAATTGGTTGGCTTTAATAGTAAAATGTTAACCCTTGTCATGCTGAATAAATTAAGAGACCACACCCACTTCTAATTTTCAGCCAGTCAGATTATTTGATACTGATTGTTGATATAAATTTGCATACTTAATGGCAAACAGTGCAGATCCAGATCAGTTGGCTTCTTCAGAAGCCAACTGATCTGGATCTACACTGTTTGCAAAGGCAGGGTATATCCAGGTTCAGCAGGACAAGGGTTAATATTATAAAATACTGAAAACCTCAGGAAATAACAACAACAACAATTCTAGAGAGCTATTTACATTCCACATAATAAAACTATAAAAAGGGAGGAAAATAAGAGAGAAACAAGGCAAAAAGAAACTCTATTAAATAACTAAAGGTTGCAGCTGGGTATAGAACTCGCGAAATCTGTCTTAACTGCCACCGGGTTTCGCTTAAGCACTAATCTTAAAAACAGAAGTTGTAAAGAATGCTGTATGCTTTGGTATCCAATTTGTGTGTTTCTAAGTTTAAACATAACATATGCCCCAATCACGTACCGTAAGTATTTGAGCAGATAGGCCTGAGCAAAAAGTGTAGACCCACATCAGATGCTGCCGAACGCGGTGTCTGATCAGGTTTACACTGTTTAGCACTCATTCAACAGTTTTTAGACATCTCAGTCAGTACTTAAATGGACATAAATCGAGCTTTAGACTACAGTATTGAAAGGAATTTGTGTATGAAACTATATTACCACTTTTCGAAATATATGTAGTCAAGTTACAGCCCGTTTTGAGCATTTTAAAGAAAACAGCATTCGACATATGCTCGGAAATTCTGAGGCCCTCCCAGCGGCAATGGAGGTATTTGTTCCCTTGTTCCTCTTGAAGAAATGGTTCTGTTCCCTTGTTCACCAAAAACAAATATCTTGATTTCTATGTTCCCTCTTCCCCAAGAGTGTCTGTGCTCTTCTATTCCCCTTATTTTTAGCTTTTTATCCCCTGAAAAAAATTGCCCTTTTTCCCCTGTTCCTCAAATCCCCTGGAAAGGCCTCAGGTTAATGCAAAGACACTAACAATGTTAACAGCCTACATCATCAACTGCAACATGATGATATGTAAATAACTGTGACAGTATCATTTGTTCAGATTTATGGCAAAAATTGCAAAAAGTGCAAATTGCACCAAATTCTCACTACATGTACTGAACCTTCGACATCATTCGGAAAGACGTTTTTTGCTTGGTGTTTTATTTTAAACTCAAATATTTTGTTCTCATTGACCATATCTTATCAGAAACCATTTGTCTTTTCTGTTTCTGTGTTTTGTTCTCAAATATTTACTCTAAAATTAAATTTACAGCCATAAGTTGGTCTGGCCTATGCAATTTCTATAGTAAAGTGATTTTTTTGGAATTTTTGTCTTATAAAAAATATTTTTTTGCTTTTCTTTGCTAAGTTTGAATAGATGTTTCACAACAATATTGTGAAAAATTTCAGAAAAATTGAACAAGCGGAACTTGTTGAAAACCTGCCCCCAAGTTACCTACCCTACAGACTTTTGCATAATTTGCATTCACTTTTTACTATGAGAAAAGGTTGAAATATTTCATTTTTTAAAAACCAATAACTAGAATAAAACTTTTTATGCATAGGTAGTTACAACAAATGGTTTTGCATTAAATCATGACAAAAGTTTGCAAATTTACTTCTTCTGTGTAAAGCGCCAAGCAAAAAAAGACTTTCTGAAAGATGTCGAAAGCACAGTAAGTGCACCAAACAAGTGCATTTTAGTGCTGTCTTAAAACAATCAAAGCACTGACAGCACTGTCAATTGTCTCTGAGTGTAGACTGGGGACTTAAGACTGATTCATTTAACCCTTAACTTCTGCAATCTGTGTCGTCTGATCTGGTCTGCACTGTTTGCCAATGTCCCAGTCCAGGTTTTACAGATAAACTCCTTTATCAATTCAGTTTATTACATGTATATGTAATGCTTACACTGTGTATTCGGACAGATGGGTCTGCACAAACA
Source organism: Anodontia alba (assembly GCA_964016985.1). Lineage (NCBI taxonomy): Eukaryota > Metazoa > Mollusca > Bivalvia > Lucinida > Lucinidae > Anodontia > Anodontia alba. Next base: position 9,941,322 of record OZ024837.1, read on the forward strand.
GTGTAGACCCAGATCAGATGCCACAAAACGTGGCATCTGATCAGGGTCAACACTGCTTGCCACTCATCCAGCAATTTTAAACACGTTTACGGGTAGTAAAATGGAAAATGGATGATAAAAAGTAAAGAGTGCAAATATTTAGCGAAAATAGGGAATCCATAAGTTATAAAATTTATCCAAAATTTCCCATGAAAATGAAATTCTGAGTAAAAAGGGGGGCACCTTCAGTGGGGTTGGAAGGACTCCCCACGAATACCCTCTATACGCTTCAGCATTCTTTACAACTGTGGGAATGAAACACTTATAGGAAAACCCTCACTAAGGGTAGAAGAAAACCCTCTCCATATTCGGAATGTTACCTCCTCTCTTGTTAATTTTAAATCCTTGTCAGTGTCGATAAGTTCAAACACATTTGGTGGTATATACCCGTCAGCAATTTGAATGCATAGCATTTCAAAAATTAGGGTAGCATTTGGTGGTATAATGCCTCCTTAAAAACAAAAAAAAAAGGATGGGAAAATGAACGAAAGAATAAAAACTAAAGAAGGAAGAATTGAAGAAACTAAACAAAACTGGTCACATCATGAAAACATGCCTATATAATTTTTACCCCCTTAAACCCCACTTTTGTATAGTAAAACTGGGGTTCACAGGGGTATACATTATTTTTCTTATTTCTGATCAAAAACATAGATTGTGGGTACTCGTTAGAACTGCCTCACCGAGGCGGTTTTAACAAGTACCCACAATCTATGTTTTAAGCAGAAATATGGAAAATATCGGAGTTTTTGTATCTGAAAATGTTCAGTTTTTGAAGGTGAAATTTTCTATATATTTGAATAGGCGTGTTTTTGTAATGTATTCCGGTTATATGCTTTGTTGATATTATACTACCTGTTCATTTTATTTCTATTTCTTAGCAGGTACTGGTTAAAATTTTCAGCAGATGACATTTCGAATTTTTTCTTATTTTTCCCAAAAAGCAGGATTTAAGATTTCATGCAAATTGTCTCCTCCACTAGAGACAATTTGCATGAAATATCAAATCATGTTTTCTTGGGAAAATAAGAAAAAAACATCAATTTGTTGTCTGTTGAAAAATTCTTTTCTGATAAACAGATCATCATGAAAACATGCCTATATAATTTTTACCCCCTTAAACCCCACTTTTATATAGTAAAACTGGGGTTTACAGGAGTATTCATTATTTTTTTCTAAACATAGATTGTGGATTCTCGTTAGAACCACCTTAACAATGCAGTTCCAATGAGTACACAATCAATGTTTTTAGCATAAATATGAAAAATATCAGAGCTCTTTATCTGAAAATTTTCATTTTTTGGAGATAAAATTTTTTATATTTTTGAATAGGCTTGTTTCCGTATTGACGAAAAATACAAATTTTTGTAAGAAAAAGAGGGCCAAGAAACAAATGACTAATTTTGCAAGGTATAAGGAAAGAGAAGTCCTATAGACTCTCAATACCAACAAAGCATATACTTCCACAACAATTTGGACAAAGATTTTGTTGTTTTTTTTTCATGTTGAAATCCGTTCGATTAATTACTGGTGCAAAAGCTGAGGGCAAAAGTAAACTAAATATCGCATTGTTTTGAGTTGCATACAGCGCAAAAAAGAAGTCAAATGCTGACTTCGTACACATTGAATGTGCTTTCACTGAATATATTTTTGGAACAATTTGTAGGTGTTAAATTTATTGTTTTAAATAATTTTTTACACCCCCACCCCCCACTCCCCTACTCCCCCACCCCATAAAAACAGGGACTTGATACACTTGGCAGATTTTTCATTATTTTCCTAAAAGGGAGACAACTTTGATGACTCCCTCTTCGGGTTCGGAACACCAACCCCCTTTTAAAGAGGGATCTAATCTAATAGGAAAGAATTTGCTGCAAGTGGCAGCAAATTCTTTCCTTTTAGAGTAGACCTCTTTTCAGAAGGGAGGCAAAAACAATTTGACAGAGTTACCTACCCTGAGAGTTTAATTATTCTCCTTAAGGTGAATAGACGAACATCCAAAGGAGATCACTCTGGCTACTGTCCTTTCGACATCACTTGAAAATAAGATTTTTGCCTGGTGCATTTTATTTTAAATGAAAATATTTTTTCTGTTTGACATATCTAATCAGAAACCATTTGTCTTTTTTATGTCTGTGCTTTGTTCTCGATTATTTACCCTAAAATTAAAATTTATAGCAAAAAATTGATCTGACCTATGAAATTTTGTATAGTAAAGTGATATTTTTTAAATTTTATCTGAGAAAATATGTTTTCCTTTTGTTTGGTGATTATTTATGTTTCATAGCAATATCATGAAAATTTCAGAAAAAATAGAATAAGTAGAACTTTTTGAAGACCTGCCTTCAAAGTACCTAGCCTACCGATTTCTGCATGATCTCCAGCAATTTTTACCATGGGTTGGGAGGGCAGGGGTGGGATGGGGGGGCGGGGGGAGGGGGGGAAATGGGACCGGAAATAAAAGTATTTCACTTTTTAAACCAATGACTAGAATTAAACTTTTTATGCATACATGTAGGTAGTTACGACAAATGGTTTTGCATTAAATCATGACAAAAGTTTGCAAATTTACTCTCGTATGTAAAGCAGCAGCAACAACAATAACAAAAAACTTCTTTCCGAAAGATGTCCAAAGGAGAGTTGACAATTCTCACCTAATTTCTGAAAGGGTCTAATCTTAAAGGAAATAATTAAGTTCCCTTGGGAGCAAAGTCTTCTATAATGCTTAGCACTCTTGGTAAAAATTTCACCAGACGACATTTTGAAATGTTTTTTTTTTTTTTTTTCCAGAAAATAGGTTTCGACACTTTATGCAAATTGTCTCCTGAGAAGACAATTTGCATAAAGTGTCAATGCCTATTTTCTGGGAAAAATAAGAAAAATATGATCAATCTGCTGAATTTTCCCACAGAATGGTGAAGGTTACGAGCAGTCCCTCTTTGGAATGGATTTATATATAAGAGGATCAAATTTCTTTTCTTCTAGGATGGTTTCCCTTAAAGAAGAATATTTTAAGTTTGAAGCCTTTACCATATTGGATTGTCATTCCCTGTTTTCTGTGGAAAATATCACCTATATTATTCAACTGCTGATTCGTGTCTTCAAAAAATTTAATGCAGACTGGCGTTTGAAATAATAAAACAATCTTTGTCCAAATGTTTTGATCACATATATTACTCCGCATGCTAAATAGATGTAGTCCTCCGCATACAACTTACTTCATCCCTGCTTAAAACCATGTCACCATTCATATCAATCTCCTTAAACACATTAGGAGGAATTTCGCCATCTTCTACGGTTAACAATTCTACTTCAAAATGTAGCGTGGCACCACCGGGTATAGTATCGCCTAGAATAATTTTGTTAAAACAGTTTTTCCAAGGGGGCACACAACGTTGAAACAATGTCGATTCTGCGGTGATTCAATGTCTTGCACATAACGTTTAAACTGTCGCACAAATCTTAGTGTCGATTCAACATTGATTGGACGTCTTGTTCATAACGGTGCAACAATGTCCATTCAATGTTGATTCGGTGTCCTGGCGTTGAATCGACGTTGTTTCAACATTGTTTGCTTGCTGGGTTCTTGATACTCTGGGTAATTTCCCGCATTTTTTTACAAGGGAGGCTATTCCTGTTTGCTTTCCTGCATGGCAAGGCCCTTCTGAAAAAGGATCTATTCTAACCGAAAAGAATTTGTTCCTAAATGCATTCCTTTCAGATAAAATCCTTTTTCTGAGGAGAGACAAACAATTTTGACAGAGTTACCTCGCCTTAAAGTGTATCCAATTCTCTTAACCCATAAAATGCCAAGAAAACCTGCATCTGAAAATGAGGTCTGTTCATGTCGTCTGCTGAATATTCTTGCAAACTTTTCAAACCTATTTCTGCATACAGGCAAACAGTGTGGACCCTGATCAGACTGCTCCTGATCTGGGTCCTCACTGTTTGCAAAATGACTTTTAAAATCACAAGCAGATGACAAAGCAGACGAAAATTGTTGTGATTGGCAATTTAATTGTTAACCCTCTAGTGCCCAACATGAAACTTTATATATATATCACATATAGCGCACATATATATATATATATATATATATATATATATATATATATATATATATATATATATATATATATATATATATATATATATATATATGAGCCGGCGCACGACAAAACCTACCATAACACCTGTGTAACCAGCGAAGACTGATCAGACTGCGTAGATGCGCAGGCTGATCTGAGTCTTCGCCGATCGCACAAATCTTAGTGTCTTAGTGTAGGTTTTGCCCTGTGCGGGGTCAATCATGTTACTAGGTATAGTACACTGATAAAAAATTTAATGAGTATTTATTTCGTTAGGGTCAAGGTCACCGGGAAGGTCAGGTACCATATTTTATACATTGGGCCTTTGAACAATATCAAACCGTAATGTTTATGTTACAGATGTTACCTTGTGTCTGCCCACCTTGATTTCTGGCAAAGCTTATGTAGTGACAAAGATATATAAATGTAAAATTCTGAATAGAATCAAAGATTCGACATGTATCGTATATGATGCAAGACCGACTTCGCCAGTGAAGATGAGGGTGGAGTCTTAGTATGAGCATGTTAGTCCTGATACTTGCAAGCAATTGCTTTTAAATCTTGTGTATATCATATCTAAATAGGCTTAGATAAAACTGTGATTCGGTGGAAACATTCAGGATACTTATTTCTAAAAGAGACTAAATTAAGAGCACTCCTTCCCCGTTGAATAAAAGCCAGGATTGGTTACTTCAACGTATTATACAGATACAGATACAGAGGGTTAAAATATTTCAGGGCGACATGCATTTGTTAAACATCAATGTACGCCTGTATTTTCAGGTGAAAAACGAATTTCAGTCATACTGAGAAGTTAGAAGGCATGATATGGACGGGCCATATAGTTGCAATGAAAAGTCGCATTTATTGAGCTAATCATCGCTAAGCAAGATGCTTTACAAGACAGCAAACTTGTCATTATCACATAGTGGCTTAAATTCCCAACATTCAGCATGAACTATCTCGCGATGTAGATGGTCTACATGCATGCAAATGTGATAAATCAGTTATACCATGGTTGTGCGCATGTACGTGCGATAATGCACTCGCTCACGCTCGTGCATTATCGCATCGTACATGCGCACGAACCATGGTATAACTAAGACTTAATCAACTAATTTCGTATTAGCTGAGTTATAGGTCCGTGGTCAGCTGCCGACCAACACGAAATTACTTGATTCATTACATTATATTATTAATTAAATACATTTATTGCATTAAAAGCAGTACACTAGTGTCGCACGTTATTAACAGCCGTGCATTAACCGGCGAAAAGCCGTGTATCAACAATGCAATTCACGCGCCGTTAATGCACGGCTACACAACTTTCAATATGATCGTACCGGGGCCACAGATTTGCTGCATATCGGTGAGAAGACGAAACAAAATAGTGCAAGAAATAATGCGAAATGTAGCAAATGTTTTCAGTTTTTATGCAATTATAGCGATCGAACATGGTTTTTCAATGCATTAACATTCGCCAGGTCCCTATGGAGGTGTTGAAAACCGCGGCCTCCGGCCTCGGTTTTCAACACCTCCCTCGGGACCTGGCGAATGTAAATGCATGAAAAACTATGTTTGATCCCTATAGTAATATAGTACATGTATGACAAAAACGATCCACATCATATCAACCACGAACTCAGCCAATACAGAGGAACTCGGCCAGTATAGCCTGACCTCGGCCAATACGAGTCTTATTGGCCGTGTTCTGGACAGTTGGCCGAATGTCTCTGTATTGGTTGAGTTTGTGTTAAGAGCTGAAATGACATTAGATCAAAAGTTATTTAATAAAATTGTCATTAAGAAATCTCGTATTGTCCCAGTTACAGCCCTCAGTCTGCTGTATTGCCTTCGGTCTTCGTTCTAGGGTCAATACAGATGACAACGGATCTAGGGTCTATAATGAGTCTTGGTGAATCTGCTCCTTTACGGAATATCAATTACCTGCCCCATTTTCTCCATAACCTAGGTGTGGTGGGATGATTAATTTTCTCTTCTCCCCAGGGCACATGTCCAGTAATCCCTCCTCCCAGCCTCGGATCACCTGACCAATACCCATTTGGAATTGGAATGGCTCGTTTCTTTCATAACTGGAAAATACAATTAGAATACAGTCAATCCTCTTTATATCGACACTCGATACAACGACAAAATTCGTTATAATGGTAATTTGTGTGGCACGAGACCTTCGCTCAAGAGGTGACATTTAATCCGAATATTGAATCTACTCGTAATACTTCAAGAAGCATATGTTTTGTATGTTTGTTAGAATTCGAAAAAGTTGTGTCCCTTCTACCAAGTGCATCGAGTCCTCTAAAGGGCAACTGATACAAATTCAAGGGAAACAACTCTGTCGAATAGTTTCTGCTCCCTTCTTAAAAGGGGCCACTCCAAAAGGAAACAATCTGCGACTTGGGGCGCAGGAAAGCAAACCGGAAGTCATAAGAGTAATCTTCCTTGTAAACACGACAAATGTACGGTCTATCCTGTCCTTTTAAATAAAGGCGTAACTATGAGACAGAAAGACGGTTAGTAAGATAAGGTCACTAATACTATTCCTGTTTTGATAAGCGTGAGAAAAAGGAAGACTTTTATCAAATTTGATAAATCATTACAACTATCACTCATTCTGCTAAAGTTTACGATAAAACAACAGGATTGTACAGGATCGTCAGTGAAATAACAGCCATATCTAGGCAGAGGAATAAAAGGAACCTAATCGCATAGTACGAACAACGTAGGTCCGAATCGGCCTATGTTAAAGACTTATTTACCAGATTCCAGGCCCTAATCCTAAAGATTCCGTAGGATCCCAGAACTGAGTATGCGTTATACAGATACCCTGATCAGCCAGCCTGGATGCAAGGATCTTTTGTTTTCGTATTTATGCTATAAAGTATATTTTTTTTTTTAGCTAGGATGATATGTGAAAATATGAGAAAAATGCCATCTGAACAGGGTCTGAAGGCCCAGATCACGATGTGCATCCGCACAGTCCCTGTCCGCCTACGGAGTCATTTGATTCTACTGAATATAAAGACACAGATGAGCCTGTGCAGATACCGAGACCCCATATGACGGGTTTCAGTGAAAAAAAATCAATACATTTTACCTGAAAAAAAAACAAAACAAAAAAAAAACAACCCGCAATAGTCGTATTTTTTTTATTTTTTTTTTTAGATACGTGTGTGTACCATTCTCTGTGCAAATTTAGCAGACGACAAATAGATGATATGTTTTTATTATTTTTTCCCCAGAAAATAGGCTTTGGCATTTCATGACAACTGTCTCTAAAGAAGGCAATTTGCACGAAATATCAAGCCTATTTTCTGGGGAAAATAAGGGAGAAAAAAAACAAACAAACAAAAAAAACTTCAAAATGTTGTCTGCTGATTTTTTTATCCAGCATGCTAAGCGTTACGCAACATGTGGCACATAATTGTTCCTTTATTATCACATTATTTCCATTGTCTGTGAAACAGAATATTCATAATTCATATACCACATTATTCGGACAGACAGGCCTGAGCAAACAGTGTAGACCCTAATCAGACGCCGCAAAATGCGGCGTCTGATCAGGAGCTACACTGTTTGCCACTCATCCAGCAGTATATATACATGAGACTTTATTATTACACGTTCTGGTAGTATCAAAGCACTGATAGCACTGAAGGTTCGATTGTGTCTGAGTGTAGGCTTGCAAAAGGGTCCTGAGCGATGACTTATGATCGTTTCATTTGACATTTAACTTCCTATAATGTAAGCAAACAACTCAGACCCTGATCAGACGCCACATCCTGTGGCGTCTGATCAGGGTCTGTATTGTTTGCCAATGTCCCAGTCCAGGTTTTACAGGTAACTCTTTATCGAAAGCACTCCGACGTCATAGTGACAAGAATAGCGCGGCTATAAATAACTTTTACCCGGATTTCGTCTCACGCGCGATTTGTTTATATTGTTCATTGATAATTACGTGGACCTTAAGGAAATTTTGGCGTTTGTTTTGTAAACAATCGACCCAAAAATCGACTTCACATCAACAGATAGTAAAATGAACTTGCTCGAAGTTTAGGACAATTATAGTAATGAATTAAGATGTTTGAATATGTTAGGTAAATTGGACACTTCAATATTTATATGCGACCCATGATATAGTTGAACAGAATGCAAATAGTCAATGTTGCCCAACACACAATTGGCCCATAACGTCAACGGAGACCAACTTGAAGACCAGCATTTTGACCAACTGTTTTTTTTTTAAAAGAATGCAAATAGTCAATGTTGCCCAACACAAAATTGACCCTTAGCGTCAACGGAGACCAAGACCAGCATTTTGACCAACTGGCTTTTTGAAAAGAATGCAAATAGTCAATGTTGCCCAACACAAAATTGGCCCTTAGCGTCAACGGAGACCAAGACCAGCATTTTGACCAACTGGCTTTTAGAAAAGAATGCAAATAGTCAATGGTGCCCAACAAAAAAAATGACCCTTAACGTCAGCGGAGACCAAGACCAGCAGTTTGACCAACTGGCTTTTTCATATTTTCTTCCTGTTCAACGTCTTATTATGTTTAGTGGTTCCTCTCTGGCTTTCTGTCTGATCACCTCAATGGGGAAGAGACAGCTGATTGCTTTGCTTTTCGTTGTTTTGTTATCAGGGGCGGATTCAGGTAGGGGAGTAAGTCCCGGAGGGTGGTGTGTGTGTGTGTTTGGGGGGGGGGGGGGGGGGAGGGTTCAGTGGAACCCCCTTTGACTCAAAATTCATTTTCATGGGAAATTTTGGAGAAATTTGATAAATTTGGGATACCGTTTTCAGTGTTAGAAATTAACTTTTTTTATAAGTAGCAAGTAGTTGCTACCTGGTCTGAAAGTAGGTAGCAAAATGCATCTACATGGCAGCAAAAGATGTTGCCCCCTTGTCATGGGTTAAACCTTCACAAGCTAAGCATATTTAGCAGACAGCATTTTCAAAGTATTTTTCTACTTCAGCGAAAATCAGGATTGACATACATGTGAACTGTCTGCTTAGCAGACAATTCACATGAAACAACAAGCCTAATTTGCACTGAGGACATTCACAACACAAAGTTGATAGTGTTCAGGGCACTATACCAGGTAGCAACTTTTTGCTACCAACAGTTTTACCAGGTAGCAAACTGAATTTTCAGGTAGCAAATTTGCTACTTGCTACTGTTAATTTCGAACCCTGGTTTTTATCCTGAATATTCACATTCCTCACACTTTATCATATACTTCTCTTCAAAAAGTCCATCTAACTACCTATAAATATGGGTAAAATTGCTGGATGAGTGGCAAACAGTGTAGACCCTGATCAGACGCCACGTTCTGCGGCGTCTGATCTGAGTCTACACTGTTTGCACAGGCCTGTCTTTTCGAATACGTAATCAAATCGAACCCCTCAGAAGTCATCCCAGATCCGACCCTGTGTTACGAATATGCTATCAGTCTTAATTAGTTTTCTCGTAGGTATACTATTTTCTTTGTTTGTGGCACTTCCTAGACATCTTCTATACTTCTTTGATCTTTTATATTTTATGGATTGCTCCAGGGCCTTATACATGACTGCTTAAGGCCTTATACACGTATTCAATATTAAGTATTAACCGTCTAATAGCCGGTGTCATTTTGCTTTTGATATGTTATACCTACGACGTTTGTCCTTAGAGTATTTGAAAAAAAAAAAAAAAAAAAAAAAATGGTGTGAAATTTAAATTATTTAGTCGAAAGTCTCTTCCCTTCTTGCGGGTGTGAGAAATAGATTCTTACTTTAAGTAATACTCATTGAGAGGAGGAGGTGGTTGGGTGAGGCAACGGTGTCGTGTATCTTACGTCACCAGAGCGTCCAAATGAGATTGGCTTACAGTTGGGCAAGCCCAGCTATCTTGCAGCAGGTAAGGGTAGAGGGGTGGGGGGGGGGATGATTTTATTTCTTCTGTTTTTTCACTTTCATTCATTTTCCTCTTTCTCCCCTGTCCCTTTCTTTCATCTCCACTTCTATCTCTCTCCTCCCTTTCTCTGGGAGACGACACAAAATGACCCACAAGGGTTGATGTGTCGTTAAACCCCAACACAATCAATCATTGAGAGCAATGGACACGCTCACACAACTGAAAACAGCTGAAGTATCTAGGTTCTGGGCCAGGCTAGCTAGTTTCGGCCAAGCAGGCCTCATCAATGATTCTGAGATGATTTTTCCAAAAAATCCAGGAATGAGCTAAATAATCATAATCATAAAAATCAGGGCCCAGTTGTTCAAAGCTAACGATGTCGTTAGTTAACGATTTGTTAAAATTTTAATCGAGTGATACGCAAATATGCTGAAATTTTTTGCTGAAAAAATGTGAGTATTTGCAGTGCAAAAGCTACTCACATTTTTTCAGCAAAAAATATCAAAATACTGTATATTGAATCCGCTAAAACAGTTAACGAAATGACCCTTAACGAGCTCGTTAAGCTAACGACGCTTTGAACAACTGGGCCCAGAAAATATAAACTACACTATAATGAAGTTCGAGGAGACGTTTTACGGCCGCCATACGTTTGTAACACATTTTAGGACAAGCACTTCAGATTTCTGCGATGACATGGAGCAGATCTAGAGTTTTGGAAATGGGGGGATGGGATCAAGGTTCCATTTGGGGAACTGAACAAATTTCCTCACTAGAATGTTAATTGAAATCGTACGGGCGGAGGTTCAATTAAAACTCTTGAATCCCTCTGGATTCGTCAATGTTTACGTCACGTCTCTGTCTCTGTCTCTGTCTCTCTCTCTCTATTAGGAGAATAGATATACGTTCAAATAAATAAAGATATAAATGAATACAACAATAGTGACACAAAAAAACGTTTTTTTTCGATGACAGAAACGGCTCAATTTAAAAGACAGGTAAAGCTAGATTAGACAAGACTTGACCCAAGATCTAGTCTCTTATACCACATGCGGGCATTTGCGTAGTCTGATCAGGGACTTTGTCGCCCTTTTACAGAATCTATGCATACTGTAAAATATACCGACAGACAGAGAAGGCCCTGATCAGACTGTGCCGACGCGCAGGCCGCTCTGGGTCTTAGCTGTTCGCAAATGGAATAAGGGCCATTTTCTTGCAATTTGCACCCTAATACATCAACAAACAACATTTCTGACAGATGAAGAAACCACACGCCCGCAGGCAGCTTTGCGTACACCGTTCAAATATGACATATACACGTGGCATGATGTTCTATATGTTAGTTTTTTTTGTTGTTTTTTTTTTTTTTTTCGTTTTTTGTGTGATCAGGACTTTTTCTGTGCGTTCATTAAGGGAAACCTATAATCTTCTGAAAAGGAACCATCACGAAAACATACCTATATAATTTTGACTCCCTTAAACCCCGCTTTTATATAGAAAAACTGGGGTTTACAGGGGTATACATTATTTTTCTTATTTCTGCTCAAAAACATAGATTGTGGTACTCGTTAGAACCGCCTCACCAAGGCGGTTCTAACGAGTACCCACAATCTATGTTTTAACCAGAAATATGAAAAAATATCGGAGTTTTTTTTATCTGAATAATTTCAGTTTTTGGAGGTGAAAATTTTCTATTTATTTGAATAGGCTTGTTTTCGTAATGCGAATTTACTCCCTCCTTCAGGGTTCTACTTTATAAGAAAAAAAATTGTTCCTTCTGAAAAGAGTATTACTCTATAAGGAATAAATTTGCTCCCAGAGAGAGCAATTTCATTTCCTTCATAGTAGACCCCTTTTTAAAAGGAGACAAGAATAGTTTTAACAGAGCTACCCAGAAGGAGCAAAGTCTTTCCTTACAGAATAGACCCCTTTTCAGAAGGGGATTGTAGTGCAGGGAAGCAAGTAGGAAATCCCGTCTAGAAATAGCGGAGAACCGCCATGTATATTCATTTCCCTTAATAAGATAATGATAATAATAATAATAATAATAATAAATACAATTTCATTAACTGCACTTGTACACACCATCTCAGGAGCATGTCTGTGTTAAAATCGATCTTAAAATGTATGTGTGACCTGCAGGGATCCATACCGCCCGAGCACTCACGCTGCAATATCACAGTCTACCATTTTTAAATCAAAATGAATCTGTGAGCAAACAGCGAATACCTAATTAGTTTGTAATGACGCAGAGGCTGGCATGAGTGTACACATCACGAAAACATACCTATATAATTTAGACCCCCTTAAACCCTACTTTTATATAGTAAAACTGGGGTTTACAGGGGTATACATAATTTTTCTTATTTCTGCTCAAAAACATAGATTGTGGGTACTCGTTAGAACCGCCGAGGCGGTTCTAACGAGTACCCACAATCTATGTTTTTGAGCAGAAACATGAAAAAATATCAGATATTTTTAATCTGAAAATTTTCTTTTTTTGGTGGTAAAATTTTCAGTATATTTGAATAGACATGTTTTCGTAATGACAAGTAATGTCTCAAGCGTTATAAAGGCTGATCTATTTTCTGCTTTAAGTTGACCAGATGTTACACGTTATATTCTTTTTCAATCTGTTCGATATTAACTTTTTATTCACATAATTGTAGCATTCATTTCATTCTATAATTATAAATACAACTCGCAGTGTGACAGCTTATTTTAAATGCAAAAATTTCAGCAGACGGCGTTTTTGAAATATTTTTCTTTTTTCTCTCGTTTTTTTTTTTTTTTTTCCCAGAAAACAAAATCTAACGTTTCATACAAATTGTCTCGCATGAAACGTCAAACATTGTTTTCTTTGAAAAACAAGAAAAACATAAGCAATGTAGTTGGCTGAATCTGTCCGGAGAGTGCTAAGGGTTAATACGCGGCGTCTGATCAATAACAATTTCTCATACGGCCAGAAAACATGTTTCCATAAGAAAAGGTGTTTCCCATTTTTTACAGACAGCTGATCACGGCTTATAGAACGCTTCACTATATCTGAGGTTGAGTAGCTAAAACATCGCATTCAAAAATAGTTTGTTAACCTTAACCGCACATTGACCCACCCAAATACATCTCACACATTATTTTTACTTGCCTGCAAGAGTCACTGGTGCGTACATAAACTTCACTTGAGGAATTCGTGCATTGCTTAAAGTGCTTTATATAGCACATCAAATTATGGGTTTCAGGAAAAAAAAAAAAAAAAAAAGCAACCAATGCATGTAAAATTTTTGGCGGTGTGGAGCTGAAATTAATGTCCTACCTAGAGTGGAATTCTTCCTGGAATAGACTTTAGTTGGGGACTGGGAAAGGTAGCTCAGCAGATTTAGCATTGCATGCCGAGAGTTTGCTATATAGTCAACCCTCTTTATACCGACATTCGATACAACGATAAAAATCGCTATAATGATTACTTTAGAGGAACGAATTGCTCTTAAGATGACAGTTTATCAGAACTTATGCAAGAATATTGTATTTAATAAGTATTTCAAGAAATATGTTTTGGATATTTATTAGAATCGCCTCAGTGAGGCGATTCTAACAAATATACCTAAACATATGTTCTGTGAGGAAATAAGAATCAAACATGGCATTTTTAACATTCTGCTAATGAAGGATTTTTACAACAGCAAATCTATGTTTATGCCACCACCTTTGGAAACAAATGCTGTCACTGTAGTAATTGAGGTATCCAAGAAAGACAGCAACCACGAAAAACAGTCCTCTACAAAATATCAGAAGACAAGTGGAAAAAGGTTTCAGAGAAAGCCAGGACACAGCATCTCCTACAAGACTGCATGTGCGCCCAGATCACCCGGCGCATGCGCACTTGCTGATCAGAGTGCTGCCCGCCTGACGACGCTTTGGATCCTTGGGTATTCACAGGGTGTCATTCGAAGATTCCGAACAGGCTGCACGGATGCGCATTCTGATCTCTATTCGTTAGGGGCGTATGCAATATTGTGGGATGTAGTGCCCGGCTCAAACAATTAATAATACGTCATCGAAAATGATCCGATACGGTTGAGTCGCCATAGGAGACAATTCGCATAGAACGCCAACCCCTATTTTCTTGGAAGAATAAGAAAATATTCGTTCGTCTCCGTCTGCTAAATTCGCCCAGAGAGTGCTAAGCTTTTTAACATATATAACTAAAAATATCAAAATCGGTTTAGACGCACCATGTGCACGGTTAATTCGGATATTCTTGTTTTTGTAGATTAACATTTAGCACTCCGGGTAAAATTTTCAGCAGACGACATTTTGAAATATTTTTCTTATTTTCCCCAGAAAACAGGATTAGACTTTTCATGCAAATTGTCTCCAATGGAGACAATTTGCATGAAATATCAAATAATGTTTTCTGGGAAAAATAAGAAACGTATCACCGATTTGTCGTCTGCCGAATATGCCCAGAGAGCAGTAAAGGTTAAAAGAGCTATACATCTTAAGCAAATATAGACCCAGCGATGATTCAGACCAGCCTGCGCATCAGCGCAGTCTGGTATGAGTGAAGATACCTTGGATACTTAACAATCCAAAGAGCTCAAAAAGAAGACCTTGATCAGACTTAGGGGATACGCAGACTATTCTTAGTCTTCGCTGAGAGCACGTGCCCAAATGTACATTTTCTCAAGTTGCGACTTTAATAAAAGGATTTTAAAAAGACGCAAGAGCTCAGCTGATAGGGACTGAACATACTTGGAAGGTTTACTGCCATTTTATACAAGAGAGATAACTTTTGTGGTTTCCTATTTGTCTTCCTACACACCAAAACCCCGTTCTGAAAAGGGGTATACTCTAAAGGGAAAGAATTTGCTCCCAGTGGAAGCAAATTCTTTCCTTTTAGAGTAGACCCCTTTTGATTTTGGGAGCAAATTCTTTCCTTTTAGAGTAGACTCCTTTTGATTTTGAGAGCAAATTCTTTCCTTTTAGAGCAATTTTTTTTACTTTTTAAGTAGACTTCGGAGCAAATTCTTTCCTTTTAGTGTGGATCTATTTTCACCTTGGGAGCAAATTCTTTCTTTTTAAAGCATATTCTTTCCTTTTACACACGTCCCTTTTTACCTCGGGAGAAAATTCTTTTCTTTTACAGCAAATTCTTTCCTTTTTCACCTTTGGAGCAAATTATTTCATTTTAGAGTAAACCCCTTTTCAGAGAAGGAAGGCAAAAACAATTTAAACGAGATTCCTCCCATAAAAGCGTATGTTTTCTTGAAATACCCACAATCTATGTTTTTGAGCAGAAATCAGAAAAATAATGTATACCCCTGTAAACCCCAGTTTTATTAAATAAAAGTGGGGTTTAAGGGGGTCAAAATTATATAGGCATGTTTTCGTGATGTTCTTGAAAACTCGGCTTAATATCATAGTTAGAAAAAAAAGTACCTCATCAAATTCGTCTGAACAGCGCGGGCCCAGATCGATCTGCACAACCCTGCACCAAGATCAGGGTCACTCAGTCTGGTCATATTATGGGATTTACACACTGGGTAAGGTACTATTTTGCTTGCTCATACATATATATAATGCAAAAGTTACCTTGGTAAAATGTCACTTTAAAAAGTGACTTAATAATGGTTAAAATGTAATATATAAGTTGAAAAAAGATTCTGAAAACATGAAAGTACAGCTGCACTGTTTAATACAGAAATATTTATATGACGTTTTAGTAGAAAACTTTCTTAACATATGGTAACCTTACCTTGAATCAAATTGTGTTCCGTTCTCTAAGGTCCCTGTATAATGCATCGTCACTAAATCGTTTTTCTTCGTTTTTCTGGCACATTCTTCTACTTTATGTAGTATCTCAATTTTCATTTCTTCTTCTTGACAAAATACACTTGATAAATAAATTAAAGCTAAAAGTCCTAAGAAGCACTTGGTGCACGCCATGTTTGTAAGAAATTTGTAGTAAGACGGTAAATGTACGAATGGGAATTCTCGGTACTTATCGTAAAGATAAGGAGTTATTCTTCAACGTGGCGATACTAGGCAGTTTACTATTGGCTCTTGCTGTGACAAGGCAATCTGTCGCACCTCGGCTCGCCTGTCAATTTCCGATTATCAACGAAAATTGTCGATTGTAAGTTCAGGGATTTTCGGATTATTTTATGTTGATAAAAAGAATTTGACAGCCAGCGTGACCTCCGGCAAGTTGTTTCATTGGATAGAATCTCATCAATGACCTGTTCTTTCCCACGTTCACAATAAAGAATTGAATTGAACAATTATATCTTTGTTTCAAAAGACGTAACAGGCCAATTTATCTAGGCTCGACTCTCTCCTTCTCTCATTCCAGGTAGACTGGTTTCAGTCTGTTGAATTATACACACAAACACACACGCACGTGCGCACAATTTAATGTCCATAGCAAAGAGGCTTATAAAAACTTACAATGTAGGGGATGATCAAGAGAGAGAGACAATGTAGGGGATGATCAAGAGAGAGAGAGAGAGAGAGAGAGAGAGAGAGAGAGAGAGAGAGAGAGAGAGAGAGAGAGTGTGTGTGTGTGTGTGTGTGTGTGTGTGTGTGTGTGTGTGTGTGTGTGTGTGTGTGTGTGTGTGTGTGTGCAGGGGTGGGGGTGGGGGTGAGTCGGTGGTTCAATTGACCCCTCTCCCCATTGATTTAAAAGTTCATTTGGATATTTTTGATAAATTTTGGATACCGTATTTGCCCTAAATATTTGTCACCTTGCTATTTACCGTACACGCATCCTAAAATATCAAAAAGTCCATTTCATAACCTGTCAGCGTGTCTAAAATTGCTAGATGAGTGGCTAATAGTACAGATCAGATAAGGCGTTCTGCGATGCCTTACCTGGGTCTACACTGCTTTCTAAGGTCTGTCTTTCCGATTACGTTGAGTGCGGTAATTAGATAAAATCGCAACCTCATCAGAAATATTGAACCCCTGGATCCGCCCATGCTAAAATAAAGTCAGCAGAGACTGGAACCAGTCTAATACTAGACCTGTCATGACAACATTTTCGGGGACATAAGAACTGCGCATGGCAGACTCGACGACTTGCGCATTGTGTTAAAGAAATGGGCACGTTTCCCAGATAATATCCCAACAAACACACACAACGTCGTTACAACGTCGCTGCAACGTCGTGACGTTGCAGCGACGTATAACGATGTTGTTGCGACGTTGCGTTTGCTGGGATTCAGCTCTTTTGGAGTTTGACATACGAATTGCACATACCCTGTCCAGACCGCGGTATCACGTGAGAAACTGAGCCACATGACGCGCGCTGACCTCTAAGCCTTGCCGAAACGGGATTATGGGGTTTTCCAAGGTAAGCTTTTTAAGTGTGGAATCTTATTTATTTTATATTTTTCATTGTGTATTTATTTTAATCTCTCTTTCTTTTTTTCTCTCTCTCCCTCTCTCTCTATTGTTTATTAGAGACAGAGTTATTTTACAGTTTATTTATTTATCTATTTTGTCTCAGATATGGAATCTCATTTTTTATATATTTTTCATTGTACATATATTTTAGTTTCTCCCTCTCTCTCTCTGTTTATTTGAAACAGGGTTATTATATAATTTATTATCTATGAGGCTGTTCAGTTCTGGCCTGAGTCTTCACAGGGACACATGCGCAATTTTACAGGAAATTATATGTCGTGGCTCATTGACTTTTGGGTAGATTGGTGTTTGGCAAACAGTACAGACCCAGATCAGACGCGGCAGAACAGTTCTGTGGCGTCTGATCAGGGTCTACACTGTTTTACTGGCTTTTCTAGGTACACATATAAATTCTTGAAATTGCTGTGTCCCACTTAATGTGTCGAACAAAGATATACAGTTCACTTTGTGTTCAAACATTATGGTTGTGGATACTCGTTAGAACAACCTTAAGACACATTTTTCTTCCTTCTTTGGCTAGACCCCCCTCTCTTGATCAGTCCCAATATACAGTCCTGATAAGAGAATGCACATCAAAGGCTTATCTTATCTGAAAGATTATGGGGTGATTGTAAGGATGTTAATTCTCCTTAGTTGGGGCTTATTAGGAGTAATTCATATAAATGAGAAGCGTTCAATATGTTTCTTTGGAACCAAATAAATTTGCAAATTACGTATTTTTTTTTTTATTTGTATTTATTTATTTATTTATTTCTTCTTCTTTTTCTTCTTCTTATTATTATTATTATCATTATTTTTTTTATAGATTTTCCAAACTACAAAATTGTTGTTTTTTCTTGCATTGTGAAAAATATATATATATAAATAAACTGAATAGAATATATATTTATTTATTTATTAAAGTAAATAAGAACACTTCACAAACTGAATCCTAATCCAGCTGATGAAGTACTAAATAATAAATCTGATAGGAAATTTAAAAATAATTGTATCCAAAAATGTAAATATTTATAAATCTGATAGGAAATTTAAAAATAATTGTATAAAAAAATGTGAATATTTATTTTCTGCAATTGCACAAACTGAATTTTCTCACAGTTATTTCTATAAATTAGTCTGTATGTTTAGTGAAGATTCAGATCAGCCTGCGCATCTGCACAGTCTGAGCAGTCTTCACCACTGCTTCTTTGTCCAAATAGCACAGACTGATCTGGCTGCAGGATGCGCAGGCTGGTCCAATTCTTCACTGAGGGTACGTGCTGTTTTGAAGTTAATGTGTACCTGCCAAAAACTGTAAAATTCTTTTCCTGTTGCATTTTTATGACGACATGTTTTCCAGTATTTTCAATAATCAATATTAATCATTCTTTACTGAAAGCAGAAGGACATTATCAGTTATTACATATTAACCTGCTGGGCAAGAAAGAAGAATAAAGAATTTTTCTCTTATTTTTCCAGAAAATGGGATTTGACATTTCAAATCTTATTTTACGGGAAAAATAAGAAAAATCTTTTTAATTCGTCGTCTGCTGAACCTGCCCATAACGTGGTAAATGATAGTTCTCAAATGTGCGCAAAAAAAAAAAAAAAAAAAAAAAAAAATGTGCTCCAAAATGATACTTTTCCTGAACAATGGATTTATTACACCCTTTTCATCTTAATCTTCACTGATGCGTGTTGATCCATGCAAAATGTTGAGAAAATTCTGTGCTCTGGTTCAGTCAAGTATTACTCAAGGATGTGCTTATCACAGTTATGTCCAAGTTATTGTCATGAAATATTTCTTATCAGCTAATAATAAATAACTGGCACACTTTAACCTAAGGGGGTATAGCTGTCAAGCAGTATTAACAGAAAACTGCAGAAAACTAAGAGCAGACAGCAATCTAATTTCTTCATGTCTTGGAATTTTAAGGATAAAAGCAATTTTACTGTTCAGCAAATAACCCAAAAGAGGCATTTAGATTCATTTTTTTTTTTTTGTGTGTGTGTGTGTGTGTGTGTGTGTGTGTGTGATTTTTTTTTTTTTTTTTTTTTTTTTTTTTGTTTTACGGCGCCTTCAAGGTTATTTCACTATTTTACGGGTGCAAGGAAATATTATTCGGCAAATAACTCAAAATAACTCAAAGGAGGCATTTAGAGTCCAAAATACGGAATGAAAAGATAATTATCTTTTTTTTTTTTTTGTGGTTTTGGTTTTATGGCCCCTTCAGGATTATTTCACTATTTTAAGGGTAAAAAAAATACTGTTCAGCAAATAAACAAAAGAGGCATTTTGAGTTAAAAAACAGACTGAAAAGATAATTATCTTTTTTTGGTGGTTTCTGGTTTTACAGCCCCTTCAGGATGGTAAAAGCAGTTTTGCTGTTCAGGAAATAACCCTACGAAATTATTTCACTATTTTAAGGGTAAAAAATTACTGTTCAGCAAATAACCCTGAAGAGGCATTTTGAGTCCAGAAACAGAATGAAAAGAAATTTATCCTTTTTTTTTGTGTGGTTTTGGTTTTATGACCCTTTCAAGATTATTTTACTTAGTTCGAGCCGATCATTAATGAGAGGTGGGCGAAACCCGAGGTACCGGAGAAAACCATCTGACCTTCCGTTGCAGAACTTGGTGTCTCACATGTTGCCCGAGCGAGACTCGTACCTACAGCAGTGAGAGACCGAATGATTAAATGTCAGCGTTCTTACCCATTAGGCCACGGGAGTCGGAAAAGATATTATTTGACAGATAGAAATAATATGACATATGCGTTTTAGGATTCTAGATGCCAGTTTGGGATAAAAAAGAATAAGAACATTAAATTCCTTCCTTTTATTAAAGAAGCCAAACAAAAATACATTTTTTCGTTTCCCCGCTCAAAAATAGATTGTAGATGATCAATAAAAATAAAAAGAGAAAAAATAACTTTTTTCCTATAACACAATTATTATCAAGTCATAACTTTTCAAAAAAGAAAAAAAAATGGGGTAAAACTGAAAAATAAATAAGAAAGAAAGAATCTTAATAAGAAAGAAAAAAAAAATGACTATTGGCATTTGTCTTAAAGAAATATTGACTGTTGAAAAGAAAGAAAAATATATATAGTCCGCAGAAAGAAAGTCTTATTTTCTTCAGTCAGTATTCTTTTCCAATGAATAAGACTACAGTAGTAGGGTGCCACCTATACTACTGACTACTTTTTAGGTACATGTGTTAAGCTAAATCCAAAGTTCACTATGAACATCAAGTGCACTAGAAATCAAGATTGAGCTTCAAGTGCACTAGGGTTTGAGCATGAGTTGCACTTCATTGCTCAAAGTTAGTGCTGTCGTTGTGCACTACAAGTGCAACTGGGTTGCACGAGGGTGTCGAGTTTATCTCTGACCTATCTGTACCTACTTACTTACTTACTTGCTTGCCATTGCTTCCTTCTTTACTTATTTTACAGAATCTGCATATTTCGAACAGACAAGAAAGATACACAGTCTATATGATAGTCAATTCAAACAATGTAAAAGATCATTTTTGTAATTACCTTATCACAGAGCCTATAGTGAGTGGGTGAGTCTCGTAAGTTTAACAGACAAAAAAGAAATCCTCTTATTTCAAAGATAAAATTAGCGCTTTGAGATAAAAAAAGCGCCTTTGATTGAAACAAATCTTATTGGCATTCTCATAAAATTCTCATAAGATTTTTTATTTTTCTTCACTGCCGCTGGTGTTACGTGACGTGTGGCGGCCGTAAAACGTCTCCTCGTCTCCCCGCACTTCTCCATAGTGCAGATAGTTCAGAAAAGGGGTCGACTCTATAAGGAAAGAATTTGCTTCCAGAGGAAGCAAATTCTTTTCTAATAGATTAGACCCCTTTTCAGATGGGGCTTGGCGTTCATTAAAGCAAACAGGAAGTCACATGAGTTGTCTTTCTTGACGGAAGTGGTAAAACATCGGCCAGGTTTATCCGGTCTCCTTAGTAAAGCAAAGCACCAATGTACAGGAATAAAAAGAACATTATCGTAATAAAGATTAGTACGTTTATTGTTTGTAATTGTAATAAACACAGATCAAATGGGCTTTATTTACTTATTTGTGCATTAATTTCTGACAGATTAACCTAAAAAGCTCTCTCTCTCTCTCTCTCTCTCTCTCTCTCTCTCTCTCTCTCTCTCTCTCTCTTTCAATAGAACTTGCAGATTATGTACAGCTCTAAAAATGAAGAATGAAATGAATATAAAGAGGAGACATAAATGACAAAATAGCGACCCGGCACAGGTTTACAATCGTCCCTCAAGTTAAGGTCGACCTTAATTTTGAGGATCGAGCTTTGCAAAACAAATTTTGCACTTTCACATAAAAGCTGATTTTCACCGATGTTTAATAAGTACAGTGCGATATCTTCTGCTAAACTTACTTAGAATTATTCATTTAATTTGTTTTTAAATGTCTTATTTCACATATTAAATTTTCGGACCTTAAGTTAAGATATACATGTACCTTAAACTGAGGAATGATTGTAAACACGGGCCCTGGTGTTGTTGTTTATACACGCTTGAAATTTGGGAAAAACAAAACTAAAGGGTGTACTATCGATATTAAAAAATTGTGTTAGTTACATCAAACAAATCAGGGCCCAGTTATTCAAAGCGTCGTAAGCTTAACGAGCTCGTTAAGGGTCATTTCTTTAAGTGTTTTAGCAGATTTAATACACAGTATTCTGATATTTTTTGCTGAAAAAATGTGAGTAGCTTTTGCACTGCAAAAGCCTCTCACATTTTTTTTCAGCAAAAAATTTCAGCATATTTGCGTATCACTCGATGTAAATTTTAACGAATCGTCAAGCAACGATGTCGTTAGCTTTGAACAACTGGACCCGGGGCATTAACGTATATGCGAACAGCACTACTCTGTCTTCAACAGATTTCAATCTTTTCTGGGCGCATATGTCCGAAGGTACGTTTTCTGACGTTGCGATTCATATGGTAATTACGAAAACACGCCTATTCAAATATATAGAAAATTTCACCTCCAAAAACTGAAATTTTCAGATAAAAAACTTTGATATTTTTCATATTTCTGCTCAAAATATAGATTGCGAGTGAAGGCGGTTCTAATCCCACACTCAATCTATTCTAATCGTACCCACAATCTATCTTTTGAGCAGATTAGAAAATGGTCCCAACATGATAAAAGTGTCATAAAACCCAAATTGTAGCCTAATAAAGTACTAAAATATACCATTAAGGATGAAATAAAATAATAATATAAAAATATTGTTGGAAAGCTGAAAATGATGATTGTTTTAAAGTTAAACCCTAGGTATTGGAAGAATAATAGTGTATATTTGCACACAGTGCATTAGTGTCATTGTGCTCATGGGGGCTATGGACTCTATATATTTCATATGTCAAGTACCTGCAACTTTTGCAGCCCAGCAAAACAGACAAAGTACTTATGTAGAGGGGTTTTATCAAGAAAAAGTTGTTCTTTTGCTGACAATGCTATTTGTTATTTTCCTTTCCTTTCAGACTGTGTATTTGAGAAACACTGACATATATTAAAGCATTGATTCCAATGAATCCTAATAATGCTTATGCATTATTTTATTTACTATTATCGCTTTTTTCAAGGAAAATGAATTTTTCTTTTTGATATACGAGTAATCTGTAATCCGTAGCCCCACAGTTGGTATAGCTTAAAAGAACATTTCATTGCTTTGATTTTACCCAAATGATCTTTAACGGCGTAAATTTCTAAACTTACATTATAATTAAAGTTTTATGTGATACAGAAAACCAGACAATTTAATAGTTTCTTCTTTTTTTGTGTGAAACTGGTGAATTTTTGTGCCTACATTGAATTTTGTAACCGATAATTGTTTGTACATACTATTTTATAATATTAAAGCATTTCTGCAAAATATTTATATTGATAACAAGAACAGTTTTGTTATGAAAGGAACATGAAATCATAATATTTTGCTCTAAAACTGGAGATATCTTTTTTATCACATGACCGTCAAGTTATTCAGTGAAATAATCCATGTCTTAAAAATCATATGACCACATGCGTAATAATAACGCATGCAAGGCTTCCCATTGGTTTGCCTAATTACCCTCATCAATATTCGTATTACTCCGCTTATTAATTAGAACCAAGATGGTGCCCGCTTTCGCCGATACAACTTTCACTTTTAAAACAGACCCTGCTTTCAATTTTGAGATGAACGATAAAGTTCAGATCGATGGAAGGGGAAGGCGCAACACAATCACAATGTGAATAACACGGCTACCAGAAAGGACCATGGTGGTTTTAATTCGCTGTTTTCCAGCAACATAGTTGGAGGCACTTTAAGCATCAATGCCGTCAAACAGTCAAGGAAAAATTTTCACCTCCTCCAAAAAAGCATTGGAAGATAACATGACTCTGATATTCAATAAATGTGCCAAATCAAAATCGAAACTATTGTTAAAATGTTTTATATTCTTGAAAATCTGTCATTTACTCGGGTGTGTCAATCACCGTTTAAACTGTATTGATCAAAGTCAATAACCTTTTTATATGACAGCTGACTGCGGGGGATTTCCCTACTGAATCTTTTTGACGTTTATTTTAATGACGTATTGACTCGCTGAATGACGTTAAAGGGAATATTTATTTTTGAAATGATTTATTCAAATGAAATATTTATTAGCTAAAATAAAAATCATCATTATTTCCTACAGTTTAATGAAGTAGTAAATGGCATATCTTTCTAGATATTTTCGGTACTTATCAAATAATATGCGAACTATTTTTTATTGTATATAGTACTATGGAATCCTTGGTAGTGAGTTGTTCCGTTTAGCTATAGAAAGCTGTTCGTCTTAATATATTTTGTGCATTTTGTCATTGGAAGAGGCTATTGATAAACAGAAACTTACACTCGTGGTCATTGTGTCTTCTGCGTAGCATGGCAGACACATAAGGATCGTGTCGTCCGTCCGCGTCGTCGTCGTCGTCGGCGGCGTCGGCATCGTCGTCGTCAGTGTCGTCGTCACACTTTTCGTTTCTGTTCAATAACTTTGAAGGGATGTATTGATTTCATTCAAATTTTGCAGAACTTTATATCACTATAAAATACAGGTCAAGTCCGACATTGGTAATCATCCACCAAATTTTGACTGAGTTACGGCCCCTTTTCGACTTAGTTTTTGTTGTTCGTTTCCGCTCAGTAACTTTTGAAGGGATGCATTGATTTAATTTAAACTTTGCAGAACTTTATATCACTGTAAAGTACAGGTCAAGATCGATATTGGTAATCATCCGCCAAATTTTGGCTGAGTTGTGGCCCTTTTTCGACTTAGTTTTTGTTGGTGTATTGATATTGGTTTCCCATCAATAACTTTTGCAAGGATGCATTGATTTTATTGAAAGTTTGCAGAAGGATGTATCATTGTAAAATACAGGTCAACTTCAATATTAGTAATCATCCGCAAAATTTTGGCTGAGTTATGGCCCTTTTCCGACTTAGTTTTTATTGTTGGGGTAAAATACAAGGTAAAGATATTGTTTCCCCTCAATAACTTTTGAAGGGATGCATTGATTTCATTCGAAGTTTGAAGAATAGTATATCATTATAGCATAGCGGTTAAGTTTGATTTTTGTAATCATCCAAAAAAGTTCGTTCGAATTATATACCTTTATGTACTTGATTAATAAAATTTAGACAACGTAGTCTTAAATTGCACGACAGCGGTTCGGGCCTCAGACTCAATGACGGCCTCTTCGTAAAACTTTAACCAGTGGGTTGGGGCTTGACGATATGATATGTCTTTGGCTTGGCCCGCCGTGGTTCAACTATTGGTTTTCATTTACTCTGGCACACAGTAGAATTAGCCATGAGTACTCGTCTTTGTTTATCATAGTGATTAATTTGTTGTTGTTTTTTTTGTGTTTTCGCTTTGGTGCATTGACAGTGTTGGAAGCTTTTATGCGAACCGGATTTTTTTTATGTATTTCTGTATTAAGAGTAGCATCGGGACCCAGGGTGAATTGGCTGGCTGTAAATGTGCTTTAACCACCCCACGCAACCCCGCTTTGTGGTTTATTCTACTGACCGTTCTAAGGGGGTGGTCCCAGGGTTAGTCTTACTCTTTGTTGCTTTGCGGTTCATTCTACTAGGCGATTTATTTAGTCTTGCCTTGTGTTATTTTGTTCTTGTGTTTTTCAGTCCTTTTAGCATTGTGATTGCCTCGCTTGGGGAAGAGAGAGCTAATCTTAGTGCTTTTCGTACGTTTGTTCGATTTGCGTTTGTTTGGTTTGTCTGTTTCCTCTTCCTCTTGGTGTCTGGGAAGGGCTGCGGCTTATGATTGTGGCACTCTTTGGACTTTTCTCTTACCTGTTTTGCCTTTAGGGATAGGAGCGGTTATAAGGACCAGTGTTTTTTTGTTTTTTTTTTCCCTCTTTTTTTTCATATCAAATGGTTGGCGCTTTAAGCAGGCGACACATCCGATATTCGGAATTCTAGTTTGATATAGAAACTCGTTGGGTAATTTCTGTATTTTGCTCGCTTAAAGGCTCGCAAAATACCGAAATTACCCAAATTCGTTTCTAAATTTCACATTGAATGACCACTCATGTAAGATACTCTATATAGGGCTACGAACTTTACAGGGCTACAGACAAAGGTTTAATCCTATATATTTTGTGAAAGTTGCTTGAAACCAAAAGTCTTTGAGAAATTTCAACGTGTTACTGGTGTTTAGAATTGCGTTATCTTAGAGACAGTTTTAGGAGCTACGGACTATACAAAAATAAGTGTAATTTTAAAGAATCAGTATCTTAATGTACACAGACTAACCTCAAAATAAATAACATGTTTTGGTTAGAGTAATATCCTTTTATCAAAATCTGCACAAAAAGCAACAATTCTGCAGTAGTTTCTTGGGAATTCTGTTTAAATATTTACTGGAAAACATAACAAAGGTATCGTATCATTTACATACTCATAACTTTGTTAATATTTGATGACATTTAAAATTGTAAAAAGGATTTTTTTTATTCAAACGCGCCATTTCAAGGGAGCAAATAACTCAAATGTCATTTATGCAAACCAGTCGAACCATACAAATTACAAAGATGAACAAATAAAATATGTGTCTTATAGTACTTGTGGAATACTTCGTGGTTATATAAATACAGTTGACTCTCGTTATCTCGACCTCGCTTATCTCGAATAACCGCTTATCTCTAAGTGAAAATCTGGTCCCTGCCTATACATGAAAACCTAACAACAGATGGAAAATATTGTAGAAAAGAGGAGAAATTGATCCTAAGGAGCAATTTCTCCTCTTTTCCACAATATTTTCAATATATCTCTAACTTCAAAAGTCCAATTACCTATCAGTTTGTTAAATGTGGTTAATCAAATTATTTTTTCCTCAATTCTGCAAACCTGATATGTCGAACTACGGATATCTCGAAGTATTTCAGAGAGTCCCTTGGAATTCGAGATAACGAGAGTCGACTGTACTATTTCGCCTCATTCTTTGTAAATGCCTACTTTGCTCACCTGAGCCTTTTCTGTCTACTTTCTATAAACCCTGTTAGTTGGCTTGGTTCCTTATGTCCCGTAGTGCATGTATTGTAGTTGATAGGTTGATTATTAGATAGTTCAGAATTGCAAGCCGTGACTTATTATATCACTCACTTATTACGTCTTACCACTATTTCATTGTTTTTGAGTGCATTCTCCATCTACCAGCTGTTGGAACAACATATCATCTTTGCTTACTTGTACAACAAAGTAAATATATTCTACAATGTATTTACAGGTATGTAACTACTGTAACACACACTTCACTGATTTCATATTTTCAATATTGTAATGCAATTTGCAGGTGCTCACTAACATTAAAACTTTGTATTTTCATTAAAAGCTGTCAAGCCCTTTTCACCCTTTCTACATGGTATATATCACAGGCAAGGTGAAGTGACAGCTGCACAGGTAAAATGGGACCCTTTTCCACTCTGGTTCCAACCGAGAGACCAGAGTAGAAAGTGTCTTCTTCCATGCCGTTATATTTTATGCAGTTCATTAGAATAATGCATTTCATGTATTGATTGATATGTTTGGCATTCGCCATCTACCTGTTGTTGGAACAACATATCATCTTTGCTTACGTGCACAATAAAATAAATATATTCTACAATGTATTTGCATGCTTTTGTGTAATGGGGAGAATCCTCGGTACTCGAATCCAAGTGTTGAACCCTAGATTTTCAAAATGAGGCGTGAAGTACTGGTTGACCGTCTCGACAAAACCACAAAGGAAACTGGGCCAACGATGACAAGGAATGAAGAACAACCCGGATAAATCCGAGCTTGATATCAAGGTGAGACACCAGACTCGAAACAGTGAAGATTTTCAAATACCTAGGTTTCCTTTAACAGTCAAGCTGACGCGCTCTCCGGATAAAGAAAACGCCTTCCTATAAGCTTGCGAAAGTTGGACTCTTACTGCAGAACTCGAGAAGATGAAATGCAACAATAATTATTTAAGACCATATCATCAATGCAAACCCGAGATGCCACTGGCGTCCATGATGGCCTCCTCACCATGGTCAAGAAGCGAAAACTAAGGTGGTATTGTCACATTTCACGGGTCCTAGGACATGGCACAGACAATTCTTCAAGGCACAGTAGAAGAGACCAGAAGAAGGGGCAGACAAAATAGAAAATATGAGGACACTATCAAGGACTGGACCAGTCTTAGCTTCACAAGCTCGCAAAAGGCTGCTGAAGACAGATCAAAACGGAGAGAAACAATTACAAAGTTATCAATGGAGACCCAGTGGCCGCTAAGGTAAAGGGATAGCAGTGAAGTGAATCTTCAATAAATAGATTAACCCCGAACACACTTAACCCATTAATGCCTAGTGGACTCTTCTACCTCTTTATTTGGGCAGGTCCATGTTCAGGTGAAGGTGTCTGATTAGTTTATATCATTATGATTTGTAATAAAAATTCCTAGTCTTATTGCAAACAGTGTAGACCCTGATCGGACGCCGCGTTCTGCGGCGTCTGATCTGGGTCTGCACTGTTTTTTTTCAATATCCCTTTTATGGGACGCTAGGCATAAATGAGTTAAAGACATGAAAATAAAATGTGTCTCTGTCATTAGTCTTATCGGTGCTAAGAGTCTAGGCACAACAAAACATAAACAATAGACAGGTAGAGGCCCAATAGGGGAATTAAGTACTGGTGTATCTATTTGATCCAGGTAATATCCTCTCTTAAATATTAATTATCCCGAAGAAGGCCTTTTTACCACCCCCTTGCTATACATATTTCATATTTGGTTTGAACATGTTTTATTACATTATTATTTATAATCTATGTATTTCTGCTGCACACTTACACTTGTAGATAGCCATTTACTAGTAAAAAGAAGGTAAGAGAAACGTCCAGGGAGTGCCACAATCACAAACCGCAGCCCTTCCCAGACCCCAAGAGGAAACCGACAAATCCAAACAAACACAAATCGAACAAACGTACGAAAAGCACTAAGATTAGCTCTCTTTTCGCCAACTAATCGCATGCAAAGTGTTTATACTTGATGTCGCAGCGGTCATTCTTATTTCATTCGCTCAAAGTATGCAAGACAGATAACAAGCAATTTGTATGAAAAACGGTTTATTCCCTTATCCCACAGATCATCGAGCATGTAACTGACACCTAGGATGTGTAAACGAGCTTAATTATACTATACACTTTTTACTGCACAGTTTTGTGTGAGGATTCTTGCTAGGCGCACATGTTTTTTTTTTTTTTTTTTTTTTTGATGTTGCAGTTCAAAGGTCTATAATATATAACATAAAATGTACTCCACAAAATAATTTAAGGGCCACCAGTTTTATTTTCCCTTTGATTATCACTATAATTGCAACCTTCAAGTTTTAAAATTATTTCATGGGCAAAACTGGAAGTCTCAGCCCTGTTTCAATCAGCTCAGCATGTGCGCAACGTGTTCAGCTACAAAAGTGTCAATGGCACCAACAATGCCAGACCAAAGGATTCTAAGAAAAACGGGAATTTCCAAAATAACGATTTTTCACAATACCGGAAAAATTCTTTGTTTAATGAAAACAATACTCTGTCACACACAAATCATGCAATATCAACCTTCACAGATATGGCCAGAAAAAGAGGCGAACCCTCTGAGAGGCTAAAAATGCCTCGAAAGTTCTCCATAGACAACGAATAATCTGTAGAGGGTACCTCTAGCAAAATGTGCGTTTCTTGATAACAAATAAGGCTTTCTCTATGATTTTTTTCACAGTTGGGAGCCCAGACATCACTTTTGACGCGAAAATGTCAATTTTTATTTTTTTTTGGTTAAAAAATAGTGTTTTTTTGCGAATTTTAAAATGAAAATTTTGATTTAAAATTTTTTTGTTGGAAACACTCATTTAGGGCTTCCTTTTAAAGAAACATTCAATGATATTTTGATACCTTCTGCTTATGCACCCGACCAAAGTTTGTATATATGGAAATTTTGTCTATGCGGTCCTTAAATTATTTTGTAGAGTATATTAGCTGTACCCAGAATGATATTCGCCTAGAAAAGCTGATCATTCAAAACTCTTACAAACGGGACAAACCTAATTTTACAAATAGAAACAAAAACAGCTTCAGCGAATTATTTCTGTAGATGTCTTATTAACTTCAGCATTACTGTGCGAAATTTATATATACATGTATTTTCTTCATTTAAGATACGTGATAAAAAATAATAAATGATGTTAAAGAAAATGCGAATGTTGTTTCCTCGTGTGTGTAAAGAAATTGCAAAAATCAAACTTACAATTGCTACAATTGAAGGTATAGTAACAAAAGGTGACATTTGGTTTCCTGCAATTTGCCCTAAACAAACTGTATTTTCAGGCCTTATCAGAGTCGTAAAAGTTTCCAAACAACCCTTATGCTGTCTACTCACAATTTCAAAACACTGCACTACTTTGTTTTGGACCCTTCCTATGAGCCTACCATATTCACACTAATTATTCGGAGAGCTTCTCGCCTTACAATTCTGGTCTGTAAATTTGATCAAGTGCATTTCATTACCTAAATCCAAACAGCTGCTGGATGAGTGGCGAACAGTGTAAACTCTATTCAGACACCGCGTTCTGCGGCGTCTGATCTGAATCTACAGTGCTTACTCAGACCTGTCTGTCCGAATTCTTAGAGAAAATACTGTAGCCTGTATCATATTGGCAGTTACTGATTCCCGTGTGTCAGCTTTGTTCTTGCGCACCTCTAAATTCTTCACTGGAGACGCCGGCTGATTACCGCCTTTTTAATTGATTTGAAATCTGTATTATCCATAAGAGAAAGTCAAACCGGCATTTAGTGGAGAGGCATTGTTTTACTCGTATAAAAATAATACAGTGATGTACCACGCTCAAAAAGCAAATTGATAAAAGGCAGAAATCATTGATGTCCCGGTGATTTGTCAATTATAAGTATGAATACTACACTTCCTTTCCGGAAACGGAAATAATTCCACAGAAAAAAAAGTCCAGAAATCAACAAAACAGATCACCCAATAATCGATGGCGTTCTAGTGTTCTTCGCTGTAGTCTGAAAATAAAAGGAATATATTTGAATATTAACGCTTTGCATGCTGGGTAAAATTTTCAGCAGACGACATTAAAAAAACAAACAAACAAACAAAAAAAAACAAAAAAAAAAACGAGTATTTTTTCTAATTTTTCTTAGAAAATAGACTATGGCGTTTCATGCAAATTGTTTCCTTAGGAGACAATTTGCATGAAATGTCAAAGTCTATTTTCTGGGAAACCTAAGGACAATAGCATCGGTTTGTCGTTTGCTGAGTTAGCTCAGAAGGTGGTAAAGGTTAAACAAGCAAATGAGATCCAATGTGGAAAAATCCTCGTCTCCTCATCACATTGTAGCGTACGGCAAAGAAGAAAGGCCAACTTTGGTCATCAACATTTTCTCTTTGCCTACATGATACATATCATAGATTCTATAATTGCTATCAGGGAGATCTTGAACAACATAAACACCAGCTTAGTCTTCCACTGACCATCTATGTTAGTAGTTCTAAAAACATCTAAACTTACTACTTTTTTGGGGTATTTATACAAAATAATCAAAAAGAGGAGCCTATGGAAATACAGTTAAAAAAAAGAAGAAGAAAAATTAGATCAAAGCACTGAGAGTGCTGATGGGGTGGGGTGGGGGTGGGGGGGAGGGGGGCGGTTGCTTGCAATTCTATAGACCTCTCGAACTGATTTGGACTTACGCTGAAGTTAATGATCTTATCGGTACCCGATAGCCCATTTTCGGTAGAAAAGATCTTTCTCGGTGTTTAGTATGACCGCGGCCCAGGTTACACTTTTTACCCAACGCTGTAGATTTGACGCGTTTTACTGGACTATTTATATTCGTCCGCCGATGTTGTACTCAAAATGAATAAAATCTTATTTCTTTAAAAGTTTGAAGCCGTCTTTGGTTTTGTTTATCAGGTCGTTATTTTTATGCATCAAAGTATACATTGTATAATATCTTTGAATGTAGAATTATCAGGTTAGCAGGGAACTATTTGTTAGGTAGTTATTAGGCTGATAGTAGCAGGAAAACGGATGGTCGAAAAGTGGGATTTGAAACCTGGTGACGATGTTGGCAACAGCCCCAAAAATGGAAGATCTCACGTCCCTAGCAACGCTTAAAGCCGTCCCCTATTTTCATATGAACTGTAGTTTAAACTTTTTTTATTTGCATATAGTGAACCTTCGTTACAACGACTGCATTTGTTCCCAAAGACATTGGCATTAAAATGAATTTGCTGTTGTACAGAATACTTAATAAGCAGACTGATATGTAAGAAAGGTTACCTCTTAAGCGAACGTTTCGTGACAGTCAAAATGTCATAATAAGGAATTTTGTCGTTGTATCGAGTGTCGATATAAAGAGGGTATGCCTGTATTATCAAATACATAAATGAATAAAGACACATAAAGGTAAACATTAAATCAATATACAAATGGGATTCGAAAAAAAAAAAGTCTTGCGACAGATTGATGAGAATTTGTCTCCCAACAAATTATAATAGTAGATTCTATATTCTGTGATGTTCTGTATGAACTCAGCAGTTTAGTTTAATCACATTTGCTTATAAATGATGCAAAGGGGTCGGCCCACAAGTTCTCACAACATTAGTTACGGCCCTTCCTCTACATTGTGAAAACACACACACTATAACTCAAATGACAATGGCATTAAACATAGAAGTTCATTTTTTTTTCAAAAGGAAAGACGAATTGAACGTTCGATATAGTCGTACCGAGCCACTGGGAAACAGTCATCCAATAGCAAATCACGACACGTCCGTGTTCTTCCTCCCAGGTGGGTTAAATCGGTTGATAAATAATTGAGTAAATTGACCGCGACCATGAGTCAACCAACTCAGTAATCTCAAAGGACTAGTATTTTATTTTTTATAATACCAACAGTATAAAAGTCAAATAAATATGCAATGAAAATAAATAAATAAATAAGTTCACCATAAAAGGCAATAAATCGGTAAATGAATAATATTGGTAAACGGACGGATTTCGTGGCAAATATTCAACCCCGCTAGCATTCTTTATAAATCTACAGCGGGCCGTTATCGGCCCGTCAGCTACCCTGACGGGCCGATAACGGCCCGCTATAGATTTATGTAGAATGCTTACTGGGAATTCACCCGGCAAGACCGCCGACCTGCGTTCTCTGCTTACACAACTGAGCCGGGACACAGTATTTCCTACAACTGCATGTGCGCCAAGCGTAAACTGAAACCAGTCTGAGCATACGCCCAGGCTAGTATAGTCTTCTCTCCCCGCCTGAAGACATTTTGAAACTTTGGCTACCCACAGAGTGTCCTGTGAAGTCTCTGACCAGACTGCGCGGATACGCTGGCTGATCTGAGTCTTCGCTGGGCGCACATGCATCTTGTAGGAAATGCTGTATCGCGACTCAAATGTAAGTGAGGATACCCAGGAAATGTCATACAAAGATACAAAGTCACAGACCATTATAAAATATCTTTGGTTCAGTCATGCATCCCAAGACATTGAAATAGTTCACAACAAGTTTTGTAAATTTTTTCTCAATCTACCCATCCAGGCACCAAACTGTTTTGTAACATCACGAAAACATGCCTATATAATTTTGACCCCATTAAACCCCATTTTTATAAAGTAAAATTGGGGTTTACAGGGCTATACATTATTTTCTTATTTCTGCTCAAAAACATAGATTGTGGGTACTCGTTAGAACCGCCTCTCCGAGGCGGTTCTAACGAGTACCCACAATCTATGTTTTGAGCAGAAATATGAAAAATATAAGAGGTTTTTTTATCTGAAAAAGTTCAGTTATTGGAAGTGAAATTTTCTATATATTTGAATAGGCGTGTTTTCGTAATGAGAAGTGAACTTGGTAGATACACTATAGCCCCTTATAAGTATTCAAGAGCAATTAAGTATTGGCTTCGTATAATACATTTGCCTGATAATATACTTCCGAAACTTTGTTATAAACTTCAAACTCGTTGGACTGAAACAAATACAGATTGCTGGGCATTTCAAGTCAGAGGTTTGTTATTTAGAACTGGGTTTGGCGATGTATGACTAAACCAAGGTGTAGAAAGAATAGAAATATTCCTGGATATTGATATGCAAACTCAGAACTCGGACATACAAGATATGGACAGGTTACGAACTTATAAATTACTGAAAACAAACTTCGGATGTGAAAATTATTTATTCCTGGTAAAAAATAAAATGTTTAGAACAGCTCTCGTAAGATTTAGGGGAAGTTTACCAAAACTTGAGTGTAACGAAGGTCGATACAGAAATGTACCATTAAATGAAAGAGTATGCCCTTTATGTCACACAGATATTGAAACGGAATATCACTTTCTTCTGATATGTCCCCAGTCAGCATTCTACGTAAATCTATATCGGGCCGTCATCAGCCCGTCAGGGTAGCTGACGGGCCGATGACGGCCCGATGTAGATTTACGTAGAATGCTAGCTGGGTCTAAGTTTGAGTCAGCTTAGGTCCAAATATATGTCAAGCAATTGGTACACATATCCATCCGAACAAAAATTTGTTCAATTATGTACATCTAAAAGCAGCTGTACTATGAACAATATTTCTCGCTATATATTTTCTACAATGAAACAACGTAATCGATATCTCAATGGCATGAATGTATAACTTTGTCACTCTCTGCACGTATATGTTACTTGTGTTTGTAATTTTGGCCAGTGGCCTACGTTACCAAAGAAATAACTGTGTATCAGGATGAAAAGTGACAGTCTTGATCATACATATGGATATGTTTACTTTTGTGTGTGTGTGTGTGTGTGTGTGCGTGTGTGCGTGCGTGTGTGTGATAGATGTATCGGAAACACATTTTCGTCAATATTACATCAACGCTGTTTCAAGGGAAAGTGATACACTCAGAGGAGATAACTTTCATAATAGTTGTGTCTCCTTTTTGGAAAGAGATCTACTTTAAAAGGAAAGAATTTGCTCCCTAATTCTTTCCTTTTAGAGTAGATCAAGGGGAGCAAATGTCTTCCTTTTAGGATGGATACCTTTCCAGAAGGGACTTGGTGCGCAGGAAAGCAAACAGGAAGTCACTATAGTTACCTCCCGTGTAGAAAATGGCGGATAATCTGCCAAGTCTATCAATTGATCTTAATACCGCACCGCAAAGTTACGACGTGGCTGTGAGACAAAATGATATTGAGTGCTTGTTGGGCGCCTGAAAATTTCAATGTTGAACCTGTCTCAAACTTGTAAAAAGCGCAAGCAGCGAGTTTAATTGGAAACAGTCAATGCTTTCATTTAGGCAATCGATAGACGAGTTTCGGCCGCTGGGGAAAATCACCAAAACCATTCATATGCGAGCAGTACGGTAGGGTAAGATACACGTGACGTAAAACGGCACTTATCGCAGTATGCCGGCAACGAAAGCTGTGTATTCACACAATCTGATTAGGGTCATCGTTGTCTGTTTATAGAATCAATAGATGCTTTTGAATATCTAGAAATGAAAAGGCTAAGAAGAGACTGCGCGGATATGTGCCTTCGAAAAACGCATTTGGCGTAAGGTCTCTTTTCGCACGTTGAGCAGCACTGATTAGGTTTGCGTTTCATCCATTGCACTCTTCAAAAGACGATAATTCCAACAACTAGATAAAATGAGTTAGCAATCTAGGCCCAGTTGTTCAAAGCATCGTTAGCTTAACGAGCTCGTTGAAGGTCAAAATGTTAACTGTTCTAATAAGTATGATATCTAATTCGTAGCTATTATTGCTGAAAAAAATGTGAGTAACTTTTGCAAATGCAAAAGCTACTCACATTTTTTTTCAGCAAAAATATTACCATATATGCTACATTTAATGATCAAAGTTTTAACGACATCGTTGGTTTTGAACAACTGGGTCCTGATTGGTAGAGAACGTTTACTTACATAGGCTAAATCCACTTAGCATGAATCTTGGAACTATGTTAAACACACGCACGCACACACGCACGCACGCACGCACGCACACACACATTTCAGCCATGTTTTTTATAAGAGATGAATTTTATGTTTGTGGATTTTATAGATGTGTAAAACGCTGGCAAATCAAAAAACAAATTTAACATAACGCTTTTCGGGCTTTATCAGTTTCTGAGAGATTCGCCGGTGTCTACACATCGATAAAATCCACAAAAATTAAATTTCATCCTACAGTGAATCTGCAAACAGCAGTGAAAGCCTTGATCAGATTGCGCGGACTTAAGTGTTTGCATTTTGTACTAAATTGCTTTTCTGGTGCTGCAGACCAATGATACAAACAGCGAAGACAATGATACAAACAGCGAAGACAAAGATCAGCTTGTACATCTCCGAACCCGCGAAAACAAAGAGACGAAAACCTTGATCAGACTGCCCGGACACTCGGACAGGCCTTTATTGATGCGGTGTACTTGTGGGCGATTTGTGACTGCCATACTGCGGCAAAAGCAATTAAATTCGCCTTTCAGGATGAAAAATGAGAGCTTTAATATTTAAAGAGGCGTCACATTTTTTTGCTTTTTGTATATCACAGAGCCTGAAAAAGTACAATTAGTTGCTTGGATTACCATTCATATTTTTTACCAATAATTAATATGCTTTTACTACAAGAGACGGTTGAGTGAATAATAATTTAAACCTCGATTAGTGAAAACGAGACTTATTGAAAATGGGCACGATTAAGCAAAAAAGTGTCTTCGAACATGAACAAAATGCGAATTCAGATCATTCTGCGCATGCGCAAAGTATCATCCGGGCCTTTGCTCTCCATTCATACATTCTGAAGTATCCAATGATTCTGTTTGCGGACAGTGAAGGCCCTGATCAGACTGCGCGTCCGCGCAGTCTGATCTGTGCCTTCGCCGTCCGCACATGAACAGAAGGTACATTTTCGCTTGGTGGAATCCATATTTAAACAGAATGGGCCCAGAAATCCGGTGCAGTCTGATCAGTAAATTCACACTTTCGCGACAAAATCGCGAATGTTGCAGGATCAATTCGCAAATCAGGAAGGTTTCATTCAGCGACGCAGATATATAAATGGAGTACGAAGAAATGTTATTTGTGACAGACCTACTCTGTTCGGAAATCCTATTTTTCGCGGCAAGTGTTGGCTTTTAGAGATTCAGAACTGGTAAATACGTTTCGTATGAGCCTGATTTTCACCGTTTTTACAGCTCTCCGTCGATTACAATAAATTTCCATATGATTTTTGTTTGATCATAATTCTCATGTTTATTTATCGCAGACACGCATGGCAGTTCGTAACTGTTAGAGTAAAGCACAATCTATAAATTATTGAGATATGACCAGAGCAATTCTACCCAAGTATGTATACAACGAGAATTAACCTTTGGCAATCTCTTTGCAAATTCAGCAGACGACAATTTGATACTTTTTTCTTATTTTTTTTTCTTATTTTTTAACAGAACGTAGGGTCTGATATATCATGTAAATTGCTTTCTAAGGAGACAATGGGTATGAAATGCCAAACCCTATCTTCTGGGAAAAATAAGAAAACATTTCAAAATGTCGTCTGTTGATTTTTTACCCAGCATACTGAGCGTTGAAATGCTATGAACTAAAACCTGTTACCTGGGTAACTTCATTCATATTTAAGAACATACATTAATTAAAATGTGCAGCTTCGCAATTTAGCTAGATCACATGATTTCACAAAAAGCTTTTTTTCTGAAAGCTAATGCTTGGTTTAAAATAACGTTGAGCACTCCATGGAACAGTCCACCACCTTTCATAACGCATTACGAAAACATGCCTATTCAAATATATTTGAAAATTTTACAACCAAAAAAAAGGAAATTTTCATATAAAAATTCTGATATTTTTCAAATTCCTGCTCAAAACATAGATTGTGGGTACTCGTTAGAACCGCCTCGGCGAGGCGGTTCTAAAGAGTTCCCAGAATCTATGTTTTTTTTTTTAGCAAATTAAGACAAATAACGTACATCCTTGTAAAGTTCCCCAGTTTTTCTATATAAAATTGGGGGTTTAAGGGGGTTAAATTAAGGCGTGTTTTTGTGATGGTACTTCCATAGGCACAGACAATAATGCTTCAGCTCCTCTCCTCTGGATGCAACTGTGGTTCAAGCATCAAGACATTAGCCCTTACTCAGTCGAACCTCAA
This sequence comes from Anodontia alba, assembly GCA_964016985.1. Lineage (NCBI taxonomy): Eukaryota > Metazoa > Mollusca > Bivalvia > Lucinida > Lucinidae > Anodontia > Anodontia alba. The sequence continues at coordinate 9,979,537 of OZ024837.1, forward strand.
TAGCTCGAACATCTTTGGGACCACGGAAATTAGTTCTAGATATGGGTAGTTCGAGCCACTGAGAGTTAATCTCATAGCGTCATAGATCATAGCGTCAGGTAATCTCATAGCGTCATAGATCATAGCGTCATAGATCATAGCGTCATAGATCATAGCGTCAGTTAATCTCATAGCGTCATAGATCATAGCGTCAGGTAATAAGGCAAATGGGGATGATTTAGGGATGTCTTTTCGGTCTTCTGATCTTTTATAAAATAATGGTATGTTGAGTGTATTCATTAGAATCGCCTCGATGAGGCGATTCTATTGAGTACACACAACATACGTTGTCATGATAAGATATGAAAATTTCCTTAAAATATCCCTAGGTATTTTATTTCTTAAGCTATCGGGAGAATTTTATTAGGGACGCAAAAACGAGTTCGAATCAGCCACGGTAAATGGGTATCAGTGTTCGAATCACGGAATTTTTACTGCAGTTATGAAAAAAAACAACAAAAAAAAAACAACAAAAAACAAAACAAAAAAAAAAAAAACAACAACAACAACAAAAAAAAAAAAAAAAAAAAAAAAAACAACAAAAAACAAAAAAAAACAAACAAACAAACAAAAAAAAAAAAAAAAAAAAAAAAAAAAAAAACCAAAAAAAAACAACAACAAAAAACAAAAAACAAAAAAACTGGGATAAACCTACAGGATAAACATTGCGTCAGCACTAACGCTTACGCACACATATACGCATGAAAAGTAGGTCATGTCACAAACTGATGGCGGGCTTTTATCTTCATTACAGCTAGTGTTAGTGCCGTGTAGCGTCCGTAAAACGTCTCCCCGTACTTCACTAAAGTGTAGTTTATATTTTCTGATCCTTTGTGATCACTGAACCCATTCTGGATTTTTTAAAGGTTATGAGGATCACAGATGAGGCCTAATTGGTCGAAACTAGCTAGTCTGGCCCAGAAAAACTTGACACTTTCGCTGTTTTCAGTTTTGTGGGTGTGGGCATTGCTCTCAAGGTTCATTCTTTTTAGAACCTATTGGGACAAAACTGTGGTTAAATCAACAAAAAAGAAATCCTTACAGGTATTTAGAACTGACCTAAACGTAGAGGGTGGACATGAATCAAGGTCGGTGAAGCATGAAATGTAGGTCATAATCACATCTGATGGTGGGGTTCGGCTGCTCTCCCCAGAATACAATGGTGGTCTAAGTAACAAGAAAGTAACTCTTAGAGGTGTTCAGAACTGGTCTAAGCACAGAATGTGGACATGAGTCAAGGTCAATGAAGCATGAAAAGTAGATCATAGTCACATACTGATGGCGGGCTGCAGCTGCTTTTACCTGGATAAAATTGTGGTCTACGCAACAAGAATGAAACCCCCAGAAATGGTCTAAACGCAGAGGGTGAACATGAATTAAGGTCACTGAAGCAAGCAGCATAGGTAATGGTCACATACTGATGCCGGACTTCAGCTGCATTTCCCAGGATAAAATAACAAAAGACAAAAATATTTCAAAATGTCATCTGCTGAAAGTTTTACCAAACATGCCAAGCGTTAATTAAAGCAAACTCATATTTGCGATATATATGAGAATCTTAAACCCTTAAACTGCCAATCACAACAATTGTCGTCTGCTTTGTCGTCTGCTTGTGATTTTAAAAGTCATTTTTGCAAACAGTGTGGACCCAGATCAGACTGCTCCTAGAGGAGCAGTCTGATCAGGGTTCACAATGTTTGCCTGTATGCATAAAACAGGTTTGAAAAGTTTGCAAGAATATTCAGCAGACGACATAAACAGACGATATTTTCAGCGTTTTAAGGGTTAATATTAGTTATATAAAGAAGATGCGACAGTAAGAAAAGGGTCTTATGCTTAATTACGTTCTAATCAAGGATTTCGTTGTCTGCCGATGCTAGGAGTATAGTGTGACGTAACGAAATACTCGTTGCCGTTTGACCAGTTAAATCATGGGGATTTTCAATAAATCCGTAAAATGCCAATCACTAGTGCAGCAGACAACAATCTGAAATATATATAATTTTTTTTTTGTAATTTTTCAGAGAATCTAAGGACTGACATTCACTTGAACCGTCTGCTAGACAGGAAACCCTAATTTTCTCTGAAAAAATATTAAAAAAGCTAAACTAAAAATAGAGTGTCGCCTGCTACAGTTTTGAATGACCCTTTAAGGCTTATTTGTACTTACGTACATGGGTCATTTTTTTACGATTGAGATCGAAACATTTTCCGAGAGTTGAAAAAGAAAGGATTAAACTTAAAACCTGAAGAAAACAATATACGTTGTTATGCAGTATCAATCATTCGGTAGCAAACGCCCAGCTGCAACCGTCTGATATAACACAGGGTGACCCGTGTCTTTGCTGTTACCAAACACCATCAGAAACATTACTGAAGATACCCAGAAAATGCCGCAGCACAACCCTACCGTGGCACAAGAAGATGTAGAGATGAGGAGCAAACAATGACAATAAATAAATAAATAAATAAAACAAACAAACAAACAAAAAAAAAAAAAAAAAAAAAAAAAAAAAAAAAAGACGCCACATATGAAATCATTTAAAATTTATTTTACTCTACTGTAGCTGGTGTTGTGCCGTGTGGCGGCCGTAAAAAGTCTCCCCGTACATCATCATAGTGCAAGTTATATTTGATTTCCTTTGGGATCATTGAGCCCATCCTGGTTATTTTGAAAATTGAATACTGCTTAAGCCGGCACTAGGGGGCGTATGCAGCCTAGCAAACTACAGTGTTGCATATGGAGAGACTCAATCAAACCGAGTCTCCGATTTTCGTGATTTTGTGTGTTCTTTGTTTCCAAAGGTAATCCTTTTTGATTTTTATTTAACTCTTTCGGTGCCAAATTTCAGACTACATTTGTCGTCTGCTTTGTTTTTTTTTATCGATTAGAAAGAAGTTTATATGTAAATATTATATGACTGTCAAACAGCGTAGATCCTGACGAGACGGCTCATAATGAGCCGTCTCGTCTGGATCTACGCTGTTTGCAAAAGCCTATTGCTATCGCCTATGGCAATGAAAGAGCAAAACCAGTTTTATCCGCGCGAAACCTCACTCTCAAGCACTTTTTCTCGTAGCACGATTCAAACATTTGAACAACATGAGGAAATGATAGAAATTTTTATTATTATGAACATCTTCGTGCATTTCAATGAACGATTAAACGCAGGAGGATTAATAAAGAACAAATATTGCCAATTAAAGCAATATTACACACAAATAATTATGATATTACGCTGTTTTCTACCTTTGATTTCTTTTATGTAAATTGCCAAAGGATGATCTTTATAAAAGTACTATGTGAGTATATCTAACATTGTTAGTTTCGTCAGATTCAGAACACAACTGACTGACTGACTCACTCACTCACTAACTAACGTTACTAACATATTTATGTTAGTAACTTACGAGGGATGTTCGAAATGAATTGCTTATTGTCCTCTAGCTCGATATCCACGTGGGGCACGATAAAAACCAATACATACCTGTATAGGGCTATTCAATATCTACACAATGGTATATAAATGTACATGTTAGACTAAGTGTAAGACATAAATTTTTCCATTTGAATACACGCAGTCATTGACCACTGCAGTAAAAATGCTTGGTAGAAGCGTCGACAAAAAAGATGAAATACGGGCTTACATCAAAGCTCGCTCAAAACTTGGTTGTTCTTTGAAGAAGCTGATGACTGAAATTTCTACTGCTTTTGGACCTTCTTGTGTGTCTTATGACACAGTTCGGCGGTGGAAAAAGAAATTTGAGTCTGGTGTAGAGTCCATCAAAAATGCACCGAAATCAGGTAGGCCAAAATCTGCATCTCGTAAAGAAATCGTTCCCAAAATAAAGGAAATCATTGAAGGAGATGCCAGATTTACTGTTCGTGATATTGCACGAAAGGTAGGCATATCACTATCAACGGTTCACCTTATTTTGAAGAAGCATTTGAAAGTCAAAAAGATTTCTGCTAGATGGGTGCCACATCTGTTGATTGACGAGCAAAAGAGGCAACGGGTTAAAGTGGCCAAAAAGCTGCTTCAAATGTTTCCAAAATATGATAAAATGCAGTTTGCCAATGTCGTCACAGGTGATGAAACCTGGGTCCATTATTTTGAGCCCGTCAGAAAGGTTAGCAATAAGATCTGGGCCACTAAACACAGCAAACGCCCAATAATTGCCAAACTTTCTTTGAGTACAAAGAAGGTTTTGTATGCAATCTTCTTCTCTGGTGAAGGAATCGCAATAAAAGTGCCAGTGAAAAAGGGCAAAAGCATCACCGGAAAGTACTACAAAGACGTAGTACTGAAGAAACTGAAAAAGTATTCTCAGAAACGACGCCCTGCCACTGGTTTTAAACATGTCGGTCTTCTACATGACAATGCCCCAGCTCATACCTCCGCAATAGTTACGGCTTTTTGAAGAAAGGAAAAGTAACTGTTTTGCCTCACCCCCCATATTCCCCAGACCTTGCCCCATGTGATTTCTTTTTGTTTTCGAAATTGAAAGCATTCCTTGCTGGGCGGAAATACCAGTCCCGACAGGCACTTGGATCTGCCATTCATCAGTACCTTATTACTGTGCCCAAATCAGCGTACCGTGACGCCTTCAAGAAGTGGATACATCGGCTGACTTTGCATTTCTAGCCACGGGGAGTACTTCGAGGGTATGAAATGAGTACTTTTGGGCTAACTTGAAATTTGAAATCTCCAGATAGAAATAAGCAATTCATTTCGAACATCTTTTACTTACTAACTTACCTACTTAAGTACTTACAGTACGTATACTTACTTAAGTAAGTAAGTAGGTAAGTAAGTAAGTAAGTGAGTAAGTAAGTAAGTAAATAAGTAAGTAAGTAAGTAAGTAAGTAAGTAAGTAAGTAAGTAAGTAAGTAAGTAAGTAGGTCGGTCGGTCGGTCAGTGAGGGAGTGAGTGAGTGAGTAAGTAAGTAAGAATATTTATGTCAGTAAAAAAAGTAAGTAAATAAGTAACTAAAATGACAATAATTTTGGCTGGACTCTACAAAACATTTTCTGGCTCTTTGGACCTTCTATAAATCATTGTCACTGATTTCATGGATTTTTGTTAACTTTGTGAAATAAATATCCTCATCAGTGCATGACCTTTAACCCTTAAGATGCCAAGAACAACTATATCTGAAAATGTCATCTGTTTATGTCGTTTGCTGCATCTTCTTGCAAACTTTTCAAACAAACTTTTTGCGTACAGGCAAACAGTATGAACCCAGATCAGATTGCTCCTAGAGGAGCAGTCTGATCTGGGTCCACACTGTTTGCAACAATGACTTTTAACGTAACCGGCAGAAGACAAAGCAGGCGACAATTATTGTGTTTGGCATTTTAAGGGTTGAGTTTCAGTGATTTACTGAAATAAACCCCCGTTGGCTTTGTGACCTTTCTGTAACTTACTGAAATAAGAACACCAATGATTCTATGGAATTTCAGTAATTTGGTGGAATAAAGATCTTGTTGAATCCATGCACTTTGAACTTAACTGATATACTAAAATTAAGACTTATGTCTAAATGTGGCTTACTGAAATAAGAACCCTGAAATGTCTATAGACTTTTAGTTACTTGTGAAATAAATATCCTAATGACTCCAAAAATTTGAATTTCACTGACTAACTAAAATAAGACCTGTTCTATTCGTGGACATTCCGTGATTTACTGAGTTACGAATGTTGTGAATTCTGTGGATTAATACAATGAAACTGCAATGACTCGGACACCGGTGGTTTCGTTTACCGTGGCCAATTCGAACTCGTTCTTTTAACCCTTGTTATGCTGAATAAATAAAGAGGCCACGCGCACTTCTTAATGTTAGCCAATCAGATGCCTTGATTGAGATTGTTGACATAAATTCATAAACTGAATGGCAAACAGTGCAGATCCAGATCAGTTGATCTGGTCAGACCTTTGTTCTAAACATGATGGCAAACAATGTAGATCCTGATGAGACGGCTCATTGCGAGCCGTCTCATCAGGATCTACAATGTTTGCAAAACTGTTGTGGTCTGAAAGGGTTAACTGAAAATCGAACATCGTTCAACCATAGACTACTCTCCTATCAACATCTTTCGGAAAATCGTTTTTTGCATGGCGTTCTTCTCAGAAGAAGTAAATTAGCAAATTTTTGTCAAAATCCAATGCAAAATCTTTTGTCGTAACCACCTATGCCAAAAATGGTTTATTCTATTCACGGTTTTAGATCTGAAAACTCCCTTTTCTCACAGTAAAATTGGCTGCAAATTATGCAAAAATCGATAGGGTAATAGCTTGGATGCAAATTTTCAATAAGTTCCATTTGTTCAAAAATATATTTCCGAAATAAAAATGCTGAATACTTTATGAAATTTTAGTATGATAAAACCATGACTTTTGAATTTCTGTAACTTACTAAAGTAATAATCCTATCGGGTATGTGTACCTTTTGTAATTTTCTTTAAAAATCCTGTGGGCCTTCTGTGACGTTTTGATTTTTTTTTTTTTTTTGAAATTGTAACTTGGTAGAAGAATGCTGATGGTGTTAAAGACCCTCAGTAACTTTGTGGAATTGGATTTCTGATGATCTCATGGTATTTTGAATTCATTAATTTACTTAGGTTTCTATTGAGAAAATATAACTTACTGAAATAATACCCATTTTGTTTCTATAAATTACAGAAGTTAGAATGCTAATGGTTTTAGGGAATTTCAGTGAATTTGTATGATATAAATCAGATGACTCCTTATTAAAAAAAAACAAACAAAACAAAACAAAAAAAAAAACAAAAAAAACAAACAAACAAAAAAAACAAAAAAAAAAACAACAACAAAAAACAACAACAACAACAACAAAAAACAAACAAACAAACAAACAAAACAAAATAAAAAAACAACAACAAAAAACAAAAAAACAAAAAAAAAACAAACAAACTGTTGGGTTTGTAGCTAGTCTTCAACTTACTGAAATAGCGTGAACCGTAACGTCAGAACACGTTCCTTCGGGCGTGAGCGCCCAGCGAAGATTCAGATCAGACTGCGCATGCGCAGTCTGATCAGAATCTTCACTAGGCGCATTTTGGACAGCCAAGGGTGCGAACTTTCTTCTTACGGACAACGAAGGATGCGCAGGCTGATCTGATCTTATGTTGTGCGCATATGTCAGAATGTACGTTTTCTAACCTTGCGGCTGGCTCAAACGTTTCCTACGTTACCTACCTTTCAAGACATGCATTCCGAAAATATAACATAAAAGGGAGAAAAACAACCAATTAAAACAATTTAAAATGTTAAAGGCGAAATTATTGACCGTGGCTAGACTGTGCTGATGCGCAGGCTGGTAAGGCACTTCAATGTTCGCACATTAACCCGTTGTAGTCTAGAGACCCCCTAAAAGGGTAACTGGCAAACAGTGTAGAACAGTATCAGACGCCGCAGAACGCGGCGTCTGATCAGGGTCTCCACTGTTTGCAAATAGTTAAGCCATTTTTCTGAAGGAATACCTAAAACACATAGTCTGACATATCTTAAATTGAAATTAGAATCTTCAAATATATAGTGTGGGGAGTTCATTCAGTCTACAATGGGTTAAAAATGTCCTTTCCTGGAGTATACTACAAACCGAAAAGTAATGAAACTTACCCATGTAGGACTTGACATTATCCCAGTAGTTTAGCAGTTCATCGTTTGTGGGCCGAAATCGCTGGAGAAATTCGAGAAAGCTTAACCTGAAAAATATATACAAACATATAAATGTTGTTTTCCCGAAAACAACAACAACAAAAAACAATAACAACAAACCATGTAGATTCCAGATGAGATACAGCGGACAATACTATACAGTCGAACCTCGTTATCTCGAACTCGCTTATTCCGAATTACCGCTTATCTCGAACTGAAAATCTGGTCCCTGTTTTAACATGAAACTATGACAACAGATAACAAAATAATGTGGAAAAGAGGAGAAATTGCTCCTCAGGAACAATTTCTCCTCTTTTCCACATTATTTTATATATATATTTCTAACTTCAGGAGTCAAATACATATTCATTTGTTAAATGTGGTTGTTCAATTTATTGTTTTCCTCACTCTCTCAACTCTGATATGTCGAAGTACGGATATCTCGAAGTGTTTCAGTGAGTCCCTTGGAATTCGAGATAACGGGAGTCGACTGTATATCAGTGCATGTATTGTCAGGGGCGGAGTCAGGATTATTTGATAGGGATGTCGAATTTTCCGGGGTGTTCGATTTGACCAAATTACCGTGCTTACCATAAGTATTCAGACAGACAGGCCTGAGTAAACAGTGTAGACCCAGAACAGACGCCACAGAACGTAGCATCCGATCAGAGTCTATTCTGTTTACCACTCATTTAACAAGTTTAGTGACATTCACAAGAAGTAAAATGGAAGCTTTAGAAGTACAAGGTAAACAGTGCGGATATTTAGGGTAAATCTGGTATCCAAGATGTATCGAATTTATCCAAAAGTTTCCATGAAAATGAAATTTTGATTCGATTGGAGGTTTCACCAAACCTCCCGAACCCACTCTTGATCCGATTGGAGGTTTCACCAAACCTCCCGAACCCACTCTGGATCTGGCTCTGATTTTTGTCTCTAGATAAACTATAGGGACAAGAGATGTCAGCTGATCTGAATAAATCAAAGCTAAACTGCTTAAGTCGACATCGCTGAATTTTTATTCTAAGTTACATATACAGTAAAATTTCAATGACTCGAACACCGATGGTTCGTTTACCGTGGCTGATTCGAACTCACTTTTGAGTCCCTTGGACATTCTTCCAATAGCTAAAAAACAACAAATATTTACAGGTAATTTAGGGAAAATTTCTTATTTTATATGAAAATGTATGTTGTGTATAGTCATTAGAATCAAGGCGGGTCTTCACTCAAAATACCATTATTTTATAGAAGATAGAAAAGACATCCAAAAATGATCCACATTTGTCTCCTGACCTTGCGCTATGATTCAGTGGCTCGAACTACCCTTCTAGAACAAAATTTACATGATCCCAAAGATGTTCGAGCCATTGAAGTTCGACTGAATTTTCGTTGGGCGCACTTGTCTGAAGGTCATTTTTCCGACGTTGCGGCTAAAATGTATATGGGTAGAAAACCTATTACCAGGATATATATTTTCATAAGAATACGGAGACGTCATATTATTTCTTTAGAAATTCATCTCATTTCCTCGCTTGGAATAGAATACAGCACAACGAGAGAAAATATACCTAATGCCTTGTGCGCCCAACGAAGACCCAGATGAGAATGCGAAACCTTGGAGTCTGGTCATATTTTTCGCTGCTCCATCTGAGAACATTCAAGAAGCCAATGCTTGCTTAAGCGGACAATGAGGACTGATCAGACTGAATACAGTTTTCACTGGGAACGTCATGCTATAAAGTACATTTTCACACGATACCCTGTGTCTTAACCTATACCTATCTTTGGGTAAATTCAGCAGACGACAAATTGACCATAGTTCCCCAGAAAACAGGATCTGACATTTCATGCAAATTGTCTCCATCTGGAGACAATTTACATGAAATGTCAAAACATGTTCTCTAGTAAAATAAGAAAAAAATATTTGAGTATGTTTGCTGAAAATTTTACACAGTGTGCTAAGCGTTAATATTGTCTGAACATGTTCTGTTTCTGAGACACATAGGAATCAATTTCATTTTTGTGGATTTCATCGATGTGTTACGCCGGCAAATCACTCACAAACTGAACAAAGAAGGTCTTTATGTTAAGTTTGTGAGCGATTCGCCAGCGTTTACACATCGATAAAATTCACAAAAATGAAATTCAGTTATTATAATTCCAAGCAGGTCACATTTACGTTTAAAATATGGGTATAATAGCTAATTTTAGAAATTTGCGCGAAGAAAATAGTCCGGGATTCCAGCTCACCGGATTTATTGAAATGAAATTGCTCTCGGCCAGTCAAATTGCTCTCGGCCAATCAAATTGCGCTAAGTAATTGTATGTCTGTTGAGTTTGGAATTATACTGAATTCTAACACTCCTCGCCTATATAGCCAATGGTTAAACTCAGTGATATATTATGCAATAAATCGCTGGGCGGAAACGCGCGACGCTATCTGGCGCCTTTCCGACGTCATTTCGACACGCTGCTGACGTCAGTCTTAGTTTCTACGACGCTAGACTGTGTAACGTCGTCTTTCTCACTTCAGCAACGTAAGAAATGCATGTAAACGTCAGCATTACAGTCAAAACTTTTGGCGGGATTTCTTTATTCGATGGCGGAAAGTTTGAAAAATCTAAAGGATACAATTACCTTTTCGTCGTTTTCTATGTGTTAGAATCGAAATAGATCAGCTCTTGTGCGTGATTTGTTGAGTAATAAATCACAGTTTGTCGGTCAGTTGTAAGAAGATAAATCACTCGCGCTCCGCGCTCATGATTTAATCTACTTTACAACTGACCTCCAAACAGTGATTTATTACTCAATAAATCACTGCTAGAGCTGATCTATTTCTTAAATATTATATTCCTATAACTGATACCACTTTCAAACAATTAAGTTTCTTAAAGTAAAGCCGGATCGGTTGGGAGTCTCGTTTTTCCAGATCCGTATCACATCCTTTCTCGAGAGGTGCTAGGAGGCGTATGCAGCCGTGCAAATCACCATGCTGTCATGCGCAGAGTCTCAATAAAACCTAGATTCCGATTTTTGCTCTTTCGTGTGTTCTTTGTTTCAGAGATTTTGTTTACGTTGACGTCATGACGTCGAATCGACATTCCGTTTCTTAAACTGCTCCAAGTGGCCATTGAAGGCCATTCAAAATCGCTGCAAACAACGTTCTTGTTGATTTTTTTTTTCGAGAACATAAAGATTGACTTCCCTGGGAATCGTATGCAATTTACATGTGAATTCAAGCTTTGTTTTCTCGGAAAATGATAAAAAGAAAATAGAATGTCGTCTGCAGCTGTTGTGAAAGGCGCTTTAAGGGTTTGTTTTCAAGGTATATAATACATCCAGCGTAACTACTGTATCGTGGTCTGATGCTGTGTATTACGCCTCATGGCTGTTCCCATATATCTAGAAAACATTCGACGAAGGCGTCTCGTCAGCAATTCTGATATTTTTCATATTCTTGCTCAAAACATGTTTTTGAGCAGAAATAAGAAAAATAATGTATACCCCTGTAAACCCCAGTTTTACTATATAAAAGTGGGGTTTAAGGGGGTCAAAATTATATAGGTATGTTTTCGTGATGGTAATAAAAATTCGTGTTTATCAATTTGAACCGGGGCATAGCATTCCTACAAGAGTGCGTGCGCGCCCAGCGAAGACTCAGATCAGACTGCGCATCCGCGCAGTCTGATCAGAGTCTTCGCTGACAGCCTGAAGACTCAATTGTATCATTGGCTTCACACCGCTCTGTGAAGACGGATCAGACTGTGTGGATATGCAGGCCGTTCAGTCTTGGCTGGGCGCACATGCAGACTTGCAGTAAATGATGGTACCCGGCTCATATGCTACTATGTGACTGTTGCTGGTTGTAAGCTCGAAAGAGCGCATAATTCGATTAGATCATTCTATTCAATTCTATTTTTTATTCTATTCTATTCTATACTCCCAGGAATATATTCTGGGGTCTGATACTTACCGATTAATTATACTTTGAGGAATATGGTCTGGTTCTGTGATATATGTACTATCATAGTCTTCACTGTCTTCGTTTAAAATAGGAAACTGAGCAGACTGGTCCACGGGTAAATGTAACGCATTGCTTGAACTGTCTCCATTTCTTTTTCCAAACACGTGTGCGATTCGTCGTTGTCGCCATTTTTGACCGTCCCTCCATCTTACTCCATCCACTGTTTTGTAGACGCTCAATAATATTAGCAGAGCAGCGCATGTGAGATATGCCTTGTGCATCTTCTTGCTGTCCCTACAATTGAGTCTCACAAGTATTAGCTTTCACAAGAAGCTTAGTCTACCATGAAGCTTGGAGAAGTGCTCCAGGAGCAATGACAAACATTTAAAATGTCTGGGCTCGTGGGTGTAGACATAATGAAAAAGGGGGCAGAACTATATTCACCTTCACTCCTTTTCATATTTGATGTATAACTTGAACAATAAATTCTAAAAGGAATGACCCTTGAGAACAGTGAACACACTCTCTGAAGTGCAAACAGCTAAAGTTTTCTGGACCACACTAACTAGTTTCGGCCAATTAGGCCTCATCAGTAACCTTCATATATACTTCAATCTTATGAAGTACGGGGAGACGTTTTACGGCCACCACACGACATTAACACCAGCTGTAGTGAAGCTTGAGAGTTTCCAAACGGAATGACCCTTGAGTGCAGTGAAAACACTCGCAAAATTGAAAACAGCTAAAGTGTCCATGTTGTCCATGTTGATCTATTAACCCTTAAACTGCCAATCACAACAACTGTCGTCTGCTTGTAATTTAAAAGTCATCCGCTTGTAATTTAAAAGTCATTTTTGCTAACAGTGTGGACCCAAATCAGACTGCTCCTTTAGGAGCAGTCTGATCAGGGTCCACACTGTTTGCCTGCTTGCAAAAAATAGGTTTGAAAAGTTTGCAACACTTTTCAGCAGACGACATTAACAGACGACATTTTCAGATGCAGGTTTTCTTGGCGCTTTAAGGGTTAAAACATTCTGGATGAGTAGCAATCAGTTTAGACCCAGTCTAGCGGCGTCTGGGTCTAAACAGGTTGCTCAGGCATGTCTGTCCGAATCCTTGGGATGAAAATTATACGACATTTATGCCAGATCAACCTACGCATTCACACATTTTTCAGGGGCCGCTTGTAGAATCATTGGGCACTGCAGAAAAGTTGACTCTCGTTATCTCAAACACTGATAACTTAAACTTCTGTTTAAATCAAACTAAATAAACTAAATAAAATTAAACTACTAGTTAAGCTTGCTATAAGCTCTTTACATTCCCCCCCCCCCCCCCCCCTTTTTTTTTATCTCAAACTATTGTAATTCAAAGCCAGACTTTTGGACCCTTGGAGTTTGAAATAACGAGAGGAGACTGTATATCGAAAAGGTAGAGAACGACCTGACCATACTGCGCTACTACGCTGGTTGGTCTGGGTCAGTCCCTGTTCGCATTTTGCAAACAGTTAACTCTCGTTATCTCCAACACTGATAAATCAAACTAAATTTTTGATAATGTCGGTTTTGTTTTGCTTTTTTTTTTAAAATTTTATCATATTATTACTTTTCATAGAAAATAAGCCAAGCTTACTTATTTTCTATATAATAAAATATATAGAATGTCGTTTGCTACAAATTTTGCTTTTCGCTGTAACCGTAACCGCCCTCTGGGCTAATTCAGCAGACTACAAATTGATGATATGTTTCTTATTTTTCCCAGAAAATAGGCTTTGAAATTACATGCAAATTGTCTCCTGAGGAAATGTCAAACTCTGTTTTCTGGGAAAAATCAGAAAACCATTTCAAAATGCCGTCTGTTGTAATGTTTACGCATCATGCAGAGGGTTAAGAATTAATTTCACAGCATAATATCTTCATAAAGACTTCTGTATATTTTCATGTCTGCATGAAATTAACTGTGATATTAAAGTTGAAGCTATCATATTTGTTATTGAAAGGTAAATGAACCACTACGTGTAAAAACGTACTTTTGGATATGTAGAGCCAATGAAGACTCCAATCAGCCTGCGCATCAGCGCAGTCTGATTAGAGTCTTCGTTATCTGCATGGAGATACTTTACATCATAGACTATCCAAAATGCGCCCAGCGAAGATTCTGATCAGACTGTGCGAATGCGCAGGCTGATCTGAATCTTCGCTGGGCGCAGATGGCCGAAGGTACGTTTTCTGAAGTTTCGGCTTCAATAATAAAGACAATATGTACAGTAGCGTCATCGATTTCTGAGCGATGGTGAAAAAGAAATCAACATTATGTTTCAGCATAGGTGCATGACCCGCTTTTTATGGCAAGTCGTTTTAGTATGAAATCGCCATGTTATGCTGTAACTGTCCGGCAGCACCGAACATTTGGAAGTTGTGAAAAACGGTAAACTTTTATCATAGAACTGTTTTTGTTTTGCCTCGGCTCAGCCTCGGGTTGATGAAGTCAAATATTTCGCAAGTACATTGGCTAGATCTTGTCGGTATCAATCAGTACATGACAGATTTTCTAAGTATTCCCAATGGTTTAAGCGCTAAGGCCGTTTTTGCTAACTGACTATGGACGGACAGACAGGCAGACGGCTTCACAAGTTGATAATAGGGCACTCTTCGAAAGTCAATCTTTCAATTAAAGATTCACTCAGAACAGATCGCGCACTCAGATGTTATACAGTATTTACCTGTATTGAGTATAAATTACTCTAATTATCACTCAAATGCGGGTTATAAATGCACGCTTTTGCCTATTTTCCCTGTGAGCTTTTAAAACAACGTCACGGTATAATTCGAATGCTTTGGTAATGCGCCCGTCCAACTACAATATACATATTATATATACGAATATATAAGCGCCCGTCCAACTACAATATATATATATATATATATATATATATATATATATATATATATATATATATATATATATATATACATATATATATATATATATATATATATATATATATATATATATATATATATATATATATATATATATATATATATATATATATATATATATATATATATATATATATATATAAACACACGACATTAGAATATTAAAAACAAATATATGACTTTTTAAGTACTGTCTTAAATAGCCTATAGTTGAATATATGCATGACGCATAATTCAAAACAAACAATGACCAGTTTGGAATATTGTCGGAAAATGGTATATTGATGATGTCAAGTATATTCGTACTTGATGACCGAGTGCCCTTCACAACTAAGAATAAAAAAAAGTAAATAAGTAAAATAAAATATCATCGGTTTGACGTCTGCTGAATTAGCCCAGAGAATGGTAAATATCCGTTTTGAGGTTGATCACATACGAAACTCGGACCAATATGGCGTGATATACTTTGCAATATTGTATCTGATAATATATTTGTTCCATATGAAAAATATGTATTCTATACTACGCTATTCATTGCCAATAAAATATATTTATTCACAATAAAATATTTATTTGCAATATAAAAATATATTACTTTGGCTACATAAATCATAATATTTATTGCCAATAGAAAAAAAAAATCACGATAAAATATCTAAAATATACAGCCAAACCTCTTTATACCGACGAGCGACACAATGACAAAATTCGTTATAATGGCTGCGAAGCCTTCGCTCAAGCGGTGACAATTAATCAGAAATTAAGCAAGAATATTGAATGATACTTCGAGAAACATATGCTTTGGGTATTTGTTAGATGTTAGAATCGCCACACTTAGGCGATTATTAGCAAATATTTAAAAATGTTCTATGGGGAAACAAGAATAAATCAATGCCTTTCCTAAATAGCATTCTGCTCATTTTCTTTACAACAGCAAATTAATTTGATCGCAACATTTTTGGGAATAAATGTTGTCGTTGTAACGAGTGTCCTCTGTATATAACTTTGTGTCTCTTATTTCTTTATCTTTAGGCTCTTATAACTCTTCGTGGTGAATTATGTTTAGTGAACCATTGTTACAACGATAGCATTTGTTCCCAAAGATGTTGACATTAGATAGAATTTGATATTGTAAAGGCATTAAAATGAAGTTGGTGTTGTAAAGAATCCTTCTTGAGCAGAATGAAATGTTAGAAAGGCTGTGTTTTATTCTTTATTCCTCATAGAATATATGTTTTGATATTTGTTATAATTGTCTCTTAGACAGTTCTAACAAATATCCCAAACAAAGGTTTCTTGAAGTATAAAATACAATGTTCTTGCATAATATCTGATTAGCTATGACCTCTTAAGCGTAAGTTAAGTGCCAGTAAAATTATCATTATAACGAATTTTCTCCTTGCACCGAGTGTCGGTATAAAGAGGATTGACTGTATTATTTTAATGGTCATTTCTATATCATTTTGTTTATATATACATACAAGACTAATGTTACCGTTACTATACAATTTTACTTCCTTTCGTGCGAGCAAAAAAAAAGGCAAACAAACCTTTATTTTCATTTGTTTTAGCTTTTATTTTATAATTTATCTTTCGGCCTATCTATGAGCTAACATCAATAATGAGACACTATCTGTTGTACAAAGTGAAATTTAAAACAATGCAATGACACGCTGCCTCAATTATGTTGACTTGCTTAATTATTGAACAAATACCCCGGAATAAAAAAGACAATTCAAACGCAGAATGCTATCGAATTTGATCGGCTAACATTTCAGAAGCTCACACAATCATTCAATAATTAAACCGCAGCGTCAGAATTTAAGCCGCAACGTGCCTTGGACATGTGCACCCAGCGAAGATTCAGATCAGACTGCGCATTCGCGCAGTCTGATCAGAATCTTCACTGGGCGCATTTTGGATAGCCAATGATGCCAAGTTTCTTTATGTGGATAATAAAGAAGCGCAGGCTGATCTGAGTCTTTGTTGGAAGCACATGTCCGAAGGTACGTTTCCTGCCGATGCGGATGTTTAAGCATATGCCGATGTTATGGGATGGGATGTTAGGGGTATTATTTTGTAGATACTTCCAACATATCAAATTATATGACTCATTTTATTTGTAGCATCACGAAAACACGCCTATATAATTTTGACTCCCTTAAACCCCCCTTTTATATAGTAAAACTTGGGTTTACAGGGGTATACATTATTTTTCTTAATTTGCTAAAAACATAGATTGTGGTTTCTTGTTAGAACCGCCCCGGCGAGGCGGTTCTAACGAGTACCAACAATCTATGTTTTGAGCAGAAATATGAAAAAATATCAGAATTTTTTATCTGAATATTTTTCTTTTTTGGTTGTAAAATTTTCAATATTTTTGAATGGGCGTGTTTTCGTAATGGTTTGAGATTATGCCACCGGTCAAGATGAATCACGGATTCTAAAACCAGTAGCAGTTATCTGTCTTCATCAAATGGCAAAATAATGGTTGTATTCGACTTAGAAAAGACAGGAACTTTTGTCACCTGAAGTAATCATTATGGCAAACCTCAACACGGAAGGTGATATATGTTATATATGTTTATCAGTTATTTTGGTAATGTCTGATTTATGGTGATCAACAAAATATACAATTTGAAATTGGAGCATCCATTTGGGTTTGTTAGATAGGCCTGAAATTGACTATTTTAAACGCATAAAATTTGCATCGGCGCGGCTATCTTAGTTCGACATTTATGAGATTTATTTGACACGGCACGCACACAATATGTCGCAGTAAGATTCAGGTTCAGACAACATTCTTTCAGAAGTATTTTCAAACAATAAAGTTCAAGTTTTGATAGACCTTCTTGCGGAAGTGTTTTCAAATCAGTGTTATATTTGGACATTAATCCAGAATGACTGCGATAAAACTTAGAAATTTTTTTACGTAGCTGATGATAACGGTATTCTTGCTTAAGAAGCAGTTACAATTTTATTTCGATTATCACTGTCATTGACTTGACTAGGTGTTCTAGAAAAAAAAAAAACAAAAACAAAAAAAACAAAAAAAAAAACGAATCATCGGCAAAATAAATACACCATAGGATGTAACACGAAGGACATCGTACTCAAATCAAAGCACTGAGAATGCTGATGGGGGCGGTTGCAGGGAATTCTATCTGTCTACACAACTGAGCCAACTTTCGGTCATTTTCGGTGTTAAGTCAAACCGCGGTTCGGGTTACACATTTTACCCAACGCTGTGGATTTTGCGCGTTTTACCGGCGTATACATATTCATCCGCCGTGTAGTACTTCAAATAATAACAACTCACAATCTGTTTTTATTTTTCTTATAAACTTTTAACTCAAGTAAATTAACATTAAATTTCAGTCCCAGATTCCAACAGAAACTATCCAGTTTGAATAGGAGTGAGCAGATTCGTAAGAAGTTACCTTACAGGTTGCAAGCTTTCCTGAACAGTGCCAACTGCTCTGAAACTCCCAGTATTTATCCAAAAACAGCTGACAGGCCATAAAATCTTTATGGACCTGACTTGTCCATCAGAAAGCTGGTTATAAAAGTAGAGCCATAAAATACAATCATTATCTGTCTATCAAATATTGGTCATAAAGATAGCGACAGTTTTCATGGTCGTTCCTCTATATCAACTGTTAGTCATGATAGTGTAACATGCAGGCATGACTTTAGAGTATACCTATCGTATGTTATGAACAGACAATTGTTAAAAACAATATTGAAAATATCAATATTGTTGCACGCCGATACTTAATTCAGTATGATTAAAATCTTCTTTCTTCAAAAGTTTGAATTTTTTTTTGTTTTATTTATTTATAAGTTATCTATTAGCATCAGAGTTTATAAAGCAAATATTTTTTTAGTTTTAATGAGGAATTTAGCATTATAATCGTTAGCAGGGAGGGAACTATTTGTTAGGCAGTAATTAGGTTGGTAGTAGCAGGGAATTGTGGAAATGTGGTATTGTAAATATGGTGGCGGTTTGGCAGCCGCCCAAAAAAATAAAAATATTTATCATGTCAAAATCAAAGCCGTCCTGAATTAAAATAAAATCTGACAGAGCAAAATTTCCAGAACTACTTTCAAGATTGGGAAAAATAAAGCAATTGTATAGGGGAAACATGATTTACGGCAAATAAGAGACAAGCGGAGTAAGAATGAAATGATCTCGTTCGTGTCAATATTTAATCACCTCAGTCGATAAATACCTGGAACTATTAAAGCAACAAAATATTTTAGAAGAAAAAGTGACACTATGCAATACATTTTAAAGCAAAAACCATTTTTGGAAAGTAAAAGCCAAAACTGGAACTTACGGAAAACTTTAACCGGAGTAGGATTTGACAGTTAATAGCTTTAACCGGAGTGGGATTTGACAGTAAATAGCTACAAATTACCTACGGCATCTGAAAATACTCCACAACCTATAAATAGTTACTACTAACCTACGACATCTTACAATACTCCATAACCAGCAAATGACTACAAATTTTCTACAAGTCTCACAATGCTCCACAACCAACAAATAACTACAAATAACCTAAGAAATCTCACAATACTCTACAGTCAACAAATAACTACAGATGGCCTACGACATCTCACAATACTCCAGAAGCGACAAATAACTAACGATATCTCACAATACTCCACAACCAACAAACAACTAAAAATAACCTTTAAAGGCTCCATATTCCTCAAAAACAGACATTTTATTATCCAAGAAAGGATTAATAAATTGATATATGGTATTAATACAATCATAAACTGTGGCATCTGACAGCCGGTAAAATTTCAGTTAGTCTCTCGTTCTTGAAATGGAATGATTTTTTTTTATCATATCTCTGAATTAATGTTGCCAATATTAATTCAGAGATATGATAAAAAAATCATTTCGTTTTTGGTCCAGTTAAGAAACGAGAGACTAACTGAAATTCTGCAGACTGTCAGAAGACACATTTTATGATCGTATTAATATTATATATCAATTTATTAAACCTTTCTTGGATTAAAATGTCTATTTTTGAGGAATATGGAGCCTTTAAAAACTCACACTACTGCACAACCAACAATCCGACCACAAGGAGTGCACATTAAAACAATTGCTCAAATGAGAACCCCAAAGTATTTCATCTTTCCGATTTATGAAATGCAAACAACCGATCCATCAATAAGAAAAATGATGGCGTTATATGTTATACAAGTTTTTGAAATGAAATCAACAAGATAATAAAACAACGTTAGTATCCAGATGATGTAGCGTAAATGCTAATAAAGTTTGAGGTTACTTTTTAGCAAAGGTCTCGTCTCCCTGATGGTAGGCATTGAAACGCGGTCATTTTCTTATAAGCAATAGCTCGGACTCATTAAAATTACAATTTTAGGGTCGAATAAACAAAACGAAATCTATATTATTTTACAGTTTTATAGTTACTGAAACTTTGATAAAATGGTTGTCTGATTTAAATCGTATAAAGAATTTGAACCCGTCAGAGAATTCAGATTTCGAAAGGAAGCATAAACTGGCAGCACTCATGTGGAAAACTGAGAAGTTTCTTAAATATACGATAAAATACTTTGAAGGGGGAATGTTTCCAAATACAGAACAAATACAAAAACAGAAAACAAGACTTGGTTTAAATGCATCTGTTCATAAGGAATGATGAACTAATGCAACAGCCCTCGCACCCTCTATCAGCTGTAAGCACAGTTTTATTTTCACATTTAATGTATCAGCAAAAAAGTCCAAGAGGTCTCAGAAAAATAAATATTAATAAAATTAATAATAATAATAATAATAATAATAATAAAACAATATTCATATGAAACTACACCAATAATGTTTTGTCAAATATAGTTATTCATTATTTTTGCAGAGATAGTATTTACAAATGTCGCAAAATATATATTATCTAGAAAGTGAATGCTGAATGATCATAGAAATTTTATCTAATACAGTGAACCCCGTTACAATGACAACGTTTATTCTCAAAGATGGTGCCGTTGACATGAATTTGCTGTTGTAAAGAATCATTAATGAGCGGAGTGACAATTTAAGAATAGGTTTGTTTTATTCTTATTTCGTCATTGAACATTCGTTTTTGATATTTGATAGAATCGCTAACAAATATCAAAAGCTTATGTTTCTTAAAGTGTTAAATATAATGTTGTTACATAATTTCTGATTAACTTTCACCTCTTGAGCGAAGGTTTCGTGGCAGTGAAATTATCATTATAGCGATTTTCGTCGTAGCATCGAGTGTCGGTATAAAGAGGGTTGTCTGTATACTCGGATTACTGAAGAAGAATCGAAGTTAAAACTAAGACAGCAGAAAATCATAAGCCGCAACACTTACCTTCTAGATACCTGAGGTTGTAACAATTTTCTTTGTCAATTATAGTTCTTTCTTCTTCTCTTCTTTTTAAATTTCTAATTACAAAAACATGTAAACCTATAAACCAAGAAGCTGAGCACACTTATGGGTGAAATTTTAATACATTTGTTTACACCAAACACAAAAAGTTATCAAATATTAAAATGTAAATGAATATTCGTTTCTGCTATTAATTCAAATCTCTGAAAAAAGGTACTAAATTTCTTTTTATAAAAGACAAACGCGGTCGATTAAAATCCAATAGCATACAAATGTTAACTAAAGTTTTATGTTTAATTACTATTTTAAATTACTTTTCTGTGCCGGCGCAATGAAACTATTGCCTTTGATAACTGAAACTCACAACAGTTGTCATTTTAGTCGCTCTCTCTTTAATAAAGTATAATATTCAACGTTTAATCTCGTGGGCAGAAATTATTTGCATTTTGGATATGCTCAGCTTTCAACTGCAATTCCCATTCCATATTTAATATTTAATCACGAGAAATCATCCAATCGGGTACATTCGTCAAATTACGCACGTTTTCGTAGGTTTACGCCTCCGAAACTCCTGGAACTCTTTTGTTTCGGAGAACCTACGAAAACGTAGAATCGATCGAACAGCCACATCGAACAATAAGGAAAAAATTTAAAAGGCCCGGAAAAGTGATATTGATTGTATTAATTGTTCATATTGATGTAAATGAAACATCCTGCGTTATATACATATTTAATCAACCTTTTACAAATGTTAACAGTTGCTCATCACGGCGGTACGATGTCAAATAATTTTTAACCTCCTTTAGCACTCTCTAGGCAAAATCAACAAACGAAAACTTGATACAAGTTTTTTCTTATTTGTGTTCCCAAAAATATTTAGAGTTCTATAGTTCATAGATGTTGTCTTCATATATTAGTAACTATATAGTCACGGTAATTCAGGAAAATATATAAAAAAGATAAAAGAAACTCATCTGCTTTTTACTCAACATGCAAAAGGTTAAAAGGCATACATTAGTACGTAATGTTCCAGTCGACTTACTGATTTATTTATTTATACAAGACTCCAAATACCTGCCAAACCTATGAATATAGTCTCAAAATATGATACCTAAAACAAACGACTCCTTATTATTGAAAACGCAAATCAATGTATAAATAAATTAACGTATTTATTCCAAATAACCAGGCAGACAAACAAGAGATATCAAAAGGTTTTGAGACTTACATATCTAACAGTGATACAGAGATTTTATTAGGCATTTTCCCGTATAGTCCCCTTGTAAGCCAATACATTTCGTCCACCTCTCGCTAGGTCTCTTATACCACTTCTATAGAGGTCTGGGCCCCTTTGTTCAAAGCGTCGTTAGCTTAACGAGCTCGTTAAGGGTCATTTCGTTAACAGTTTTAGTGGATTCAATATATAATTTTCTGATATTTTTGCTGAAAAAAAGTGAGTAGGTTTTGCACTGCAAAAGCTACTCACTTTTTTTCAGCAAAAAATTTCAGCATATTTGCGTATCACTCGATGTAAATTTTAACGAATCGTTAACTAACGACGTCGTTAGCTTTGAACAAGTGGGCCCTGAATTTTGACCCTCACTCCAAGCCTGAACAGCAACCGCAGATTCATCAGCAGATGCTTTTTCAGTTCTTGGACAGATGACAATCAATAGAGGCAGGGGCAGGGGCAGGTGAGTAAGGAGGATGTGATAACACTAAGCACCCCTTACAATTTGGCTGGTGTGAACTGGAGCATTGTCCTGTTGCACAAAACACCACGCATAAGTTTGTCATGGCATTATGACCTTTTCAACAAGCTGGCATAATATTCATCATTTTCACCATTTATTATTGTGTCGTGTGGTAAATATCTATGTTATATAGCTATAAATATTAAATTGTTAAAATGTGCGATAAAAGCCGAGGAGCTAGCGTGCTGATATTACACGATATTGGCACAGTTATTCGATATTGCACACTTACTCGGATGCCTTCTCATATTACCGTTACATTACGTTGCTTTTGATGACGTCTTAATGCAGTGACGTCGCGGCAGACCTTGTCGCGCACATATTTGTTATTAAAACAGCGTTTTAAAGGTTAGAAACACCGGGAAATGAAATAAATATTTATATCTGTATAATAAAAGAGTTATTACACTGATATTGGTGAATATTGTCCCTCGATGGGATATCTACGGACGCGAGCTGGCTTGCGTCCTTCGATATCCCAACTCGGGACAATATTCACCAATATCAGTGCAATAACCCTATAGGATTATACCTTTGCTATTCCTAAATACAGTGGTCATAATCTTCTTGCAAGATCTGGACTCTTTGAACTGACTGCTCTGTGGTTATCTCATGTGAATATCCACTCCGTTGACACTTGTTTACTTTCTGGAACATAGTGGTAAAGCCAAGTTTCCTCACAAGTTACTGTTCTACGGCGAAAATCCTCAGGATCACGATTATACCTAGTTAACAGAGCATGTATGTTGGTGACTGCCAATATAAGTTTGACCCCCTTAAACCCCACTTTTATATAGTAAAACTGGGGTTTACAGAGGTATACATTGTTTTTCTTATTTTTGCTAAAAAACATAGATGGTTGGTACTCATTAGAACCGCCTCACCGAGGCTGTTCTAAGTAGTACCCACAATCTATGTTTTGAGCAGAAATATGAAAATATCAGTTTTTTATATGAAAATTTTTTATTTTTTTTAGGTGAAATTTTCTATATATTTGAATAGGCGTGTTCTCGTAATGATTACAGCTGTGAGAGTTTAGGTACCCAGGCCTTTCACATATGGGCTACGTCATGTTTTCGGGACATTTACAAAAAGAGAAGATCTAGATCAGCTATAAACTGGCTCCAGTCTCCAATGACTAAATATTTTTCTCATAATCTTGTTTGATAATCCACTAAAATAAAACCAAAAACATATCATGACTATAAAGGCTGGTCACTAGTGACCAGCTTTATAGCCATGATATAACTTTGGTTTTATTTGATTAATAAAAAGGGTTATAATAGATATTTAGTCACTGGTGACTGGAGCCTGTCTAGATCGGCGTTGAAATAATACATTCTGTCCTGTCATCATATTCTACATTATAGAGATCAAACATATGTTTTCATTCATTAACATTCGCCAGGTCCCGTGGGAGGTGTTGAAAACCGAGGCCGGAGGCCGCGGTTTTCAACACCTCCCAAGGGACCTGGCGAAAGTCGATGCATTGAAAAACCATGTTCGATCGCTATTATTTCATAAAAATTGAAAACATTTGCTATATTTACCGTTATGTCTTGCACTATTTTGTTTCGCCTTTTCACCGATGTCTCACGAACGCAATTTCCATGGACTATGCTCGTTCTAAGGCCGGGCAGTACACATCTCGTAACGGCAGCAAATCTGTGGTCCCTGTACGAGCATATTGAAAGTTGCGTAACCGTGCATTAACAGCGCGTGAATTGCCTTGTTAATACACGGCTTTTCGCCGGTTAATGCACGGCTGTTAATAACGTGCGATACTGCTTTTTATGCAATAATACATAATTCCTTTAGCGGACAGCGAAGGTCCTGAGCGAATGCACAGGCTGATCTGGGCCTTCACTGTCCGCATTTGCCCGAAGACCCATCTTCGCATGGCTTGGCTCATGTAAATGAGCAGAGCGCTGATAGGTCAGTTTCAATGTGACTACAGGGCATTAAACGAATTACAAGACAAAATATTTAGACGTAAACGTCTAAGTACCGGCGCAAATTTTGTTCATGTTGATACAGAGATATGGGACTAGGTTTATTTAAATTTATTTAACTTTCACTTTAATTTTCAATGTAATAGGTAAAAAGAACAACAATGTGATTCTTTAACTTTCACTGCCATAGACGATAATAATAGACATTTGCAAACAGCATAGATCCAGATGGGACTGCTCATATGAGCCGTCTCATCTGGATAAGAACCGTCTCATCTGGATCTACGCTGTTTGACATTCAGACATTCAGTCTTTCAACTTTACGTATAAACTTCTTTTTCAAGCGATAGTTTGTTAAAAAAAGAAAAGCAGACGACAAATATCATCTGAAATTTCGCACCGAAAGTGTTCATGTATACTTTTATTAAAACGTCCTTAGTGAACTAATCGAATAGTCTCCCACATGTAAAAATCCAAAGCTATATCAAGAGACCGGCGCGATTCGCGCGCCGGTCAATGACTACCACTCACATTGAAGTTGATACATGTAATAAGAGAATTATGACTACCAGTCACATTGATGATGATCGTTAATATGAAGGAAGAAATGACTAGCGAGAATATGTGGAAATGTCTACAAATCACATATAATTGCATTTTTGAATTATGATTGCAAGACACATTGGTGTTCCATGGTAAGGGGAAAATGGTATGATTTCAGGTCATATGTGGAAAATTAAATACAACATGCTTACAAGTTACATTCATTTTTTATTGTGTGCATTTATGAGCTGAAGTCAAGTATGACTACGGGGCAAATGTGAATTATGACTATAGGTCATATCGATGTTCGAAAGATTGTTTTTATTCTTTCAGGTATGAAAATTTTGCTGAAATACCAGACAAAAGTGCAAGAAATAATGCGAAATGTAGCAAATGTTTTCAGTTTTTATGCAATCATAGCGATCGAACATGGTTTTTCAATGCATTAACATTCGCCAGGTCCCTTGGGAGGTGTTGAAAACCGCGGCCTCCGGCCTCGGCCTCAGTTTTTATGCAATCATAGCGATCGAACATGGTTTTTCAATGCATTAACATTCGCCGGGTCCCTTGGGAGGTGTTGAAAACCGCGGCCTCCGGCCTCGGCCTCAGTTTTTATGCAATCATAGCGATCGAACGTGGTTTTTCAATGCATTAACATTCGCCAGGTCCCTTGGGAGGTGTTGAAAACCGCGGCCTCCGGCCTCGGCCTCAGTTTTTATGCAATCATAGCGATCGAACATGGTTTTTCAATGCATTAACATTCGCCAGGTCCCTTGGGAGGTGTTGAAAACCGCGGCCTCCGGCCTCGGCCTCAGTTTTTATGCAATCATAGCGATCGAACATGGTTTTTCAATGCATTAACATTCGCCAGGTCCCTTGGGAGGTGTTGAAAACCGCGGCCTCCGGCCTCGGTTTTCAACACCTCCCACGGGACCTGGCGAATGTTAATGCATGAAAAACCATGTCTGATTCCTATATTGAAGTATCTGGTTATGCACCCTATCAACCAAAGGCTCAGTTGAATATAGTTCCAGCAGATGGAGATGTAGTTGTCACTACCGATAACAAAGCTGGGATATACCGGACTGACAGGTCGAAGAAAAATAAGTGAATACACTATGGAGAGTTTCGGAACAAATTTCAAATGATTCATCGTCAGGAAAAGCACAAAATTCAGAATACAAAAGCATTGAAACGTTGTTAAATGAAATGCATATCGGCACACCGATAAAGGACGATGATGCTGACGATTCATATACAGATCGCGAATATGATTTACAGGAATTGATGACTGATGTCAATAATTACAAAAAAAAAAAAAAAAAAAAAAAAAAAAAAAAAAAACAACAACAAAAAAAAAAAAAAAAAAAAAAAAAAACAACAACAAAAAAAAACAACAACAACAAAACTAACAGAGCACGGTTAAGATACATGCTCAAAGTGGTGCCACCTGATGTCTAATGACACGTTTCCTATGGTGAACATATGTTTTTGTCCGTTTTAGATGTTATAGAGTGGTTTTCTTCATTAGAATGTCCTGTCAGAGGAATACACTGAAATATGAATGCAAACCGAAACTCGACTACCCGGACAACAAGAAAAGAGAAGAAGAAGAAGAAGAATAAGACATTCATTAGAAATGAAAATAAAAATGTGAAACCGACTTACCAACTCTATGTGTTTTAGAATGAAATCGGCAACAACCTAAACACAACTACAAGAGAGCTGAGTGGTTAGTGTGTTTGACTGCGGTGGTTAAGGTTGCGGGTTCCTGCCAAGTTCACACAATCGATTCTGTCTGTTAATCCAGCGGTGAATCGGTATCCTTTGGTGGAAGGTAAAATGAAAATTGCCCAGTTAGTATTTTACTAAAATAAAAAAAACGGGCCGTTATCGGCTCGTCAGCATTCCTGACGAGCCGATAACGGGCCGCTATATATTTATGTAGAATTCAAACTCGGTTGGGCATCGCCTTTCAGATGCTGTAGGCGAAGACAAGATGGGCTTTAACTCCCGTATTCAGCCCTGTGGTCGAATGCTATGAGAAACCTTTACCTCTAAACCCAATTATCATCCGAGCCGCTACACGAGAAATGTTTCTTCCGGGTAAATGCAAACAGTAAAGGGCCAGGTCAGCCAGCGGATATATGTATATTCTGATCAGGATTTTTGCTATACAGTCGAACCTCAATGGCTCGAACATCTTTGGGACCATGGAAATTCGTTCGAGACATGGGTAGTTCGAGCCACTGAGGGTTAATCATAGCACCAGTTCAGGAAGCAAATAGCGATAATTAAGGGAAATCCTTTTGATTTTCTACACAATGATTGTATGTTGAGTGCACTCATTAGAATCACCTCGATGAGGCGATTCTAATGAGTACACACAACATACAATTCCATGATAAAATAACTAAAAATCCCTAAATATTTGTTTTCTTGAGCTATTGGAAGGATTTTGTAGGGACTGAAAAACGAGTTCGAATCATCCACGGTAAACGAGCTATCCGGGTTCGAGCAATTGAGGTTATACTGTACTTCGTCATGTTCTACAATACTCTATGATTCTGTAGGCGGACAGTGAAGGTCCTGATCAGACTGCGCGTATGCGCAGACTGATCTGAACATTCGCTGTCCGCTCAAGCCCGAAGACACGTTTTTGCATGGCGCTGCCTATCTGACAGACGCAGGAAACAAGACGGCATATGTAGATATAGAATGTGTATTTTCATTTAAATAAACGCCCCAAAAGGCCTCTTTTAGGTTGGATGTAGTTTATTCTAAGTTTCATGTTTCACAAGAATATGCTTTGAAATGCGAACAAATAGGCCGTGCCATGCGAAAACGTGTCTTTGGGCATTTGCGGATAGCAAAGGCCATGCGAAAACGTGTCTTTGGGCATTTGCGGATAGCAAAGGCCCAGATCAGCCTGCGCTTTCGCGCAGTCTGATCAGGACCTCCGCTGTCCGCTAACAGAAGCTTTGGCTATTATAGAATGTAGGAATGGATATAGCAAAGACCCGGATGATACGAGTATTTTACGAATGCTCAGGATAATAAGGAATTACTCATTCTGCGCGTGTTCGAAGGCACTTTATAGCTAGATGCCAAGTTAAATATGCAAACTGTTTTATATTCTAAATCGACAATAGTTTGTAATGATAGTTTCTGTATACATAATGCAATATGATATACTTCTTTAGGTTTTGGTATACAACACAAGCCGTAATGAACTTTTTTCTAGACTCGGTGCTCTGAGATTACAGCAACTAAAACATATGCCACGTGCCATGGAGGGAAAAGCTGTCCCTTCATTATGTTACCAATCCTATGTAAAATACAAACTTCTTAGCCATAATTCTGAATAGGCCAAAATTAAAATATATATATATATATAGTTCTAGAGGCCATTTTACTAGAATAGTTAAGGTAAAATACATAGCTTAGCAGTCCTTCCTTCCTCTACGGGCTAATGGAATTTCGATCACTGAAAATCGGAAATGCTTTTTTGAGGGCCTCATAGAAGATTAGCTCATATATGCTAAATGTGTTACCCTCGTAAAATAAAGTCTTTACTTTCTTATTTACTTACTTACTTACAACCGCCCTTATCAGCACATTCAGTGCGTTGATTCTTATATCTTTCTCAGTGCACAACGGTCATAAAACTGTTTTTAGGTCATAGACTACTAAATCTTACAGAACATCAGTTACGGTTTTATTACGAATATAATTCCATGATAAACTTTTGCTCCTTTCTAAGACTATATTTTTTATGCTGAATTGGTCAAAATGTGTATAATTTAGGCAGCTCTGTAGTAGCTGAGCAAAACAGAAGGTCTTGTGTGGTTGCTTTGAAACCGAGCCTAGAAAGCCATCTAAAGAACATATTGCCTTATACCAGTCGAGACCTGGTAAACAATACGGGGCCAGTCAGTTTCAAGACCCGGCAGCTTCTTACATGTCACATAAACTAGCATATTCTTTACGCATCCGCACAGTCTAATCAGGGCCTTCGATGTCCGTTCACAGAATCTGTGGATACTGCGGAAATGCAATAGCCCTTATCGAATTGTTCAATTTCGCTGGTTGATCAGAATTTTTATCGCTTACTCCGAAAAGACATTTCCTTATGCGGCAATATATAAATACAGAGAGAGAGAGAGAGAGAGAGATATGCCCAAGTCTGTTCATATGTATGTCTGAAATTGTTAAAATGATTATTTTCGCATTAGAACCCTCCCCATGCAAACCCCGAAGTTTTCATTACTACCTACCATTGGCACAGTGTATAACCGTACAGACACTAAATCGGAAGCGACAATGGACTGTACACCCTAAAATCATTAGTTCGAAGTAAACAAGTTGATAGGCAACACGGTCAAAAGCACGTAAGTTCATAACGAAATTTTTCTTTTAGATGCGGTTTTCGACATCGGGGAGAGAATCGGATGTACGTTACCTGTAGCATTGTGAATTTGACATATTTCGACCCAATCTGCGTGTAAAAACCGACTCATTCTGCTCAATCACCAGTTTTGCTTTATTTTCTGCCGATTGACACGGACAATCAGGGCTAAAATAACCAGAATTATGGCATCATTTCTGTTAATACCAACATAAAATCATCGCTACATCTTTATCCTGTGATGTCTAATAACTGAAACCATCGAGATATTACTTTAAACAAAGATATTGCCTCCTGAATCGCAAACGTTCGTCTGATTTGACTGTCCGACTAGTGACAAAAACAAAATTTGTTGTTGAACGAATAGCGACGATTTTGTTATATGTGTTATTGAGCAGAAAAGTTGTTAATAAACGTTAATTTCTGGGATATTCCTTATCGAAATGAAACGACAGTGCAGGGTAAGAAATTCTACTGGGTTGAGTTTGTTTTTAGAGGTCCAGCATGCTGTTAATATCTACCATAAATTTGCGCAGATTAGCATGACAGGTTCAAGGATTTATTCGTAAGATTCAGAATAAATTGAAAATACTGGCAGTGTTTCTGAGTTTTTCTATGGAAAGAAAATGTACTTTGAATGTGTTTTCCAACAGACGAAACTAAATACAATAGTCAGACTTAAATAAGACATGAAAACAATTTTTTACAAATGGCAGAATATTGGCACCTACATGTAAGATTATCTGATACAAAAAAACTACAAATGCGCCAATATGTGTTCTTACCCCACCGTCTGTATATAATGTGTTTTTTTTCACTTTAAAAATCAGGTATTGATACCCTAAACTAACATACTGTACCCCCTTTACTCACCCTACCTTAAACTACCCTGTAAGGCGAGGACGTGTGCTTGCATCAGGTGCGGAACGTGGGGGTTGTTTTTAGTGTGTGTGTGTTTTTTTTTTATTTCACGTCTACCCTATCTTACCTTTCTAATGCCCAATCTCCTGGGGAAACAGCTTAACATGCCCACTGAAATATATGTGGACATGTGCGGTTTTAACTAA
This sequence comes from Anodontia alba, assembly GCA_964016985.1. Taxonomy (NCBI): domain Eukaryota; kingdom Metazoa; phylum Mollusca; class Bivalvia; order Lucinida; family Lucinidae; genus Anodontia; species Anodontia alba. Next base: position 10,010,287 of record OZ024837.1, read on the forward strand.
CGGTAGTTGTCAGTTACTGTCGGGGGAGAACTTACCTAATGTGTGATTTCTAGTGTCTGATAACGATATTTTGCAGATATTTTCTAATTTTTTAAATGTTTACAAAATATTTTCTTTGCAAAATTGAGCACTTAGTTTGTCGTAAAATGTGCTGTAAAAATTTTGAAAATCGGTCGACAATTAAAAAAGTTCTGCCCAAAAATAATTTTGAATAGGGATTTCCTGTAGTAAAAATTCATGGAAGGGAATTAATTATTTTCCCGCAAAAATTTTAAATACTTATTTTTTTATCAGGATCACTCGAAATTATCATCAAATGACGCAAAAAACCTGTTTGAGATCAAGTCAGCATATTCAAGTAAAATGTATTGCATTAATTGAAAATTTATGATCATGGATTATCTCCCTTGCTAATGCATCCTATTCAAAATTCATTTTTGCCATTAAAACTTTATCTGTTGACCGATTTTCAAAATTTTTGCAGGTCCTATTAGGACAAATTCAGCTCAAGATGCTGACAAGAAAATTTCCCCCCCACCCCCTTTCAAGAGAAAAAAAAATTCTCTCGGAAAAATGATTATCAGACGTCAAATTTTACACATTAGTGTTGGTTTCACTGCTTAGAGCTAACTGTCGACCGGCTCGTCATGGCCTTAACTGTGTACCGGGCCGCTAATCCAGACAAACAAAGAAACAAACTCTCCCCACCCACATTCCTCTCCCTGCACTATCCTAAGCCTATCATTTTACTTTACACTAACACACTCAACCAGACCGAAACTACCCAGGACCGAAACGACCTGAGTTTCTTTACAAATACGAGGAAATCTTTACAAATACGAGGAAAGGTATAGTTCCGAGGACAGAGTCCTGGTGTACACCTTATAAAACGTCATGGAATTTGTAGAATTCGCCATTCAATACAACGCTGCATAAATGCTACCGAATATCTTTACAAAAAGAGAAAAGGTATAGATCCGAGGACAGAGCCCTGGTGTACACCTTATCAAACGTCATGGAATTTATAGAATTCGCCATTCAATACAACGCTTTTTAAATGCTAATGCAGGGATTCCATGAATGGTCATTAACAAACGTGTTTTAGGAAGGCCAGTCTTATTACTTTTGCTAACTTGTATTTACCAATCTCTTCTTTCTTTCAGACAATCATGGATGAATCATTCAACGTAGATATTCTAGATGAGTCCATCGAGGAAGTTAAAACAATGCACAAATGCGACATATGCCAATATGAGAGTGTATATAAACAGAACCTGACACGGCACATTAAAGCATTGCATGCGATTACAACAGAACCAGGGCCTTCGTCTGCTGACAGTTGAGGAAATGATGATTCCAAAGAAAGCATCCAAAACGATATTTTTATAACCTTTTACTAACTTTTGTTGCAAATGATCGTCATGAATGTGCAAATACAATCACAACTAGTCGGACAGTTTTCATTTCTTGATATGTCGCTAAAGATTAGGTACAGCTGTCACTAGTCGGACAGTCAAATGAGACGAACGTGTGCGATTCAGGAGGCAATATCTTTGTTTAAAGTAATATCTCGATGGATTCAGCTATTAGACATCACAGGATAAAGATGTAGCGATGATTTTATGTTGGTTTTAACAGAAATGATGCCACAATTCTGGTTATTTTAGCCCTGATTGTCCGTGTCAATCGGCAGAAAATAAAGCAAAACTGGTGATTGAGCAGGATGAGTCGGTTTTTACACACAGACTGGGTCGAAATATGTCAAATTGACAATGCTACAGGTAACGTACATCCGATTCTCTCCCCGGTGTCGAAAACCGCATCTAAAAGAAAAATATCATTATAGAATTACGTGCTTTTGACCGTGTTGCCTATCAACTTGTTTACTTCGAACTAATGATTTTAGGGTGTACAGTCCATTGTCGCTTCCGATTTAGTGACTGTACGGTTATACACTGTGATTGGTGTCTGCTTATGCCCCAAATGACCATTGGTGTATGCTTATGCCCCAAATGACCAATCGTGTCTGCTTATGCCCCAAATGACCATTCATGTCTGCTCTTGCCCCAAATGTACATTTACACATGGCAGGTCTCAAATACTGCCACTATGTCGTTACCGGTGCGCGTATTTTATGGTATATCTCGGTAGCCACCTCTATTAAGCAAGCAGTCTGTATATATATATATATATATATATATATATATATATATATATATATATATATATATATATATATATATATATATATAACGTTTTCCCGCCACCCTTGTTTTGTCAATATAACGTGGGTTTTGTTCGTTTTATTGTGACATTTAAGATAACTTATAAAATGTCTGAGCACTCTTATACATGTATATTCTACTGAAACAAAAATCGCAGTTTTACACAAGTAGATTGCTGTGAGATTTTCATGTAATTTTTATGTTCAAAAGTGACATGATGGTCCCATAAAATACGGTAGCAATGTCGTATATAGCAATAAGTGCCTTATTTTTTTATTGGAAGTCGCTGTAGTGACAGACGTCTGTCATTAGCGATTTCACGTATAAATCGCTGCTTACAGACGTCTGTCACTAGCGATTTTACGTATAAATCGCTGCTGACAGACGTCTGTCACTAGCGATTTTTACGTGAAACCGCTAATGACAGACGCTTGTTCGTATTCTCTCGTCTGAACCTTCGCCAGGCAGATCCTGATCATTGCTGAGCATAGTTATTTTGTACAGTTGTGAAACCTTATAATTGATCATGACTGGGCGTTCGAATGGGATCTCTTATTTTCAGTTTTACCTATTTGGGAAAGAGCTGCTGACTCGGTTTATCATATGTCTTATCTTTTTACTGGGGTCACTTCGTGTTGTGACTCCTTTCCCTAGTGATGTTACGGGTAGAGTTTGGGTTCTGACTGTACCAGTTCCTTGGCAAACAACATGGCACGCATATTAACATGCAGGGCTATCGTTATTTTAAACTTCGTAAGGCGTTTTCGAAATTTTATCGCAGACACAGTGCCTTGTTAGAAAAATATAGCGTCAGTCTGAAAACACTTCTGCAACAAGGTATATCGGAACCAGAATTATACGGTGACTTAGTGTACAGATTTAGAAAAGTTGTAGGTAAATCTAACTTTTCGGAGCAATTCAGCAAACTTATTAACCGTTATAAAAGAATTGGCTATAGCCTGGATATTATGGGGCAGACTGCATGCCTAGTTGTAAACCCAATCATTGTTGATGGCTATGCTTCACTCTTTAATTGCACGATGGCGGTTCGGGCCTCAGACTCAATGACGGCCTCTTCGTAAAAGTTTAACCAGTGGGTTGAGGCTTAACGATATGTCTTTGGCTTCGCCCGCCGTGGTTCAACTATTGGTTTTCATTTACTCTGGCATACAGAAGAATTAGCCATGAGTACTCGTCTTTGTTTTTATATATATGTCTTTGTTATAGTGATTAATTTGATTTTTATGTTTTTGCTTTGATGCATTGACTGAGTTGGGAGCCTTTATGCGAACCGAATTTTTATGTATTTCTGTATTAAGAGTAGCATCGGGACCCAGGGTGAAGTTAGCTAGTTGTAAAAGTGCTTTAAACCCCACGGTAGTTTTTTCTACTGACCGTTCTAAGGCGGTGGTCCTGGTGTTCTTTGTAGCTCTTTCTGTTTTTTTTTTTTTTTTTTTTTTTCTATATGTGTTGTGATGCTAGCATTGTGGTCACCGTCTACAACAGCTGCCAACTTTGCTTTCTGTTTTACTAGTTGTTTTGTGATGCTAGCATTTTGGTCACCTTCAACAGCTGCCCATTTGCTTTCTGTTTTACTTGTTGTGATTAAGAGTGGCATCGGGACCCAGGGTGAAGTTGGCTAGCTGTAAAAGTGCTTCAAACCCCCCGGTGGTTTACTCTACTGACCGTACTAAGGCGGTGGTCCCGGTGTTAGTCTTACTCTTTGTTGCTTTGTGGTTTATTCTACGAGGCGATTTGTTGTATGTCTTACCATGTGTCATTTTGTTCTTGTGTTTTTCAGTCCTTTTAGTATTGCGATTACCTCGCTTGGGGAAGAGAGAGCTAATCTTAGTGCTTTTCGTACGTTTGTTCGATTTGTGATTGTTTGGATTTGTCGGTTTCCTCTTCCTCTTGGTGTCTGGGAAGGGCTGCGGTTTGTGATTGTGGAACTCCCTGGACTTTTCTCTTACCTTTTTTTATGCAAATGATGTATAAAGAAGAAGAAGAGGAAGAAGAAAAAGAAGAAGATATATCGATACACTGTACATTAATGTATTACAAACATAATGCCTCTGCTGGCTAAGTCACTCAGTCACTCAGAGTGGCACATGTGTTTTTTCGATACGAAAACTATACATGTAGTCTCTTGCTTCCAGATATGAATACACGACTAGCCTTGTTTGAAAATTACCATTCTGACTTTGTTTGATATTACCAAATGTCAATTACCATTCTTACTTTGTTTGATATTACCAAATGTCTGGACAGCATACACGTAGCAATTTTCTTCTATAACCAGTATCTTAGTTCCAGGCATTTATTATATTATAAGACGTCTGTCACTAGCGATTTTTATGTAAAATCACTAGTGACAGACGTCTGTCAGCAGCGATTTATACGTAATATCGCTAGTGACAGACGTCTGTCAATAGCCACTCCGTTTTTTATTATCTTTGAAAAACTTGCAAAGAAAACCATACAAGGAACATTACATAAAAATTCGGTCAAAATCTATACAATAAAGAAAGTGTTATTATACGGAAAGATGTACAACGAAAACGGATGGTGACCGATCACAATGGCTCAGGTGACAAGTGACCCCTGGGAGGGAGCAGTTTTTTACCCCAGGGCTTTAATTTGAATAATCTTAATAAAAAATTACTAGCCAAATATCAGTGTTCTTATACCCCGCCACACGATAGTAGCGGGGTATTATGGTTTCAGGTTGGTCGCCCGTGTTTCTGTCCGTCTGTCCGACGCTTTTCCGTTGCCGGACAATAACGAGTAAATATCAATGGATTTTCACTAAACAATATGTGTGCATTGATATTGTAGACATCTGGTCTGGGATTGCTAATTGACAAATTTCATCAATTTTTGACAGAGTTATCTGCCCGCGATAGGTCAATAGTTTCGTTTCCGGATGATAACTTGAGAAAACTTCAATGGATTTTCACCAAATTTGGTATATGCATTGCTGTTGTAGGGATCTGGTTCGGAAATGCTAATGGGCAAATTTTGTCAACTTTTGACAGAGTTATCTGCCCGCGACATGACCATATTCTCTTTTAAGGACAATAACCTGAGAAAATCAACTAATTTTCACCCAACGTGATATGTGCATTGATATTGTGGAGATCTGGTTTGGGACTGCTGTTGGGTACATTTCATCAATTTTGACAGTTATCTCCCTATGACACGATGATGCCCGAGTGTTAACGTTTCACGTTTCTATTTGAAATAACTTCCCTTGCCTAAAATCCATGTAGTGTAATGCTTAAAATTCGTGTCCGATTCATCTCCTACACTGTATTGAATATATTCATGATCTTCACAGATATGATACAGAGGGCACCAGGCGGGGCATCCCTGTCCCATGGACACTTTTCTTGTCGTATATATATTCCTCTGTGCTGATAAAATCTTAAACCAATATTTTACAGTTAACAAATATCTTCTTCATATATAGTTCATCCTTCCCAATTCACCATGCACGAAATCATTTTGTACAGTTTTCTTAACACCTAAAAGCCTTTTGTAGAATTGTTAATGTACTCTTTCACTCGAATTTGCTTAGAAAACCCCAGTCTTCACAACCATAATTTAAAATTTGTGTAATTAATTTATCAAAAAGAGCTAATATATGTAGTAGTATAAGGAATGGGGATTCTGGATCACCCCCAGATCGGGCCCCAAAAGGGCTCCCACGTACATAAACAATTGGCAGCTACGTCGAGACGCTCACACGTAGACAAACAATTTTGTATGTACGTCTAGACGACTTCCTCGGCCAAGATTCGGCTCTTCCTGCGGCCCCCAAGTGAGCATAGTGAGAGCCCCTGCGGACGGCCCCCACCCTCGCCGGCCTTGGGGCTCTTATAAGAGCGCATTTTTGGTTAGGGCTACCAAGATTTCGGCTACTTTTTTTCGGAGACACCCCACGGTTGCCCAAACTTCCAATTAGAGAAATAGTAATCCAAGGCATACCGAGCAACCAACTCGACTCCGGCACGCTAGAGCTACCAGATACACGGTTGTCCAAACTTCCATCTGGAGAAATAGTAGTCCAAGGCATACCGAGCAACCAACTCGATCCCGACTCGCTAGAGCTACTACATGGCGGTGCAAGCAACATTCCAGTCCATGGGTCTACGGTCCGAAAATGCCGTTTCCGCCTACCTTCTACTGGAGAACGCGCACGAGAGCAATCTTGTATCGGATATCTCCAAGGTCGACTATCTGGCAGGCAATCTGGGCCGCACGCACCTGCGCCCCCTCCCCGGCCTTCCGACGTTTGTCGACGACGTCTATGTCTTTGGCTACCTGCGCCGCGAGGACTGCGTGTTCCATAGAGGGCACATATCTTGCACAACCGGAGAGGACAGCTCTGCGAAGAACACCTTTGCGCGGATATCTACCGCTGCCCGCGAGAGTTTGGGGACGGCCCCCGATGGCACTACTCGCTGCAACATACAGACGAATATAGTCCACACACTTGCAACCCGAGACAACGCCGAAGGCGGCGCCATCCAAGCGACAGTCTCCAGGATCGAGGACGACACCGACAAAAAGGCGCAGGCGAAGTGGCGAGAGCTATACCCGGATACAGAACCGGCCGGTCTCTTCGTGGCAAAGGTAGACGTGTCCGAAATTTCTATGGACGAGCTGCAAGCCTCCTTGCCAGCCTTCGAACGCCTGCTGTTGGCCCACGGCTACGGCATCTATTGTATCGACTACACACAGGATTTCTCGGGGGTTCTCGACCAGGAGGCGCTCGTGGACCGCCTATGCGCTTCCGAAGGATTTCGCGAGCAAGGCGACCTTGCCTCCGCCATGCGCACAGACGTGCACACGATATTGGCGAATACCAGCAGCGTTGGGGACCATGTCTGCACATGGGTGCGCACAAGTAAAGCCGGGTACACGGTCCGAACGAAGGCGTACAAGGTCGTATCGAATATCGAGGCGGGCGAGATCCGCGAACCCATTGGTGGCCATCTGGCCGACTATGTCGACTGCCCGAACGAGCATCTGCGACGCACCTTCTTGCATCCCGATGTACAGGCCCGGCGCTGCACTCGCATCGAAGTCTCTCTGTACGCTTGCCGCGGGGGAGACCTCTCGGCGAACACGGCCAAAGAGGTGGTGGCGGAGGCCTTGGCCCTGGTTTCCCCCTCGGATCTGCCAGAGGAACAAGGTCTGTTTGTGGTCCAGCCGCCCGCCAAGCAGTGGGAGAACCTGGCCACGAGACTCGATCGCAGGGCTCGATATTCGTCGCCTGGTACGCGCACACGACAACAGGCCGGGTCTCGGGTGTCTGGGTCCGGCCCTCCAAGGCAAACGCGGACAAAGAGGAGGCTTGGGAGAGGGCCATAGAGTGGGCCGCGGCCGACTTCGGGTTTTGCGCATGCCCCATCTTCCGGGTCGACATTCTGGGAGCCAACGAGGAGGGTGTAGAGCGGGGCCCGCTCCGATGCTATACCAAGGACGCCGATGCAGGCACAATCGGCAGCTAGCAAACGACCTACACAATTGCATCCAAACGGTCCAAACCCCGGAATCCTCCTGCCGCCCTCTGCCTCGGTTTCGTGGGTTTGGAGGGCCAACAAGTGCCATGCGATTGGCATTGAGACCTCGACCTTTCGCCTCCAAGAGGTACCCGAAATTGCACAGGACCGCGCAATCTCCACGCTCTCGACCAGGAACCGCGGAAAACGCCTCCAACAGATCCGCGACTCGGCGAACGCCGAAGACTGGCGGCGACGTGCTTGGGCTCGACTAGAGGCAGAACAGCGACAATACGAGAAAGAGCAGCGACGCCGAGCCGAAGAGCTGGAACGCCTTTCCGGGCTGTTGGCCAAATATAGGCGATACGAAGAAAAGTCGCAGCAGACGCGCGACGAGGTCGAAGATATCCTACGCACCCAGACGGACAAAGTGACGGACATACCCAGCGGACGCAAATGGCTCGTCCTGGGATACAGACGTTCCCGCGCAACATCGGCGCCGAGGGTTGTGCTGCGCTGTTGCAAAGACGACGAAGAAACTACTTGTGTTGTGTGGGCAACGCAGGGGCTCGAAAGTGTGCTCGATGGGTGCGCCGACGTCTTCGAGGCGGACGCGGACAAATTCGGGAGGACAACCTTCTGGCTTCCTCCCATTGGCGATGGCACGGGGTTGGAGATCGAGATAGAACCGGCCAGGGTATTCCAGCCGATGGACGGCCGCAAGGTCTCTTGGAACCCGATCGGTGTCGTTGCCGCCCCAGACCCCCAACGCCTGGCCACCCTCCAGGCTCTAGCCGAAAAAAAGCAGGAGCACCAGGCGCAGCTGGAGGCCGAGCAACGCGCACGAGAGCAATCTTGTCTCCTGGAGGCCCCAGCCCCAAATCCCAGGGACACCAAGAAGGCGCTCGACCTGCCATCCGGCGAATACCTCTGCCGGCGCAATGCCCCGACAACCTTCCGCGGTGCGCCCCGCACTCTTCTCTTCCTAGTTCCGGCAGACGAGGATGGAGAACCCGCGACGGACGTGGAAACGCCAACCTACGGGCTCTTCCCTTCGGGGCCGTCTGTCGGCAGCCGAAGCAAAAAAGCGCTTTGGCATCGGGTCCACGAGACTCTACAAGATATGGCGCGACGATGCTCCGCAACAGCCCCCTCCAAGGGAAATAACTCAAAAAGCATAAAATGCTAGAGTTATGGTTCTTGCGCTCTGCACGTCGTCTAATGTTGATTGATATTTATATGAAGTTTCGTGAAGATAGCTTGAACGGTTTTCAAGTTATAGAGCGGACACAATTTTGTGACAGAGTCCAAGGGAAATAACTCGAAAAGTATAAAGGCAAGAGTTATGGTTCTTGTGCTCTGCACGTCGTCTAATATTGATTCATATTTATATGAAGTTTCGTGAAGACAGCTTGAACGTTTTTCAAGTAATAGAGCTGACACAATTTTGTGACAGAGCCCAAAGGAAATAACTAAAAAAGTATAAATGCAAGAGTTATGGATCTTGCGCTCTGCACGTCGTCTAATGTTGGTTGATATTTATATGATATTTCGTGAAAATAGCTTGAACGGTTTTCAAAATATAGTGCGGACACGAGTGTGACAGACAGAGAGACAGACAGACGCCTGGGAAAAAAACAATATGTCTCCAAACCCTAAAGGGGGCAGACATAATTACAAGAACACTAAATTGACTTACCCAAACCGACCACCTATTCCATGTGAGCTGCGTTTCAGATTGCCGCGGTATTCCTGATTGCCGCCTACCCGGTGTGATTAGGGTTATACAATCCAAATTTGTGTCTTTAAACGAGAAGAGGAAAAGTAATCCAGCATTATATAAAATAAATAAATAAAAAAAAAATAGAATAAAATAGAGTAAAGTGCTGCATACAATCATCTTATTTTGTATAATAATAATAATAATAATAATAATAATAATAATAATAATAATAATTATAATGATAATAAAATGCGGGGTGACGTCTTTGTCCATTTTAATATAATAATAATAATAACGCGGGGTGGCGTCTTTGTCCATTTGAATACAATAATAATAATAATAATGACGCGAGGTGGCGTCTTTGCACAATTCATTACGAAAACATGCCTATTCAAATATGTAGAAAATTTCATCTCCAAAAACTGAAAATTTTCAGATAAAAAATCTCTGATATTTTTCATATTTATCCTCAAAACATAGATTGTGGGTACCCGTTAGAACCGCCTCGGCGAGGCGGTTCTAATGAATACCCACAATCTATATTTTTGAGCAGAAATAAGAAAAATAAAGTATACCCCTGTAAACCCCAGTTTTACTGTATAAAAGTGGGGTTTAATGGGGTCAAAATTATATAGGCGTGTTTTCGTGATGTAAGCATTTAGAAACAATTGAAGTTTCCGCCGATAATAGAGTCAAAAGATTCGAGCTTCCAGCACATGGATATGTGTCTTCAGAACTCTGAGTAATGGCAGCAAAGCGACATGCCATTTAAAGCAAGTCGTGTATCTCTGCTGAAAATTGACTATGTTATTGCTCTGCACGGAATTCATAAAGCTCTGTGATATTAAAGGGAAAACAGAAAAAAAAAAAAAAAATAATAATAAAATAAAATAAAATAAAAAAATCTTGTGTTGGTTTCTGCTGCTTATTGAAGCTCAAACATTAGAATCCTTTATTGAAAACTAAAATTTAAAACCATAATTAAGCCATACCATAAGAAAACTGTCCTTATCTGGTCTGCGTCAAGCGAAAAAGTGCATTCGAACATGCGCAAAATGCTCAGATTCAGTTCATCCTGCGCATGCGTAATGTATCATTCAGGCCTTTGCAATCGAGACATGCATTTTGGTAGCGAAAAGGGAAGGCCCTGATCAGACTGCGCGGATGCGCAGGCTGATCTGGGCCTTCGCTGTCCGCATATGCCCGAAGACTCCGTTAAAAGTCGTAGTGAAACCGGCTGGTTTTCCGATATTGTAGCTCAGTTGTCAAAGTTACGTGTTTACGCGGCTTTACGAGTAATTAAACATTGAAACCTTCCTGAACAATATTGAAATATGGGCCTCGCCATGCGAAAACATGTCTTTGGGCATATGCGGACAGCGAAGGCCCATATCAGTTTGCGTATTCACACATTTTAATCAGTGCCATCACTGTCCGCTAACGAAATCATTGGATATACAAAATATACGAATGGAGGTCAAAGGCCAGGATGTTACTTTGCGCAGTCGCAGTATGATCTGAATCTTCACATTTTGCGCATATGCCATTGCACATTTTCGCCTGAAGTGAACTCATATATATGATCTGCCGTTCCATAAAACTGGAGCAATCACCTTGAAACGATTCAGAGACGAAAGATGTAATAAGACGGTAAGACATCCTTGGGAGACTTGTTTAATTCTATAAAAAGATCTACATTCCTTCCATCCCTGAATTTTCTTAAATGGACTCTTCCATCTTTTGATTTGGATTTGTCACTGAAAACAGGGTATAGGTTAAAAACCAGAACAGAATGGGAAACAGTGTAGATCCTAATGAGATGGCTCATCATGAAATGGAATGATAAACAGTGTAGATCTACACTATTTGCAAAGATTCCTGTTTTGGTCTTCAAAGCTGAATGGGTTTGACTAGTTCTTTGAAGTACAGTCGACTCTCGTTATCTCGAAAATTCGAATTACCACTTATCTCGAAATGAAAATCTGGTCCCTGTTTTAACATGAAACTATGACAACAGGTAACAAAATAATGTGGAAAAGAGGAGAAATTGCTCCTGAGGAGCAATTTCTCCTCTTTTCCACAATATTTTCAGTATATCTCTATTTTCAGGAGTTAAATTACATATTCCTTTGTGAAATGTGGTTGTTTGATTTATCTTTTTCTCAATTCTGCAAATCTGATATGTCGAGATACTTATATCTCGAAGTATTTCAGAGAGTCTCTTGGACTTCGAGATAACGAGAGTCGACTGTAGTAGGTTTTATTTGGGAACACAAAAGCATGGGCTTACATAACGGCATGCTGGTGAGGATAGACAGTTTCACTTGAGAGTCAGCTCGTACGAGTCCGTATTTTCGAGCTCCTAACGCCAATATAAACAAATTAAACCAAAACGTAAAATTTATTAACTCATTTTAGTAGAGGGTGGGGTGGGGCAGTCTGCTGAGCATTAATACTGGTTCGAATCCGCATAGTCTGATCGGCACCTTCGCTTTTCACTATTTGAAAATTATAATTATAGAGCAAGAGTCATGTTACTGGAAGACATGTTTCATTAAAGATGCGACCGGAATCACAATCCTTTGTAACTGCTAAATTTGCTAATAAGTAACGAATACAAATAGAGGATATTTACTCTTTTGCTGTGAACACCAAAAATATTTTCATCGACCGTAATGAAAACATCGGTATTTTCACGAGTGCGAAGCACGAGTGAAAATTTGAATGTTTTCATTACACGAGATGAAAATATTTATGGTTTTCACTGAAAATGAGAAAATTTCTTTTTTATATTATTGTTTACATGCCAATGCGCGCGTATGACGTCATAACTAATGTCACCAAGCATAACAAGAACGTCATGGCGCCGACGTTCAGTGCTTAACATCTGAAGCGCTGGATAAAAATCTTCGGCAAATCAAAATCATCTTGTTACCAAAATGTTCCTCACTTTCTAACGATGAAAATGCATATCAAGATTTGATAGTTTAGTTCAGTAACGAAAGAGTTAGAGATGTTCAAAAAATCTGAAGTGGCGGTAACATCCGCTTTTGAAACAATTAAGGATACCGAAGTCATCCAAAGCGAGGAGTGAAAATATAAATCGTATCAGTCACTAGTGAAATGATACGATATCATTTCACTAGTGATTGATACCACTTTTGTGTTCACCAGATATACACTGACTTCATCACTAACAGTAAAATAAAACATCCCACATATGGTTTCCTATACGGTTTTTATAACTTAACTGGTATTGTTACGGTGTTTACATAAACATTACTGTGTCAACAATTCTTGAATTGTAATAAGCCTGGTCGAGTATGCCCAGCTGGCGCACGTCTTTGCGACAGAGTCTAGCCGGCGTAGGTTTGGCCTCATGACGTCAAAATGTTTGACGCCTTGGCATCGGATCGGCGTTGGCTCGGCGATGCTTGCACGTTGTGTGCGCGCTTGGAGGGATGTATCTTTCTAGAGTGTATCTCATGTATGCACAAAAAATACAGTTAGAGTTAGTACTTAGCGTGTGAACAAAACTCTGATGCGATTCATGTTCTGGAAAATACTGATATGGAAAGATGTTCATCAAATCACATAGCATTCTTAGATAACGTTTTGAGATGTATCTCGTCATAGGAGGACCGATTTATGACATATGTGAACAACAAGGGAGCGGATCAACCCTTGCGATGCGCTGTCTGGTCCGCGCCGGAATTTTATGTTAACGGACTTGTTACATGAGCTGCAGTTACTGTAAATGGAAAGTCACGCGTATGAGAGGCTGTTGTGGCTGGGTAGTCAGGTTTGCGTCTTGGCTGCTCGCGCACCTCTAGACAGATCGGTTTTCTTATGACGAGGCTCATATCGCGGGTTGAGCGCAAGACTGGCGTAAGTCAGATGGTTGTTTTTCCCCAAACCTAATCTCCTTTCCATGAAGGCATTATGAAGATTACAACATTTCTTTCTGTAAACAATGAAAATTTAGGTGCCATTGCTCGTATGAGCAATGGCACCTAAATTTGCATTGTTTACAAAGGGGTCCAAGTTGCCCCTAAACAAGGGTTTCAAAAATATGTTTGAGTTACTATAGTCTTGCGCTCAACCCTCGATATATCATGTCATAACTCTCATTACCACAATGGATCCTGTTTATCATAGTTTTCAAATGCCTACTCACAGTTGGTCATGAAAGAATCACTAAGAATCATATAATTTATGATGTCATTGAAGTAAGATATCTTTATTTCCATTGGCTTTCAGTTCTTGCTTTAAGTTAAACACTTGTAAAGTTAACGCCAGTTGCTACTATATGTTTAAGCCAATACTAGTTACTAATAATATTATGAGATCTCATAAACATATTTGAAACATGTCTGTTTCTTGTTGAGCTGGAGTTTTACGGCCCAGTTAACACAGTTAAGGCCACGTCGAGCCGGCTAGTAGTCAATCTACACATACACTCCCCCACTACTCCCTCCCACTCCCAAGTTGGGGGACGGGGGGGGGGGGGTGGGGGGAGGGGTAGTGGGGTACTCTGAATTTTGCCTGCTACATAGGCTAGGACTATTGTTTTGGGTTTAGAATTTTGAATTTTACTATTTTTTGGATTTGGGGAAAATGTGGATATTTTTTGGGTAGTGGCCATTTCCAGGTATTTTTTTGGATCACTTTCAAAACTGACTATTTTTTCGGGGTCGATCAAAGTTCTCGTTTGTGTGTGTGTGTGTGTGTGTGTGTGTGTGTGTGTGTGTGTGTGTGTGTGTGTGTGTGTGTGTGTGTAAGGGGGGGGGGGTGGTATTGTAAGAATCTGGGTTAGAACTCCGGGGTTAAAACCTTCTGTTGAACTGATAGTTGTTTTTATTTAGTTTTAGCAGCTCTATGTCAGTTGTGCGTCAGTTCAATGCCATTAAAGTAAAAAGGGAGCTATTGTTGTATTGTTGGAAACTGTTTAAAGCAGTTACATTACTAATACAGTCATTATACAGGAACAATAAATAAAAACCACACTTTTATAAAAGAAAACAAGGGGAATATTTTTTTGGTATTCTGATTTTTTTTTTTTTTTTTTTTGAGGGGGGGAGGGGGGGGGGGGTGGGAGGTTAGGGTGGGGTGGGTGGGTGTTATAAACGTACACTAGATGCTGGACCCAGCCTATGTAGCAGATATAATTCAGAGTAACCCCCGCCCCCTGGGATAACCGTATAGAAATGATCCCAGGCCGCGAAAAAATGCTGATGTTTTTTCACTGTGCATGCGTGCGTGTGTGCATGAGGTGTGTGTGCGTGTGCGTGTGCGTGTGCGTGTGCGTGTGCGTGTGTAAATTAAGAACAAATACGAAAACATATCTAGGCGCAGAGGTGCTATCTAGGATTATCAACCGTCTCCCAGCGCTACTGGTCCAATATTTTCAGCACATATATTTGTTCTGCTGGTCCTGAATCTACCAGGATCCAGTAGTTTTTGGAAAAGTTTTTGTTTGGTATATATCTCACTCGATATGAGCCGCGCCAAGCGAAAATGTGCCTTCGGGGCATGATAACTGAATCATTGGGTACCTCACTATGTATCAAACACTTTTTGGCTTAACATGGCCCATACATTCAGATTAAACTTCAATACAGTCTCACAAGTGGCATATATAAGAAGCTTCTTCCCAGCAAACACACAACATTGTTACAACGTCGCTGCAACGTCACGACGTTGCAGCGACGTTGTAACGACGTTGTTGCTACGTTATGTGTTTGCTGGGATTTTATGCCACATGAGTCTCACTAAAATGTTTATCTTGGCCGTATTATTGATTTAACTTTTTCAAAAGCCTTTCTTGTAGTCCCTATTAAAAAAATGTATAATTCAAGGAGGCCACCTTATTTTCAGTGTTAGAATTAGTGAGTAGAGAAAATATGAACGATTTCAGCGTTGAATCAACTAAGTATTTAAATAGATATTCTGCTCGTATATATTATAAACTAGTGAAGAAGGAAATGAATTATTCAATTGTCAAGCAAAATATGTGAAACCATTTAAACGTATGTAATGTCAAGCACCGTATTAAATATAAGTACAATTGGTATATATATTCAGTGTGGCATGTGAACTTCAAGGAAAAGACGAAAACTATATTATATTGGTCACGTATATCCCCGGCCAATTAATTTTATTTTTAAACCTCTTCAGAGAGGAATCATGAAATATCAAAAAAAGAAATGACCAAGTTACCTGCAAAGTGTTCAATCTTCAAGCGTTATCTGCCTTGGAAGCTGAGAAATTATTTCAGCAAACTTTTTGAAAGTTTAAAGGGAAATAGGCTTTGACATTTTCTGCAAATTGTCTCCTGGTAAAATAAGAAAAAATACCATCAAGCTGTCGTCTGCTGAATCAGCCCAGAGAGTGGTTAAAGTATTCAAACATTTCTGGAAATAGGAAACGGCCTCTGAAATTTCGCGGATAATCTCATCTGGCTCTTCCTGACCGACATACAGCATACAGGGCACAACAACAACAATAAACAAACAAACAAAACAAATCAAGACACCATCCGATCAAGAGTTATGACACCTACGGATATCTTTACCACTGTCTGGGCTACATATACTTTAGTAGACGATAAATTGATGATATTTTTCTTACTTTTCCTAGAAAATATGCTTTGAT